>CM073779.1:48618971-48929208 GCA_037158775.1 Hetaerina titia | reverse complement strand
TGTGGTGATGTAATGAGATGTTGGTAAAGGAAGACAAAAAAGATACGTTGGACACAGAGGTGCCAAGTGCAACTGTAACTGCTGCAAGAAACTGCCAAGTGTTATATATCTCGTACAAATATATATATATATATATATATATATATATATATATATATATTATATATAACAAGTGTTATATATCTCGTACAAATATATATATATATATATATATATATATATATATATAACAAGTGTTATATATCTCGTACAAATATATATATATATATATATATATATATATATATATATATATTATATATATATATATATTTGTACGAGATATATAACACTTGGCAGTTTCTTGCAGCAGTTACAGTTGCACTTGGCACCTCTGTGTCCCAACTTATCTTTTATATATAATATATATATATATATAACACAGTAATCAACCCGAAGGTCGGTTTGGTAGGTGATGGTAGAGCTCACCCATGTACCATGCCCGACATGGTGTGAATATTCACACATCAGGGTAGGGGGGCCAGTTCCTTCCCTGTGCCGGTTATGGTTTCCCAGGAAGTTCTGGTACCCGAAAAATCGACTAGCTTGGGTGGAGCTGCAGGTGCCCAAAGTTCCTTGCCTGGGATCGAACCGGGACCCTCCGGTCAGTAGTCCAACGCTCTACCCACTAGACCACCGCGACCCGCACATATATATATATGTATATATATATATATTATATATATATACTATATTATCCCTCCCATGGACTACAACCTTGTCGTGGTGGAAGGGCTTGTGTGTTCCGATGACCCCTAGAGCTGTGCTGGCGGGAGTAATAATAATTACTCCTGGAAGGGTCACCCATGCCAGATAGGTCGAAGGTTAGGAGCCAGACGAAAGTAGTCCACGCAGCGTCTGTTCCTCAGTGAGGCGGCTGCAATGGCGTCTGACCCCAGTGTTGAAATGGTTAGGAAAGGTGGGAAGAAGGCCATATATGGACTGATTCGTAGTATCTATGAGGAAGGATCTGGCCGAAGATTTTGTGAGATCGGTGTGTTAGTTCCTATTCCAAAAAAGGCAAAGGCTTCGTCATGTGAGATTACAGAACAATAAGTTTGATATCCACGCAGCTAAAGTTATTCTCAGGATCATCACAAAAAGGATAGAGAGTAAGGCGAATGATTACTTAGGGGATGATCAGTTTGGGTTCAGGAAAGGAAGAGGTACGCGTGATGCCATTGCAGTAATGAGATCACTAGTCGAGAGGAATATAGAATACAATCAGGACGTTTTTGCCTGTTTTGTAGATTTCGAAAAAGCGTTTGATAGAGTGAATTGGGAAAAATTAATGCGTGTATTGCAGAAAATAGGAATGGATTGGAGGGGACAGGAGACTAATCCGCAACCTGTACATGTCTCAGACTGCTCAGGTGCGAGTGGGAACGGAGAGTCTAGGATGGGCAGTGTTAGGAAGAGGTGTAAGGCAGGGTTGCCCATTGTCACCGGTACTGTTCAACGTATATGTAGAGGAAATGATTAAAGAGGCATGGGAAGAACTGGAGGTAGGAATGAAAGTCGGAGGGGAACTCGTAAAATCGGTTAGGTTTGCTGATGACCAAGCATTAGTTGCTCAGTCAGCCAAAGGGTTGCAAGGCATTGTTGAGTGAATTGGAGGTTCAGTGCGATAAATATGGGATGAGAATCAATATTAATAAAACAAAGGTTATGCGATTTTCCAGAAAGAAAAAGGCTAAGCTAATATTAAAATAGGCGGGGAAAGAATAGAGCAGGTAGAAACAGTTTACATATCTCGGAAGTGTTTTGGACCAATACGGTCAAAGTGGTAGGGACGTAAGGAGAAGAATTGCGCTGGGCAAGGAGGCTTTCTCAAGGAGGAGGGAGTTGATGACGGGGACGTTGAGTAGGGATGTTAAGACAAGACTCGTAAAAACTCTGATATGGAGCATAGCTATGTACGGCGCGGAAACGTGGTCGCTGAAGCAGGAGGATAGACGTAGATTGGAGGCTTTTGAAATGTGGGTGTGGAGAAGAATGGAGAAGGTGAAATGGACCGAAAGGAAAACAAATGAGGAAGTACTGGAAATGGTGGGTGAGGAGAGGGTGTTTGTTGAGAGAAATCCTATGGAGGCAGGAAAAATGGATGAAAGGCGTATTGAGCGGTAGTGGAATGTTGAAGAGGGTAATAGAGGGGAGAATGTTGGGCAAGCGAGGTAAGGGTAGAACAGGATAGGATGTTGGACGGGATGAAGGGAGGAAAGAAGTACACCGAGATGAAGAGGGACCTGATATAGATAGTTTGCTAGGTGGGGAGTCACAAATGTTTATTTGATAGTTGTGTCCATCCAAAAACCTACCTTAACCGGTAGATTACCTAATAATAAAATAATATATATATTATATATATATATATTATTTTATTATATATATTATTATTATATATATATATATATATATATGAACACAATAATCAACCCGAAGGTCGGTTTAGTAGGTGATGGTAGAGTTCACCCATGTACCAAGCCTGGCGGCGTGTGAATATTCACACATCAGGGTAGGGGGGCCAGTTCCTTTCCTGTGCCGGTTATGGTTTCCCAGGAAGACCTGGTACCCGAAAAATCAACTAGCTTGGGTGGAGCTGCAGGTGCCCAAAGTGCCTTGCCCGGGAATCGAACCCGGGACCCTCTGGTCAGCAGTCCAACACTCTACCCGCTAGACCACCGCGACCCCATATATATATATATATATATATATATATAGTATATATATATATATATATATATATATATATATATATATATATGTGCATACACACACATAAATGTGCACTAGCGAACAAAAATATAAACACCAAAATATTAAAAAAAGAAACGTTTTTGTTCGCTAGTGCCATCTTGGTGTACATTATTCACATCCATGAGATTTTCACAAACACACACACACACATATTATTATTAGGTAATCTACCGGTTAAGGTAGGTTTTTGGATGGACACAACTATCAAATAAACATTTTGTGACTCCCCACCTAGCAAACTAATCTATATCAGGTCCTCTTCATCTCGGTGTACTTCTTTCCTCCCTTCATCCCGTCCAATATCCCTATCTGTTCCTACCCTTACCTCGCTTGCCCAACATTCTCCCCTCTATTACCCTCTTCAACATTCCACTACCGCTCAATACGCTTTCATCCTTTTTTC
The DNA here is from genome assembly GCA_037158775.1 of Hetaerina titia. Classification (NCBI taxonomy): domain Eukaryota; kingdom Metazoa; phylum Arthropoda; class Insecta; order Odonata; family Calopterygidae; genus Hetaerina; species Hetaerina titia. The sequence continues at coordinate 48,926,009 of CM073779.1, read as the reverse complement.
CTGCCTCCATAGGATTTCTCTCAACAAACCCTCTCTCCCCCACCATTTCTAGTACTTCCTCATTTGTTTCTTCGGTCCATTTCACCTTCTCCATTCTTCCTCCACACCCACATTTCAAAAGCCTCCAATCTACGTCTATCCTCCTGCTTCATGCGACCACGTTTCCGCGCCGTACATAGCTACGCTCCATATCAGAGTTTTTACGAGTCTTGTCTTAACATCCCTACTCAACGTCCCCGTGATCAACTCCCACCTCCTTGAGAAAGCCTCCTTGCCTAACGCAATTCTTCTCCTTACGTCCCTACCACTTTGACCGTGTTGGTCCAAAACACTTCCGAGATATGTAAACTGTTGTACCTGCTCTATTTTTCCCCGCCTATTTTAATATTTAGCTTAGCCTTTTTCTTTCTGGAAATCGCATAACCTTTGTTTATTAATATTTATTCTCATCCCATATTTATCGCACTGAACCTCCAATTCACTCAACAATGCTTGCAACCCCTTGGCTGACTGAGCAACTAATGCTTGGTCATCAGCAAACCTAACCGATTTTACGAATTCCCCTCCGACTTTGCATTCCTACCCTCCAGTTCTTCCATGCCTCTTTAATCATTTCCTCTACATATACGTGAACAGTACCGGTGACAATGGGCAACCCTGCCTTACACCTCTTCCTAACACTGCCCATCCGGACTCTCCGTTCCCCACTCGCACCTGAGCAGTCTGAGACATATATATATATATATATATATATATATATATATATATATATATATATATATACACATATATGTACATATATACATATATATACATATATATATATACATATATATGTACATATATACATATATATACATATATATATATACATATATATGTACATATATACATATATATACATATATATACATATATATGTACATATATACATATATATACATACATATATATATATAATTGTGGTTGTGTGTGCTTGAAGGAAGGGGGGGGTTTCTGTAGGTGCGATTCAGAGGGCGAGAAAATGGGCGAAGACGGAAGGGGGTGCCGGTCGGCGAGGAGAAGGGAGGGAAGAATCTTTTCGGATGAAACGCATGTAATCTGGTAGCAAATATGGAGCACCGAAAGAGAAATAACGTTATATAGGTTAAGCAAGAGCTTAACCAGGAGGAAGTCCAGACTGTCAGGAAGTACGTATTTAATCGTTGCCCGGGGCATGTAGGTCAAACCTGTATGTTTAAACTTTAGGTTTCCTGCGATAAATTGACCATCCATGCTCGGTGATCTCCCTCCACTTTGTCTTTTTTTGCATCCTGACCTATTGAGCGACCCAATTGTTAGCCGTACCTCTTGATTGACACGGTTGACATTTTTATCAAAGTTTTAATTTTAATCTGAGGTGTGGCTTTGAGGCCATTTCTGTTTCAAATCATTTCGTCGGGAGGAAGGGATAATTGGAATCCTTTGAGTACCGAAGAGCTTATAAAATGAAGTATGATTAGTAACATAGGAAACATTAAATCAACATCGATTCGTTTTAGTACTGAAATAGTATCACGAATATCCCCCTTGCGATTCATTCATATGATTTTATCGTCTTTCGTCCATGGGCTGTCGTTGTTTTATGATGCAATAACATAACTTCAATGGAATCTTGAAGTAGAGTAATATTTATTACCGTGGCTTGACGCGGAGAGAGATGATGGGCCAATCCAGCGTCGCCACGGCGATCATGGTTTCCAATCCTGCCTCGAGCATGGCTTTCTGGTGTTACCCTAGAAGGTTTTCTCCCGATGTCGCAGTGCCTTTATAAGCCAGTCACTCTTCACCGCCACATTCACCGGGCATCCTAAGTTTGATCATCGTTTAGTTAACTTGGAATTACGTTTATAATTCTTTACTCTTCCATAAAAACAATGGTCCTACCTGATGGCATGATACAGTACACCCTACAACAACATGTCACTTAACACATTTATTGTTTGTAAGTGTCGGCTACATGGGTAAGGTGATATTTCTTAAATAATATTGTCCTCAGTTCAACCGTATCCGTGTCCTCTTTTTACGATTCCTGTCGAGACAATCCCTTCAATCAATATGGCTCCACCGTATTCAATCAGCATTCAATCCATTTTGGCCCAGCCATAATCGACCACAATGCTAATTATTGATGTCCGTAGTTCCGATACAATTTAGTTCTAAAGTTATCTATTGTGTAAGTAGTAAATTCTACTGCCTCCATAACGAATGTCTTAGCCCTCCCCACAATATATGTATTCCATTAATGGAAGCTAATATTTAGTAGCAATGCAAAAAGTATCAATGTTTCATTAAAATACACTGTTTAATGAGGGTTTTGCAAATTGTCTATAACCTAATAACCCCATCTACCCTGCTGCAACCGACCAAAGTATATGTTGTACTTAGAATTCCATTAGGGACGGTAGGTGAGGAGAGGGGTTTGTTGGGAGATATCCTACGGAGACAGGAAAAATGGATAAAAGGCGTATTGAGCGGCAGTGGAATGTTGAAGAGGGTAATAGAGGGGAGAATGTTGGGCAAGCGAGGAAAGGGCAGGAACAGGATAGGGATGTTGAACGGGATGATGGGAGGAAATAAGTACACAGAGATGAAGAGAGACCTGATGTAGAGTAGGTTGCTGGATTGGGTTTTGTTTGAAGTTACAAAATATTTATTTGATAGTTGTATCCATCCAAAAACCTACCTTAACCGGTAGATTACCTCAAACATATATATATATATATATATATATGTGTGTGTGTGTGTCACTCTAAGGTGTTCCCAGCTTGTGGTTGGTTTGGACCTTAGACTAAACCTGCTGAAAAATGATAACTGAATTCACCCGAATCCATTGTAAGTGTTACTTGGAGTGGAGTGGAGTGAAGTGATATTCCTGAGAGTGATTCTTGATCAGAAATTTACTTTTTCCAAGGACGTAACCACGTAGTTAAAATAAGGCCCAGGAAACACGTGCGAATCTGATGCCGTCACCGAAAACCATGAATGTCAGCACATACACCAAAATCCATTTGATGCCGGCAGTCATTATCCCACTCATATACTACGCTCTCCTATCCTGGTCAGGTTTAGCAACAAAATATGTATCAAGCTGGCTAAATAAAATGGTCAGCAATCAATCCCTGCAATCGCAGTGCATTGAGAATGCCAATTAATACTATATAGTGCATACATTATTGACACGCTACTACAACAGAGAAAAGTGCAATTCGTTTCTTCGCCAAAATACGTGAGAACTCAAATGCAATAATTAAACCAAGCGAAACATTTGGGATAAATATAAAAGAACAATTGCCACTCCTGCCATATAACAATAATATGTTACTTTAAAAAGGTCTGCGTTATTGCATTCGTATACATTCAGACAACGCGAAAACTAGAATAGAAAAGGATGGCTTCAGGGTTCCGCATTAAAGTACATTTTACTACCACCCCCCCCCCCCCCGATTTCTTGTCGTTCCCCCCTCACCCACCCATCCCTCCAAATTAACACAATTTCAATTCTTATTGCTCACTGTTTCACACGAAATAACCAATTCCGTCTTGAGCTCCAACTCACTCCCACACAGGGTATACTAATATGTTTTATTACTAATGAGCACCCGATGATGCCGTATCACGGTGAAACGCGTCGTACCAACCCAGATAATGTCGTCTGTGGAGAAGTACGTTCCCTATCTCACTTCATAGGATCATTTAAGAATAGGAAATTTCCAATTGTCGCCATCACATATCGTCGGCCTGTTCCCACGCTAACGAGGAGCACGCTTCTTTGGGCCCAAGGAAATGTACGCGGTGATGAAGGTGATGCGTGAATGTTTGATCGACCGAAGGGAAAGTGGACGAGAGAAACGTGAAGGCTGCGTGCCACATGCCCGAATCTCTGCCAAACATCGATTTGGTGACCTCCACACCGATTTGGTGAGCTCGTCGTCTCGCGATCCGCCAAGAGCGCTCCTCTCCATTCATTCTTAATTCCTCGAAAGGTCGAGTCAAATCGGTCATTTTTCAGAAATCCTGGTTCACAATTTTTCGTTTGATAAGAATCTATTCATATTTTCAATCTCAAGCCAAAACACTTGTACCCTTAAATGTTTTCATTAGAATTAGTTTCGATGCGCGTATTACGCTATTTTAAATTGAATGCATGAACACGATGATATAAATGGGTTCTAGTTTTAATAAAAACATTATTTGACTTCAAATGTGTCTCTTGTATTCGTTAAATATTCCACCGCATAACACATGATACCATCAAAAACTCGTTTCAAAAGGTCCTGCCGCGAATGTGTGACACAATTTGCTAGAGCAATAAAGATGAAATTGCCCTTTCGGATATACTTTCGAGATCATCTCGAAAATACTCTTGCCGGAACGCGTGCTTCGTGGAAGAACGTCCCAATAAATTTATAGTTACAGTTATCTGATTTTAATTTGTTGAAAATTAAAAACAATATGATTCACAATCAACTAAGAGTCGGTTTTTATTTATCAATTAATTTTTAAAGCCGTCGTCTTTCTAGTGTTAAGATTCACATTAATAATTATATTTAACTATCTCAGCAGCTTGCATGAGTGATATTTAATTGATTGAAATGTTTTAAATCGAAGGGAAAGATTTCCTTCGCTCAGAGAGAATGTGGATTAAAATTTACCTCTTGGGGATCAGTGCAATTGTATTTCATATAGCCATACCCCTTTGCTCAAAATATTTTTCTATGTATTTTTCATTGTATTCCCGTGTTTTATTTCCTCAGTGTTGCCAGTTGTCATTGCCTTCTGAATTAGCCGACGATTAAAAGGCTTGCGCTCAAGCGATATACTATATTGATGAAATTTTTTCACTTTTTTACATGTTTGTACACATTGAATTAATTTTGTTTTGTGCGTAAATATTATTATTGAAGTCTCTCAGTTAAATATTTAATATTTTAATTCCTTTTGGGCATTTAACTTTCAATACCCATTGAAATATAATCCACTGATGGTTTCAAATGTTTGCCTCACTTCCAGTTGTAAAAATAACTTTTAATATTAAAAACGTGACTGGGACGAACACTTCCGGTTAAGACTTGAATCATCCCATGAAATTATTACAGCTTATTCCTTGGCATTCGAGGAAAAAACTGAAGTAGTACAAGCGCAGGACACCTACTAACTACACCGACTAGTAATAATATGTTATGATGGCGTCTTTGTTTCGAGAAATTTGTCTGCCTCGAGTTGTGATTCCGAGGGAGCAGAATATTTCTACCCATCTCTAGTTAAAACACGACTTACTTTTTCCGTCGTCGTGAGGGTACTATAATAATTGATGATTCTGTGCAGGCTCCCTGTACGGCGCTTCTTCCAAAGTTGACTCGATAAATTAACGAGAGTCGGTTAAGAGAACGGAGACGGGCATTTCCTTCAATGGGCTTTGAGATCCGCCGCTCCACTCCTCAACTGTTATGAAGCCCACGCCTTCGAATGCGCTTGCGCAGGAGCGGGTTGGATCTGGCGACTTCGAAACTCGGTGAATTGTGGGAATGCTGGAGGGATTGCCACGGCTTAGGTTGTGCATAAGAAAGGGAATCGACTCATAGCATTCGGCTCATCTCTCGCCACACGCCACGCCACGTCATCCTTTGCTCTCTCTCTCTCTCTCAACGTGAAGTGGTCGCCTATTATTAAACCGCTGTCATACTTTCCGCGGCCGCCACGCCACAACTCTGCCGAACGCTCAAGCATTGCCGCACGTTAGAAGCCTATTGACCCTCTTACAGTGCTCGAGTCGGTGCATTCTTGTGCTCCGCGACTTTTTCTACTTCTTGAGGGTCGCGTGAGAGTTGCCTAGCCGTCACGGAGGCCGCCGCCTCCCCAGCCGTGGGCCGCATCCCTACCAGCCAGCCCGCTTAGGATCACTCTCTTGACGTCTGATGACGTCAGAGCGAGGGCAGAATTTAGACCCAGGGTGAAGGAGAATGACCAACGATAAAAATCGAGTCTCTGGGACTCTGAGCTGCCAGGAGGAAACAATAGTTTTCACTACGTCTTTAATGCATTAAAGAGATATTTTTATCAATGATCTGGCTATGGAAAAAATGGCACAATTCAGCATAAGATCGCGGAGCCCATTCTGTCATCCTTAGTGTTAACCTGGAATTTTGATGATACTTTTATATCATCGGCACACAAGCCGTTTGTTTCCCCATTCTTTGTCTCCGTAGCACGTACATCAATTGCTTGTTCGATAAGTATCTTATAAAAGACGCGATTACCATGGTCTAACTTTTTCTTGAAGAATCTTTGGAGCATAAATGATCTGATCAATAATAATTACCCGGATGGCTATTCCACTCAAAACTCGATTTTTCAGCTCTGACCAAGTCTTCCATGTTTCAGTTTTCAAAGTTGCCAACCCCTACGTGTCAATTCCAAGATTATCGGAAATCTGCAGGTTAGAAGTTAAACGAAGTTGTAGAATTTGCTTCCCCAAATATCCATCCACTATTTTATCTGCTGCTTGAATAAGTCGTTGCATGATTTTAAAAATCACACAACAAAATTTTTGTAATGCAGAACGTAGTTGGAGTTTCTAAATTGGCACAGCCCTTTATTTAGTTATTTTCTTTCCTATCCATCGCAATATTTAATAACAATATCCACTGTGAAATACATAGTTATGAAAAAATATCAAATTCTCGTCCGATTCCCTATAATTAAACGTACATTTAATAATATGTCGTGCGATTTATGAAATGAATTAATATTTAAACACACTTTAAAAAATGATATATCTCACTTCTCAATTCCCTTTCTTCTCAAATGTTTTTTAAGAGGTAATTTCATTTATCAAAAATGCCAAAATTTACTATCATATGATTAAATGTCTAATGCAAGTATCTCTACCCTTTAAACGGCCAAAATAGACATGCACTTAAAGAGTAAGCATTGAGAAAAATAATATTCTTAATAACTGTAACGCCATTGCGTACGTGCAATGTGACTAGAAATTCCACATATTTTAAATGGAATCTAAGTAAATTTAGACAGCCTCGACAAAATTGCATGAATCCATTTTGTTCAAATTAGTAGATGGTCATGGACTCTAAGAGGTAAAGATGGAAAAAATTATAGCTTCTCCTGAGCTGAGATGTAAGTCTGAGCTTGTGTGCCAACTTTTGACAATTTTCCTATGCTCTGATCATCGCGAGGCACCGTTCAAACAAAGATGTGCACAGATGTAATATAGGTACGTATTTGCTCTCATCCTATCATGCTCTTTTTATAGAGTAAATATTAGGCATATTTAAATGGGTGGTAGAAATTACTTTTGCAAATATTTTAAAATAGTAGAATAATGACTATAAGAGTATGTGTAGAAATATAAAATTCAAGTTAAAATTTTGAACATCCTTCAAAATATTGCATCATGGTTTTCAATAACATTTCATAATTTTATTGTAACATTACCAAAAGCGTGAGCTAAGAGGCTTTGTTAGAGAATTGTATTCTGATAGCAAATCAGCGAAGAAAAACCAAAAAGCATTGTTGGCCCTGATGTTACTCTGTCTGATACTGTTTAGGCATGCAGAGACATTTTGTTGGATCTTTTGGGTTACGTTATGACTAAGTCCTAGTTTAAGTTTGTTTGGGGCAGCTTAGATGATGATCCGCGTAGTGGTCGACAAAAATATGCCACTACCCCAGAAAGCATTTTATGCAAATATTTATAATATAATAATAATTATTATTATTAAAATTATCATTTTTTAATAAAATATATATAAATAAAATATATATGAATAAAAAATTTCAATAAAATAATTATTATATTTAAAATTTATTGTTTAATAATATTTTCTTTTATGCAACAGAGCATAAAATGGCCATGGGGAATCGCCGACTGAAAGGGCGAGAATTCGCTGAAGGTCTAGGGATGTCACATTTTAACTGCACACATTTTAACTGGAACTGCACTGCATCGGCATATCACATTTTAACAGTGGAATTGAATGTGAGAAAATTCTCTGCCAGATGGGTGCCGCAACTCTTGACTCAGGATCACAAACGCATCAGAATGGAAATTTCCTAACAATGCTTGACCCGTTTTAAGAGCAATCAACACGATTTTCTTGGCTGGTTGGTGAACACAGATGAAACTTGGGTCCACTACTATATCCCAGAAACAAAACTGCAGTCAAAGCAGTGAATTTTTGTTGATTCGTCACCACCAAAGACAGCAAAGGCAATACGGTACGGAAAGGTGATGGCTTCAGTTTTCTGGGATGCAAAAGGGATTCTGCTGGTAGATCATCTTCCCACTGGTCAAATAATTATTGGAAAATACTTTGCTAACCTCCTGGACCAACTACAGCAAAAGATGCACGAAATAAGACCAGGTTTGGCAAGGAAGAATGACATCTTTCATCAAGACAATGCATGACCACGTGCAAGTTTTATTGCCATGGACAAATACGTGAACTAAGGTACAAATGGTTGCCACGCCCCCCCTCATTCACCTGATTTGACTCCATCAGATTTCCATCTCTCCCCCAAATTCAAAATTTCCCTATGTGAACGGAGATTCTCTTCAAGCAAAGAACTAACAGCCGAAGTAGACGGGTATTTTGCAGGCCTGAAGGAATCTAGTTTTCGAGATGGGAGCAAGACATTGGAACATCACTGGACCAAGTGTGTTATGCAGATGATATAAAACTAGTTAAAAATTCTGCTCCTACCAAGAATACCATCCAAAAATAATATAGATGATCCATTTCATTGAATAAGAGAATTGTGAATGCCAAAAAAACCTTTACGGACTACTGTGATTGGAACATTTAGCCATAAAATGAGTATTTTATTTTTGTTACCTAACGGATGCGGCATTATTAAAAAAAGAGGGGCTCTCTATCTTGGGGTACAGTTTTACCATAAATTTATATAAAACCATATTAAATTATCAATTAATGGTGCGTATATAATTACGGAATTTATTCTTTCAACTACGGACAACTTTTCAATGCACTTTTCCTCACATGTAAACAATAGTTTAGCTCTCGCTCAAGTATAATTTGAAGTTTGCGCACAAAAATGTTTAAACGCTTGAAATATTTCACCAAAAGAATCAAGCAAAGATTGGAAGACTACTTTATTACCGAGAAAATAATATTTAAGAAATATTCATATTCCATATGACAACATAATGGATGTATACGACATGATTAATCTACAAGTAATAGGGAAAATACGCGATTTATTATTTTGTATGTTTTTCGCAATGCTAGGGACACGTTACTTCTAGAAAGTGTTAATTTTAATGTACCTAATTTTAGTAATATATGATCTTCAATTCCTTTTGTAGATACCCAATATTTTTATGACCTCCTATTCATCGATTATGAAATGAATATAGTATTGCTATTGATGTACTTTTTAAAATATCATTATTAATTGCATTTATAAAAAAATAAATACTTAAATATAAACGTTGAATCAAAATGTAATTAAAGACTCCCTCATATATGCACTAAATGAATTGTCTATGAATTTCAATAATGGATTACTAAATAGTTCAACAAGTATTGTTGTAGTTTGAATACATCTGTATGAAGATCTTAAGATTTTTAACTGTTTGAAACTGTTTCCTCTAGTTTTGAGGAAAACGAAAAATTAAACAGCTATGGAATTTTCCACTAAAAATAAAATGCTATGGAACAATTCAAGTAATTTTATACTAATGATATGTAGCTAATTAAAAAAAAAAGTCCAATAATTTCTATTTTATTCGTTTTCTTCATGGAACTTTTTCATCGACAGTTTCTAGAGCAGACTCAGTGGATGAACTTTAAACATTCTCAAAGAAATGTCTCTCTTCAGTGCAAGTTTTAAGTCTCCAGATTGATCTGAAATTGCAACTTTTTCCACTTTATCGGGCTCGACTCTACCAAACAGGAGTTTTCACTTTTAACCATAAGTGTCTTTTTTTCTGACAGTCTCGCGTTAGGAGCATTTTAAAGAGATTAAGCATGCCTCAATATGCCTAAAATTAGGTCACCTTTAAGTGAGCATTTTGGCCGTAATGCGTGGTAAATGAGAATATAGGTCAATCAGGTAAAAATACAAGAAGGGATAAAAATATGGAAGCTGGCGACCAGGATGGAACATTTTCCAGAGGAAAGGAAAGTTCAAGAAAACGGACAGCTGTTATCGTAATATTGAAAAACGTCATCGTTATAGTTACATTCTTATGCCTCCACATTTAGCATGAAACAACACTTTCTTTTGTGTTGGTAATTGATTTTATGGCAAAATATCGCTATCCCGACGCACTCTTCTCCTATTTTTTGATCCTTATCCCTTTTTCAAACAGATAACGGTCGTGCCAGTGCATTCTACGTGGTCGGTATGCAATGTTAATTCGGCAAAACCGTTTTTATAACCGTAAATAAGTTAAGACAATATGTAAAACGGCCTACTTGCAACATATGCTAGCTAGCTAGTATACGTTGCTAGCTAGCCTACTGCTGCTTGCAACAGCTACATCCAAGTATTTCAGTTACTTGAGACATATTTGTAGTAAAATTCAGTCATGAGGGAGGTTGATGTCTACGATGAGGCGACGGGGTAAAAGACAACAAAAGCCTCCAAACACAATTTCAGAGATTATGTTTCCTTCCACGATATGCTCTTGATACGCTTTTATGGCGGATGTTACAAAATCAGATCAATCATAGGTATTCTGAAATTTACTGGAGCACCGAGAATCTTGGGGTGTCCCCTCCTAAGTGTCATTGATTTAACAACTTAGAGTCACTTGGAAATGGCAGCTATTGCAAATCATATAAGATCGTAGTGTGAACAATACATGGGAGATTATATGGAATTGGAAAACTTCGCAGTACACGAAAATCGGAAATAATTCGATATAAAACACTGTTTGGTACATGTAACTGCGGGGGAAACAATAGCATTAGTCGAGTATGTCAACATTTCTTCGTCTCCCTCATCAATTCGTGATACCGCAACTTAATGACTATCCATAACCGAGAGGTGGCAAGGAATATTCGCTTTATTTCCGAAAAAATGTCTGAATATCTTTATATTTTTTATACGGCGTATTAATCTCAGTTGATCACAGTTTTCCAAACTTCTGAGCTTTCATTGGAAGTTTGATATTCCAAGGATAGCTTTTAACTCCCTCATAAAGGAATTGATGTTATTTTATCTAACAAAGTCCTAACATTCCAAGTCCTATTGTTTATGCGAAGGGAATTTTTACGTAAAGCGTCGTCGTCGGATTAGTTTATAAGCTTATTTGTTCATATCTATATCTACGTAAATACCCCACGTTCTACCATAAAGGTGTGTGGCTGGGGGTGCAAGCACTAGGTGTGGTGGGAAAGAGGGAAGAAGAGAAAAAACATATATATTTTTATATATAAACATATATATATATATATATATATATATATATATATTTCCTGGCAGAAGACTTAGTTCAAAACAAGTGTTAAATTCATCCATTAAAATAATTCTATGGACTATTTTTTAGGGTGAAAATAGCTATTTTAATGCTTAAAACTTTAGAAATGCGTCTTCAAATATCTTCGTTTTCACATAATTACTTGTTTTGAGTGGAAAAAAGAAAAACTTTTATTCTCGTGAACTTCGTCCACATTTTATCGGTAAACCCTCCGCATCAACTTGACATACATTTTTAAATCCATGCTTTAAAGGTTCAGGATAAAAGAGAAGAATTTTAAGAGGTGGAATCTTAAGATATCGAAATAACGTCACATTAAGAATTCAATTAAATTTCGGTTTTCCGTCATCGGCGAATTTGGGTGCAATAACGGGCTCATCGCGACTCCCCGTTTATAGTCAACGACGCCCCTGAAACCTACCTTCTTAATCATTTTGAATTCTCATTTGTTGAAATTATTTAAATAAATAGAGCTGATAACATTTACCCAACATTGTATTCCTTCGTTTCACTCAACGACACGGTGAGCAATTATAACAAGTGAGCAAAGGTTTTATCGATGGAGAAACAGCTCCATTTCCACAAATAACACAAAAACAGAAATTTTGGGAAGATTATATCAGTTTAATTTTCCTATCTCTCAAAATTTGAAATATGTAGGCATTCAAGAAGCCTTTTCTGATAAACGTACTTTTGTTATTCTGGAACTTAATAAGAAAATATTGCCGCTATCCCCTGAGGCTAACATCTGACGTGTTTCCTAACATGAAATTTATCTCTTTCAGTTGAAAACTTAAATGAGACGTTAACTCAAATTTACCTGCCACTTTAGTTACCTTGATTTATCTTATTAATTACTATTTTTTAACCATTTCAGTTTAAACGGTGGTTTATCCATTACCAATTAATTAAATTTTGAAATTGACTAAGCTGGATTGGAAAAATGTAAAATCAAACTCGTAGGAAAGTGACTCGTACCGATCGGATCAATAAATGGCCACAAGTGATGGGATTACTCCAATATTGCCTCAAAATGGGGGGGGTCGTTACTCCACGCCTAACGAACAATCGCTGAGACAGCCGCTGACACGGCGGCGGCAACGGCGACTCGAGCGGCTCGCGGCCGGGGTCCCCGCCTAGCGCAAGGGAACAGCGCGTTCGAGGGGCGAGGCGAGGCGGCACCAATGCCCATTAAAGGGCATAAGCGCCCTCCCCACCAACCGCCACCCTCCCCCGCCCTCCCTTCCCGCCCCGGCGCCCCCCGGGGGCGGGGGGGAAGGCGGCCGCCGCCGCGCTCGCTCCCCGAGACGAATCCGTCCCTCGTCCCGTGGGATTCCCATCTTTGGCGCGCGGGGTATTTTGGGAACGGGCGGCCGCGCATACATATAGATTGCTCCCGCCCTCAGCGGATCACTCGAAGCAAGGCAAGCGAGCACGCCGGAGCTCAAGGATCTACCAGGGTACGTAGAGGCGGACGATTTTCCGTTTTATTCGGAGCACGGGAATCAGAGGGAGATTTTAGAGGGTTTGCTGGGGAAGTGCGGCGGTTGGAGGGAGTGCGACCGAGGAAATCTTTGGTTTCCCGACCAAGTGGGGTGCCTCGTAAGTGAGCGATCGGAGTGAAGGTGCTTTGGAAGGAAGGCATCTCCCTATTGGATACTCGCAGTCGCGATCTCACTGCTCGACGCCCTCGAGTTGGCGAGGGGTCGGAGGCGCGACTCCTGCCGGAGCGAGCTCCTTCTCATCGCCATTGCGACCTCTTGGATTGTTTTGTTTCACCCTCGGAATAAGTGAGAGTTGAAGCCGGTTCGCTGGATTAGAACGCGACTCTCGCTCGCGAAACGCTTTCCGTACTCTTTCACCTCCTGTGATTACCGTTGTGATGGTTTACTGCGGGGGATTGTTAGTATTCCGGTGAAGTTTTGTTGGGGATCCTGGAGTTTAATGCGGAGCGACCTTGTCCAGGGAGCGGTTACGAGGGAGAGTTGGGGATGGGGAGATTAACTCACTTGGTCGCCTCCGGTAAAAAATAAATGGGGACTTGAGTGCGTAAACCCGAACTTTTCATCTTTTTGAACTTTTCGACAGGAGCCGGAGAATTCATTTAATCATTTTAATTTGGCTGCACTATCGAACCGATTCCGTTATATAACAGCGATGTACCTTTAATGAAGTTAAAACGAGGCATGGGACTCAAGGGAGGACGTTTCATTTTGGTTTGGTTTCTCAGAGTTACGACTTGAAAATTTCTCAAAGGGCGGACTCTATTTATACTTCGCAGGCACTTTGGAATCTACCTCAACTTCCCGTGGTAAAATGGGAGGGTCGAATAAACTTATAATGATCCAATAAGCTTTGTTGTAGGATGAGTGGTTCAGTGGAGGAAGGGTTTAAATTTAACTTGGTGAATTCGAAAATATGGGAAGTAATTTTTGGTACGTTGCTAGTCTTTAACTCGGACCGAAATTCTCTGTCGTTACATAACTTGGAGTTAGGGGGTAACGCTCCGTTTCATTTTTAATATCATCAACGTGGAAAAGCATTGAGTTCTTATTTTAGCTGAGTTATTTTCATAAAGCATTAACTTTAAATTTCCATTTTCAAGTTTTTCTGCGTTCATGTTTTCATATTATACTTTTATAAATTTCATTCTTAATTTCAACATACGATTTGAGGTTTGGGTCGTTCAAGGAATCTTTCACTCTTATTTTTAAGGCAAAACGCCAATTTGATCCCGTTGTCTAACTTCCAGCTCCAACCCCTTTGCTCTCTTTCATTCGCAGCTTGACAAGACAACAACAAAACTTCCAACATGTGTGACGACGATGTTGCCGCATTGGTGGTGGACAATGGCTCCGGCATGTGCAAGGCCGGTTTCGCCGGAGATGACGCCCCACGAGCCGTGTTCCCATCCATCGTCGGCCGACCCCGTCACCAGGTGAGATTCCACCTCCTCACTCCACCGCCTATCAAAAACCTCCCAAAAAACCAATGCTTGCAAAGAAAACATTAATTCGGACGCTTCTTCAAAGCTCTAACGCTCGACACCTTCACACGAGAGGATATCCCAGCCAATTCAACTGGCTTTCCTCATTCATTCAACTTCTATTCCTCCGTGTTTCATCGGACCCATTTTAAATTCAATAAGAAACGAGCCCCAAATCTTACATCTCCCCGATGCAGTCGGGGATGATAAAATTTAAGCCGGGCATGTGGCTCCAGAACGCCTGCAGGCCATTCCGCGCAAGCCTCCCCAAAAGGCCCCTTCCTCGCCCCTACCTCCCCCCCCTGCCACTAACATCCCCCCCAGAGACCTCCCTCCCGTCCTTCCCTCTACGCGGTTATTTCCGCCTTCCTCGGGGAGGACCGTGGCGTTCAGCCGCGTCCCCCTATTTCCATCCTTGCTCCTTCCCCCGGGTCCCTCTCCTAGAAACACGTGAAGAAGCCTGCATGGCCCCATCCCCCTTTACCCATCCAACTAGCCCCCATCCCCATTGCCTCCTTCCGAGCTTTTCGCCGACCTCGAGAATATTTTCAGAGTTGGGCAACCTCGATTATCAAACTTACGTCTTATTTACTCTTTCAAACATTCTCTTCTCATTCGACAATTCAATCTCCCCAGCCCCCGCTAAGCACTAGATCAGATGAAGATAGTAAAATCTTACGGGAACTATGTTCATCTGAGCTATCTTAATTGTTTTATTGAAGCTCCGTTCAGATTTAAATAATGCTCCTCCTCTACCCCTCCTCGTCGAGATGCTTTCGCTTCCCGGGTATCTCTCACAATCTTTTTTCCGCCCGGGGTGGGCCCGGGGCCACCCTGCTTCACCTGATGGATTCCCAACTAAAATCAAGCGCCCACGAACGCGTTTTCATTATTTCTCATTCCTCTCCCAATGACGGAAACGAACCAACGTAGACACAGGCCGTTCGGATCATTGGAAATCCTCCTTTCATTTTCTCTATCTCATTCGATTTTAATCATGTCCGTTGACAATGCATCCGGTTGGCCCTTCATCGGTCCGTTTTCAGAAAAACCCGCTTCCCCGCGCCTTCTCCTCCGTCCGATCTCCTCGATGGCTCTTTCCTCGAACCCAAGACCGTTCCCATCCCTTGGACACAGTCCTCTCAGCACGGCACTGGAGACCATCTCTCCCCACCGACTGCTCGGCCGGAAAGCCCGGCCGTTTCCCCGGCTCCCTCACGTCTACTTTCCCCGCCATGGACCTCGTCGACGTCTCTGACCCGTCGGGCTTCTTTTTCTCCCCTTTCTCCGAACCATAGGGAGTCATGGTGGGCATGGGTCAGAAGGACAGCTACGTAGGAGACGAAGCCCAGTCCAAGAGAGGTATCCTCACCCTGAAATACCCCATCGAGCACGGAATCATCACCAACTGGGATGACATGGAGAAGATCTGGCATCACACCTTCTACAATGAGCTGCGAGTCGCCCCCGAGGAGCACCCAATCCTGCTCACGGAGGCTCCCCTCAACCCCAAGGCTAACCGCGAGAAGATGACCCAGATCATGTTTGAGACCTTCAACACCCCAGCCATGTACGTGGCTATCCAGGCCGTGCTTTCCCTCTATGCCTCCGGTCGTACCACCGGTATCGTCCTCGACTCCGGAGATGGTGTTTCTCACACCGTCCCCATCTATGAAGGTTCGTTCCTTTTGCCAACCTCTAAAGGAATAGATATGAAATTGCATTGGTCATTGACATTCGCATTGCAGCAGATGGATCCTCGGCTCACCTGCCTCACCATTCCCTCCTCTTACAGGTTATGCCCTCCCCCACGCCATCCTCCGTCTGGACTTGGCTGGTCGCGATCTCACCGATTACCTGATGAAGATCCTCACCGAGCGTGGCTACAGCTTCACCACCACTGGTAAGAAATCCTGACCCAAAAGAAAAAATACGCCACCCAGACCTCTTGGACTGTAACGGTGAAAAAGTAAATCGAAGCTCCCAATAGATTTCCCTGATTAAATCGATCTCAAACGACGGGAGCCTTTAAGATATTTGCTCCACCTTTGTTCTGGGGCCTCTCCAAAGCACGTTGGCGAACGCTGCCGGAGGAAAAGGTTCCAGTGCCCTCAAACGGCGACTGGTCCTTCTCAGGGATTTTTCATTTAAAGTTCCTATTTCCGAAATCGCGGCTCGCCCACTCTTTCACCTCCTCGACCCGATTGCGTCGCGTCGTGTCCCTGCCCTGCCCCGCCCTCCTCCCGCTCTGCAACTCTCCCTTCAAATTTTCATTATTTCCACCACTACAGCCGAGCGTGAAATCGTCCGTGACATCAAGGAGAAGTTGTGCTATGTCGCCCTGGACTTCGAGCAGGAAATGGCCACCGCCGCCGCCTCCACCTCCCTCGAGAAGTCCTACGAGTTGCCTGACGGACAGGTCATCACCATTGGCAACGAGCGTTTCCGTTGCCCAGAGGCTCTCTTCCAGCCATCCTTCTTGGGTATGGAATCCTGCGGTATCCACGAGACCGTGTACAACTCCATCATGAAGTGCGATGTTGACATCAGGAAGGACCTGTACGCCAACACCGTCCTCTCTGGTGGCACCACCATGTACCCCGGTATTGCTGACAGGATGCAGAAGGAAATCACCGCCCTTGCTCCATCAACCATCAAGATCAAGATCATTGCTCCCCCTGAGAGGAAGTACTCCGTATGGATCGGTGGCTCCATCTTGGCCTCCCTCTCCACCTTCCAGCAGATGTGGATCTCCAAGCAGGAATACGACGAGTCCGGCCCTGGAATCGTCCACCGCAAGTGCTTCTAAACAGCCTGAGCTCCGTCCCGCCCCTCACCGGCTACATCCAGCAACACCAGCGGCTGCCATGGACCATCTGGAGGCGACGGGGGAGAGGAGTGAGGGGTGGCGGGACCCTGGGGAACAATCATCCGCCTTCGCCAGGGGTGAAGCAGCTTCGAAAGGGCTGCCGCTGTGGTCTCTCCCGAAACGTACAAATCAACTCAAAATTGTCACTCATGCCCCCACCGAAGGGTCAAAGAACAAATGCTATACTGCTCTTCATAATATGCTAAAAACTTTTGTAACTTATCCATTTTATTTTCACATTCACCAAAGATCGTGCCTTATGAAGATGATGATATTTGTATTTAAGATATAATTTAAAATATTATTCATAGTATGTATACCAGTACCAGCTACCAACAGTGGTCTCGTTGAGAATGACGCCTTTGTACGAATATTGTTATGGATGCTCATATTGAGAACATGTGAATAGAAATAAAGGGGCTTTCTTTATAAAGGTTTACATATTAATGAATTACAAAAAATTATCCTGAAAAAGTTTTTATTGATTGCTAACCCCTCCCTCGAACCCTCCCCCCAAACTCAATTCGATCGAAATTCCGAGGACAACGCCTGACAATGGCAAACGAATGTCCCACGACGCGCATGTGACACCGCGGAAGGAATTTCGAAACCTAAGAAGGTTTATTTCATTGCATGTCCTCGAGACGATAAACAGCGAAGCCTGAGTAGCCTATCCGGTGATGGTGGAAACAGGACTAGAAAGACACGATAATATCGTGGCTGGTAATGATTGGGAATGACTCAATCAGGAGTAGGAGTGTCACGTTTACCTCGGTCGAACTAGGTCTATCTGAAGGATTTTTTTTTATTTTGACCAGTAGCTACTTCTTTTATCATTGGATCTTCGACGTTCTCTTGATACCATTCCGCGAGAGCCTCGGTCAAAAAAGAGACCACGGGAACACAAATATGAACTCACCTCTGCAATATTTTCACCCTTTTAATGGTGAAATCTCGGTCACCGTATACAATAGTTTCTAAGGACCAACGGTGAGGAGAGCACCCGCGCTGACGACAAAAATTCTGGGGGGGGAGGCCGAAATGGGCCGGCTGGTGGCAGATGTCCTCCACCCTCTTTCGAACTCCTCTCATTCGTGAATCGAGCCAGAGAGCAGTCGAGCCAATTTGACCCCGTCTCCACAAATGCTGGAGTGGAGGGCAACAATTGACATTGGACGTTCTACCGACAACCGCCTGTGGCTCTGTTTGCATTGAACCCACTACAAATTAAAGTGACCGATTCTTCAACGCATAGAGAAATATATTCCACATAACGCGCCAAGAGCACATGTGCCTAATCTAGCTCAGAGGTGGAAGTGGGCGGGCTGAGGTTTTGGATTCGTCCTCGTGTCGGAAGCGGTGAGCTAAAATTGGATGAAACGGGGACAACGGGACCTCCTGCGAACAAGCCGTAGGGGGTTTTTCCTCGATGCAGCCAATTCATTCAAATGATTTTCCCGGTACTGTATCCCGCCCTCCACTTAGTCTAATGTACGATGAGTATCGAGTCGCTGCAATGTTTTTTGACTTTTGATGGTGAAGATATTTCAATTGAACTA
Source organism: Hetaerina titia (assembly GCA_037158775.1). Taxonomy (NCBI): domain Eukaryota; kingdom Metazoa; phylum Arthropoda; class Insecta; order Odonata; family Calopterygidae; genus Hetaerina; species Hetaerina titia. The sequence goes on along the minus strand of CM073779.1, from coordinate 48,907,089 downwards.
CATACGGTCATCCTTCATCGCAAAATCGGTCGGTTATCTTGAAATATCCACGGTGGCGCCCAGTGATGGGAGGGCAGCGCAGCACGCCATCTAGAACTTCGTTGGTTGAGTTGACAGCTGTTCTTTCTATGGAGAGAGAGAGAACAATATTTCTAAGCTTATTACGGTTCCTAGGAGAAGCTGCTTCCAGCCATGGGCTGTTTACATGTTTTTTGTAAAGGTTTGATTCTTATGTAGTTCTACTTATTTATTATACGGCGTTTGCCGATTGCGAAAGAGTTTCCCGGGTGAGTCTCCCTCGGTGCAGGTAAGTTTTCAGAGTGAGAGCTACTTAGGGTCTTCTGTGAGGTGTGCGGACATAGGGATCGTAGTCCCAGATACCATCGAGGGGCGAGTTTCCGTTGTTGGCTAAGGCGGTTGTCATGTTTTCTGCCTGTTCTCTCCGAAAACTGAGGTTAGGAGGGATGTTTAAATCTTTTCTGAAGTCGCTGTTTCGGATGAACCATGGCGGAGCAACGGCTTTCCTCTTGATTTTCGGTTCTGTTACCTGTATCTTTTTTAGATGGGATGGAGCGGCCTGGAGCCATGCTGGCGCCCCGTAACAAAAGATTAGTCGTATCATGCTAAGGTAGAGCAACCTCTTTGTCTTTAGTGACATTGGTACAGAAGGCCTTAAAATGGATTGGAGGGCCCTAGTTGCCCCCAGTGCTTTTCCTGAAGCGTTGATGATTTGTCGGGCCCAACGAAGTCTATCTAGCGTGACACCCAGAGGGGAGGTTTATTACTTCCTTGGGATAATTTTGGTGCCGAACAGTTCTATCTCTGGATGCAAGAGGAATAGCTATGAATCATTATTGGTAGTGAGTCTAAGAAGAATCGGTTATGGTGGCTAGAGAAATACGATTTTAAATAACATTCCTAAATTCGACATCGGCTTGTTTTTATTTCGTTATAGCTGCATCATTTTATCGCATAACAGAAGAGCAATGAACCCTAAGGTCGGTTCGATTGGTAACAGAGATTGACCCAGCTCTAAGCCCTGTACGCCATGTAGAATTCAAACTTCAACAGGGCAAGGAGACCAGTTCCTTTCCCTGTGCCTTACATGGTTTCCCAGGAATATCTGCCGGCCGAAAAAACACACAGCTTAGGTGAAGCTGGGGGTGTTTAGAGGGGCATACCCGGGGATCGAACCAATACCCTCCGGTCTACAGTCATTTGCTCTACCCCCTCGACTACTACTCACCTAGTGTGTAGGCTGAATATAACATATATATATATATATATATATATATATATATATATATATATATATTTTTTTTTTTTGCTTCAAGTTTTGTTTTCCCATCCGCTTCTCGTCCAGGCCCTTCTTTAAATTTTCTTTCTCAATTCCCCTCTCTCTCTGGAATCTCCACAAATGTCGTCTCCGGCTACAAAAACTAAACATTGGCTAATTTGATTTTTTCGGACACTATTGTCCCTTGTAAGTGCATTTTATTTTACATACGTCATTAAAATATTTCCTTTTGTGCTCGTTTCTTTTTTTAGATTTCACCCTTGCCATTCACACATGTGTCCCGGTTAAATATATGTTGTCTATCAAAGGTAATAACTGCAATCGCTTTCTATTGTTTACACAGATAACACGTTTCTCAAATGTTTTTTTGAAAATAATTTTTATTCTAGCATCGTCGTTGGAATCCACATCAAACGTCTTAACTTCCCCACGAGTTCCTAACCAATGTCGTATTTTTCTAGAAACATTGCAGTTCCAAGTTTTAAGTTATTTTAACCTCCAAATATTTTTTCCAATGGTGTGCACAACATCGCACTTTTTCTTTTAAGCCCTGTGCTTGCTTCTTCAGCCAACCACTTTCCCCGAGTTTCCTTCGAATATTGCGGGTTTAATTAATGGAAACCTAAAATGGAGCGGAAAGAAAAATTGGAACCTCAAGAAGGTATTTTCCATGTGTATTTAAAAACTCTCATTCCTTTCCTAGAATTGGACTATTATTAACAAAATAAACGATGCATATTTCTTACAAAATGGCAAATATATACTCCTTCAGTTATATTAAAAAATAACTATATCTTAATCATAGACTTCTGATTTTCTTTCTTTTACAACCCCAGCCTTCCTATTGAGTCTACTTGTATCGTTTGTTGGTCTAAAAAATTAAATAATGCTTCATGGTTTGTTGCTATTAAATTGATAAATTTTTCATGGTATGTATAGTATAGCCATTATCATTAACCAAACCATTTCTACCATTAATATTTTTGAATCATGACCATATTCATGGGGACACTTTTGGTAGAGTTGAGGATACATAAGAAAGAGATAGTTGACCGCTGAAGAAAAAACTGAGCTCTACGCTCGAGTGAAAAATTTTGTTGATGTCGAAGCATCAAAACGTGTACCTTTCTTAATATTTCAATATTTCCAAGCTGAAATGACCTTCAATGCGACACACAGGTTTGATGGGAGATGAGAGAAAAAAGTGTGAGGCTAAAAGAAAATTGAAATGTACTTCATACCTGACGAAACAAAATTTGTCCTTTTCCAACCAACAATATATATATATATATATATATATATATATATATATACATTCAAACACGAAATACCGCCATATGGCGAATAAATATTCATTCAAATTGAAATAGAGATAAGGAAAATGGTAAAGGAACACATATAAAGGACAAACACAACAGAGGTGGGGATGGCGGATGTGAGCAGATCACGAATGTAAAAATATTTTCCTCGACCGGGACTTGAACACCGGATCTCTCCACTTGCCGGGCGGATGCTCTAAACCACCTGAGCTATCGAGGAAGAGTACTTTTACATTGAAATCTGCGATCTTATAAAGCGCCAAAGTGCTCCGACTCATTGCCCAGAAGATGGCGTTAGGGAGCTGTTAAACCCACCAAAGGAGAAATTGACAAACACAAGAGGAGAATGGACAGTAGGTTAGCAAGCATACAACATCATAAAGGATAGGAACGGTGCGTTTCATGGCACGCATAGCCAGAAGAAGAGACGAGCCACATTGGCCAAATACACATTCAAACACGAAATACCGCCATATGGCGAATAAATATTCATTCAAATTGAAATAGAGATAAGGAAAATGGTAAAGGAACACATATAAAGGTTTAGAGCATCCGCCCGGCAAGTGGAGAGATCCGGTGTTCAAGTCCCGGTCGAGGAAAATATTTTTACATTCGTGATCTGCTCACATCCGCCATCCCCACCTCTGTTGTGTTTGTCCTTTATATGTGTTCCTTTACCATTTTCCTTATCTCTATTTCAATTTGAATGAATATATATATATATATATATATATAACCATAAACACAGTAATCAACCCGAAGGTCGGTTTAGTAGGTGATGGTAGAGCTCACCCATGTACCAAGCCCGACGGCGTGTGAATATTCACACATCAGGGTAGGGGGGCCAGTTCCTTTCCCTGTGCCGGTTATGGTTTCCCAGGAAGATCTGGTACCCGAAAAATCAACTAGCTTGGGTGGAGCTGCAGGTGCCCAAAGTGCCTTGCCCGGGAATTGAACCCGGGTCCAACGCTCTACCCGCTAGACCACCGCGACCCGCATATTATATATATCCCCTCACACACATATATACATATATATACACACACACACATATATATATATATATATATTATATAAAAAATATATATGTCACTCTTTCGTTATTCAAATCTAAGATAACACTTGAATAATCTCTTGGTATAAAGTAGGAATGGAGAAAATGGAAAACAATGTGTCAATGAGAAAAAAAGATTTTCTACAAACATTAAACAAAATTTCTTTCAATAGATCATAAAAAACAAATATGTCACTGCTAATTTTTTCTCAACCGAGTATTCAAGGGTACACGGGGGGAAGTGCGAGGCCGGAGCTGGATACAATAAATCATAGATAAAAGGAAAATATCCTACAGGCCTTTGGAAAACCCTTTCATCAAGCAAGCCAAGCAGCATGGAGCATGTTTCTTTTTACTGTTTCTAAACTGTTGACCACATCCTGAGAGACTCTTTGAGTATGTGTAAACTAGGAGAAGGAAGAAAACAATAAGACTTTAAAAAAGTAAATGGAAATGCCAGCAATTATTAAATGTAACGGTATAAAGGAAGGAGGCAAATGACTTTACTTTTCAAACAAAGAAGATTGATTCCAGGATACATCGAATATTATTCGCCCTCTCTAAAGAAAACTATCTACTATAATGGGTTACATTTTCTAAAATGACCAGTTTAAGGCAGTTGAAATACGTCCTCATTGAAGCTGCAGGTATACAGACTATTTGATTATGTTGAAGTAATCAAAATTTAAAATTCATGTTTAAAGATGAAAATCTTGGCAAAATCAAGAACGAAAGTGATCAAACTACCATATATTTGCACTATACAGAGATGCCCTTCCACAACAATTCTAAGAGGTGTTATAGAAAGAATATGCCTCACGTTAATTCCACGTAAGAGGTCACTTCTCGGCGATAGATGCGAGTAAATGAGTTTGCCCTTGAAACTTTTTGCGAAGTTTTAATCGAGCTCATGGATTCATTTGTGTGAAAAACTAAGAAATGGTGAGGTATGGTTACGTGGTAAAAGAGGAATCTAAATTTGATTTAGACGCACCAGGGGCTTTTTCCACTAGATAAAAAGGAAGTGTTATTTGTAGCACACCCCTTTAAAAATTATTTCTTCTTGCTCCAAGGCAGCGTACAAGGAATGTACTGGAACAAAAAGCAAGCAACAGTTCACCACACTTAAGTAAGAAAACCAATACCATTCCACTAAACTTTTTATTCGGTACACCTAGTTTCGAGTCATCCTCAGATACCCCATTCGGTGCGAGTTCCAACATCGGCCTCAAAACTATTTATACCGAAAAAAAATTTAGTGGAAAGATACATTGGTTATTTTTACTTCCGTGATGATGGATTTCTGCAAAATTAAGAGCGAAAACATCAACTAAAACAGTTTAACCATTTGGCTTATACGTGGTGTTTTCAAAATCATAATTTAAGGTTCTCGTTTCTCACAAACAACACGCACACGACTGAGAGGTTTTTTGGAATGTCGTGGTTTTATCAAATATGTTAAATGAGCGGTTAAGGTGGGTTTTCGCCCACCGAGACGGTGTATGTGTACCCGTAAGGGCTAACAATGACTCTATAGTATGTTCATAGAAATTCCAAGATATGGTGCTCCTAGCATTGGAAAAGATTTTCCCTTAGTAAGTCTCACCTCTCACTAGACTTCTATTTACGTTTCAGCTATAACCATCACTAGGTTTCATTTGCATTGTAGATTGAAGCAACAAAATTTGGTTCATGCAGACAAATGGAAAAACACAAGTGTTTTGCAGTGATTAAACACTTCTATTTAAAAGACTTTTCATCGAAGAAGATCAAAGCTGAGTGAACAAAAGTTCGTGGTACATCTGCTCCTGTATTTGCAAATATTTACAATTGGGTAAATGAGTTGATATCTGGCCGTACATCCACAAAAGTTGAGCATTGTTCGGGATGTTCAGTGAAAAGGACTTCCTCCGAAATGACTGACAAAATCCACGCTATAGTTTTGAGTGATGGAAGTTTCGAGAGTTATTCGTGGCCCAGGCATTTCACAAGGTATAGTGATTTCAAATCTGCACAAAAAACTGGGTGTGAACGGGATCTCGGCAAGATGAGTGCAACGTTTGGTCTCAGTGAAGAATAAACGAAATAGTATGGTCGATTCGGAGGTTGGCTTGGTGCTTTTCTGTCACAATCCTGACAAGTTTTTGTTTCGATGCATCGATAACTGTGGGTGAAACGAATGTATTGGTGTAAACTTATGAGGCAAAGGCCCATTCAAAAAATTGGGTTAATAAAGGTTATCCGGTTCCGAAGAAGGCGAAGACAGTGACATTGGCCGACAATGAGATGGCCATGGATTTCTGGGCTGCACGCAGAATCATACATATCAATTTCTAACAAAAAGGATACATTATTGGGAATATTATGCGTCATTATTGCACAAGTTGAGCGAAGAAATAAAGAAAAAGGTCCTCAGTTGGCAACGGTAAAAATTCTTTTCCTTCAAGACAATGCACACCTCCGCAGTTTCGATGGCAAAAATTATGGAATTGAAGTTCGAATCATTACACACAGTACATACCAGATTAAGCCCTAGTAACACCTTAGTTTCCAAGCTTAAGCCAATAGCTCGGCGGAAAACGACTCATGTTGAACGAGCAAGTCATTGCTGACACTGATTCCTATTTTGAGGACATTCCGAAATCCTACTCTTTGAACGTCTAAAAAAAAAAGAAATACCGCTGGGATATGTGTACCTTTTAAAAGGAGAGTATGTTGAAAAATAAAAATAAATACCAAAAATACTGTATTTCAATTTTTTCCTAATGACTTATCGAACGGCCCACGCATTTATATAAAATAGATTTTTATACTTGGTTCATCATTTTCTTCCTTTCCAAGGATCAACACTTTTCCCCAAGGGTCCAAGACAATGTCCGTGGCCAAGAAAAATTTTAGAGTGATACACTTTTTGTTGTTTGCTTTTCGACAAACAATTATTTATAACGCATTAGGAACATTGGTTCTCTTTTTCAAGGTTCTTTGTTTTATTCCATCTCCCACTTCAACTCTTCTTCAGGAGTCCCCTTTGAATGTGGTCACTTTATGAGAAAGTTTCAAAGTGACATGCCCCATTTTGTTTGAGATTTCGAAAAACATTTGTTCTAGTGTAAAAATCAGTTATCTTGGATACACCAAGGTAACTAATTTCAACTCTACCCTAAAGAGACCTCTGGAAACCGGTCTTGGTCTGAAAACTTAAAATTTCATATGATTTTCCTTTGCACAGATATTGAAAACTAATGATTTCTCTTTGCATATAGAAATTTTATTTCTAGTCTTACAATTTTTTATCTCGATCAATCCTTTTCCCCCAGAACTGGCCTTTGAAAGTAGTCTCTCTGTCGAGAAAAATTAATTTTATTAGCAACTAGTTCCTTGTAAACGAACATTTTCCCTTTCTTTTTTATGGTATTTGGAACATTGACGTTTCTCTTTTAGACTTCTTCTTTCCCTCTATCACCAAAGAAACTTCTCCCCCATTAATTTCCTCGGGTATGGTTTCGATCAAGAAAAATTAAAAATTAACAAGCTTCATTTTCCATAGACACTGATACAGTTTTTTCTACGTTTGAAGAAAACTCATGTTTTTCTGATTTATCTGTCTTTTCTTCAAAGTCGAAACATACCCGTCCTCCAAGAACACCTTTAAGCCTCAAAATATCCAAGTCTGGGATAATTTAAACGTGATGCGCTCTATTCTGCTTGCAATACATTCATCGATGAATATTTTTTCTAAGTTCAGTATAACCATTTGTTTTTCTTCTATAATGGTTAAAAACGTAGTTTCCCCGTTACTCTCCCGTAGATTCCTAACATAGACAGTTTTGGTGAAAAAAAATTCAACTATTACAGGGTTCATGTTCCTCGGAATCGATAAAAATGATTTTAACTAATGTTCATTGAGCATACATTTCCCCCTTAGTTTCTTTTTATATCCTTTTACCAATCCAGAACTTTTAATATGGTTATTTTAGAATTACATCTCGTTTATAAAAAGTATTTGGTTTGCTTTCCACTGCCTCAAAATTAAGAATTCTTCATAAAAAGTATTAAACACGGTAGTTTAAATCAAAATTGGTTTTATTCTTCTTTCCCAAACCTACCTTTTACCCTATTAGGCCGTAGAAAACTCCCGGTATAGAGAAATAAAAAATGATACGGCCTATGTTGCTGGGATATTAACAAAAAATGTTCGTCCCAAGAGATTCCCATCTTTGGCGCGCGGGGTATTTTGGGAACGGGCGGCCGCGCATACATATAGATTGCTCCCGCCCTCAGCGGATCACTCGAAGCAAGGCAAGCGAGCACGCCGGAGCTCAAGGATCTACCAGGGTACGTAGAGGCGGACGATTTTCCGTTTTATTCGGAGCACGGGGATCAGAGGGGGATTTTAGAGGGTTTGCTGGGGAAGTGCGGCGGTTGGAGGGAGTGCGACCGAGGAAATCTTTGGTTTCCCGACCAAGTGGGGTGCCTCGTAAGTGAGCGATCGGAGTGAAGGTGCTTTGGAAGGAAGGCATCTCCCTATTGGATACTCGCAGTCGCGATCTCACTGCTCGACGCCCTCGAGTTGGCGAGGGGTCGGATGCGCGACTCCTGCCGGAGCGAGCCCCTTCTCATCGCCATTGCGACCTCTTGGATTGTTTTGTTTCACCCTCGGAATAAGTGAGAGTTGAAGCCGGTTCGCTGGATTAGAACGCGACTCTCGCTCGCGAAACGCTTTCCGTACTCTTTCACCTCCTGTGATTACCGTTGTGATGGTTTACTGCGGGGGATTGTTAGTATTCCGGTGAAGTTTTGTTGGGGATCCTGGAGTTTAATGCGGAGCGACCTTGTCCAGGGAGCGGTTACGAGGGAGAGTTGGGATGGGGAGATTAACTCACTTGGTCGCCTCCGGTAAAAAATAAATGGGGACTTGAGTGCGTAAACCCGAACTTTTCATCTTTTTGAACTTTTCGAGAAGAGCCGGAGAATTCATTTAATCATTTTAATTTGGCTGCACTATCGAACCGATGCCGTTATATAACAGCGATGTACCTTTAATGAAGTTAAAACGAGGCATGGGACTCAAGGGAGGACGCTTCATTTTGGTTTGGTTTCTCAGAGTTACGACTTGAAAATTTCTCAAAGGGCGGACTCTATTTATACTTCGCAGGCACTTTGGAATCTACCTCAACTTCCCGTGGTAAAATGGGAGGGTCGAATAAACTTATAATGATCCAATAAGCTTTGTTGTAGGATGAGTGGTTCAGTGGAGGAAGGGTTTAAATTTAACTTGGTGAATTCGAAAATATGGGAAGTAATTTTTGGTACCTTGTTAGTCTTTTACTCGGACCGAAATTCTCCGTCGTTACATAACTTGGAGTTAGGGGGTAACGCTCCGTTTCATTTTTAATATCACCAAAGTGGAAAGCATTGAGTTCTTATTTTAGCTGAGTTATTTTCATAAAGCATTAACTTTAGATTTCCATTTTCAAGTTTTTCTGCGTTCATGTTTTCTTATTATACTTTTACAAATTTCATTCTTAATTTAAACATACGATTTGAGGTTTGGTTCGGTCAAGGAATCTTTCACTATTATTTTTAAGGCAAAACGCCAATTTGATCCCGTTGTCTAACCTCCAGCTCCAACCCCTTTGCTTTCTTTCATTCGCAGCTTAACAAGACAACAACAAAACTTCCAACATGTGTGACGACGATGTTGCCGCATTGGTGGTGGACAATGGCTCCGGCATGTGCAAGGCCGGTTTCGCCGGAGATGACGCCCCACGAGCCGTGTTCCCATCCATCGTCGGCCGACCCCGTCACCAGGTGAGATTCCACCTCCTCACTCCACCGCCTATTAAAAAGCTCCCAAAAAACCAATGCGTGCAAAGAAAACATTAACTCGGACGCTTCTTCAAAGCTCTAACGCTCGACCCCTTCACACGAGAGGATATCCCATCCAATTCAACTGACTTTCCTCATTCATTCAACATCTATTCCTCCGTGTTTCATCGGACCCAATTTAAATTCAGTATGAAAAGAGCCCCAAATTTTACATCTCCCCGATGCAGTCGGGGATGATAAAATTTAAGCCGGGCATGTGGCTCCAGAACGCCCGCCAGCCATTCCGCACAAACCTCCCCAAAAGGCTCCTTCATCGTCCCTGCCCCCTCACTCCCCTAACTTCCCTCCCCAGAGACCTCCCTCCCGTCCTTCCCTCTCCGCGGTTATTTCCGCCTTCCTCGGGGAGGACCGTGGCGCTCATCCGCGTCCCCCTATTTCCATCCTCGCCCCTCCCCCCGGTTCCCTCTCCTAGAAACACGCGAAGATGCCTGCATGGCCCCATCCCCCTAGCCCCCATCCCCATAGCCTCTTTCCGAGCATTTCGCCGACCTCGAGAATATTTTCAGAGTTGGGCAACCTCGATTATCAAACTTACGTCTTATTTACTCTTTCAAACATTCTCTTCTCATTCGACAATTCAATCTCTCCAGCCCCCGCTAAGCACTAGATCAGATGAAGATAGTAAAATCTTACGGGAACTATGTTCATCTGAGCTATCTTAATTGTTTTATTGAAGCTCCGTTCAGATTTAAATAATGCTCCTCCTCTACCCCTCCTCGTCGAGATGCTTTCGCTTCCCGGGTATCTCTCACAATCTTTTTCCCGTCCGGGGTGGGCCCGGGGCCACCCTGCTTCACCTGATGGATTCCCAACTAAAATCAAGCGCCCACGAAAGCGTTTTCACTATTTCTCATTCCTCTCCCAATGACGGAAACGAACCAACGTAGACACAGGCCGTTCGGATCATTGGAAATCCTCCTTTCATTTTCTCTATCTCATTCGATTTTAATCATGTCCGTTGACAATGCATCCGGTTGGCCCTTCATCGGTCCGTTTTCAGAAAAACCCGCTTCCCCGCGCCTTCTCCTCCGTCCGATCTCCTCGATGGCTCTTTCCTCGAACCCAAGACCGTTCCCATCCCTTGGACACAGTCCTCTCAGCACGGCACTGGAGACCATCTCTCCCCACCGACTGCTCGGCCGGAAAGCCCGGCCGTTTCCCCGGCTCCCTCACGTCTACTTTCCCCGCCATGGACCTCGTCGACGTCTCTGACCCGTCGGGCTTCTTTTTCTCCCCTTTCTCCGAACCATAGGGAGTCATGGTGGGCATGGGTCAGAAGGACAGCTACGTAGGAGACGAAGCCCAGTCCAAGAGAGGTATCCTCACCCTGAAGTACCCCATCGAGCACGGAATCATCACCAACTGGGATGACATGGAGAAGATCTGGCATCACACCTTCTACAATGAGCTGCGAGTCGCCCCCGAGGAGCACCCAATCCTGCTCACGGAGGCTCCCCTCAACCCCAAGGCTAACCGCGAGAAGATGACCCAGATCATGTTTGAGACCTTCAACACCCCAGCCATGTACGTGGCTATCCAGGCCGTGCTTTCCCTCTATGCCTCCGGTCGTACCACCGGTATCGTCCTCGACTCCGGAGATGGTGTTTCTCACACCGTCCCCATCTATGAAGGTTCGTTCCTTTTGCCAACCTCTAAAGGAATAGATATGAAATTGCATTGGTCATTGACATTCGCATTGCAGCAGATGGATCCTCGGCTCACCTGCCTCACCATTCCCTCCTCTTACAGGTTATGCCCTCCCCCACGCCATCCTCCGTCTGGACTTGGCTGGTCGCGATCTCACCGATTACCTGATGAAGATCCTCACCGAGCGTGGCTACAGCTTCACCACCACTGGTAAGAAATCCTGACCCAAAAGAAAAAATATGCCACCCAGACCTCTTTGACTGTAACGGTGAAAAAGTAAATCGAAGCTCCCAATAGATTTCCCTGATTAAATCGATCTCAAACGACGGGAGCCTTTAAGATATTTGCTCCACCTTTGTTCTGGGGCCTCTCCAAAGCACGTTGGCGAACGCTGCCGGAGGAAAAGGTTCCAGTGCCCTCAAACGGCGACTGGTCCTTCTCAGGGATTTTTCATTTAAAGTTCCTATTTCCGAAATCGCGGCTCGCCCACTCTTTCACCTCCTCGACCCGATTGCGTCGCGTCGTGTCCCTGCCCTGCCCCGCCCTCCTCCCGCTCTGCAACTCTCCCTTCAAATTTTCATTATTTCCACCACTACAGCCGAGCGTGAAATCGTCCGTGACATCAAGGAGAAGTTGTGCTATGTCGCCCTGGACTTCGAGCAGGAAATGGCCACCGCCGCCGCCTCCACCTCCCTCGAGAAGTCCTACGAGTTGCCTGACGGACAGGTCATCACCATTGGCAACGAGCGTTTCCGTTGCCCAGAGGCTCTCTTCCAGCCATCCTTCTTGGGTATGGAATCCTGCGGTATCCACGAGACCGTGTACAACTCCATCATGAAGTGCGATGTTGACATCAGGAAGGACCTGTACGCCAACACCGTCCTCTCTGGTGGCACCACCATGTACCCCGGTATTGCTGACAGGATGCAGAAGGAAATCACCGCCCTTGCTCCATCAACCATCAAGATCAAGATCATTGCTCCCCCTGAGAGGAAGTACTCCGTATGGATCGGTGGCTCCATCTTGGCCTCCCTCTCCACCTTCCAGCAGATGTGGATCTCCAAGCAGGAATACGACGAGTCCGGCCCTGGAATCGTCCACCGCAAGTGCTTCTAAACAGCCTGAGCTCCGTCCCGCCCCTCACCGGCTACATCCAGCAACACCAGCGGCTGCCATGGACCATCTGGAGGCGACGGGGGAGAGGAGTGAGGGGTGGCGGGACCCTGGGGAACAATCATCCGCCTTCGCCAGGGGTGAAGCAGCTTCGAAAGGGCTGCCGCTGTGGTCTCTCCCGAAACGTACAAATCAACTCAAAATTGTCACTCATGCCCCCACCGAAGGGTCAAAGAACAAATGCTATACTGCTCTTCATAATATGCTAAAAACTTTTGTAACTTATCCATTTTATTTTCACATTCACCAAAGATCGTGCCTTATGAAGATGATGATATTTGTATTTAAGATATAATTTAAAATATTATTCATAGTATGTATACCAGTACCAGCTACCAACAGTGGTCTCGTTGAGAATGACGCCTTTGTACGAATATTGTTATGGATGCTCATATTGAGAACATGTGAATAGAAATAAAGGGGCTTTCTTTATAAAGGTTTACATATTAATGAATTACAAAAAATTATCCTGAAAAAGTTTTTATTGATTGCTAACCCCTCCCTCGAACCCTCCCCCCAAACTCAATTCGATCGAAATTCCGAGGACAACGCCTGACAATGGCAAACGAATGTCCCACGACGCGCATGTGACACCGCGGAAGGAATTTCGAAACCTAAGAAGGTTTATTTCATTGCATGTCCTCGAGACGATAAACAGCGAAGCCTGAGTAGCCTATCCGGTGATGGTGGAAACAGGACTAGAAAGACACGATAATATCGTGGCTGGTAATGATTGGGAATGACTCAATCAGGAGTAGGAGTGTCACGTTTACCTCGGTCGAACTAGGTCTATCTGAAGGATTTTTTTTTAATTTTGACCAGTAGCTACTTCTTTTATCATTGGATCTTCGACGTTCTCTTGATACCATTCCGCGAGAGCCTCGGTCAAAAAAGAGACCACGGGAACACAAATATGAACTCACCTCTGCAATATTTTCACCCTTTTAATGGTGAAATCTCGGTCACCGTATACAATAGTTTCTAAGGACCAGGGGTTAGGAGAACACCCGCGCTGACGACATAAATTCTGGGGGGGAGGCCGAAATGGGCCGGCTGGTGGCAGATGTCCTCCACCCTCTTTCGAACTCCTCTCATTCGTGAATCGAGCCAGAGAGCAGTCGAGCCAATTTGACCCCGTCTCCACAAATGCTGGAGTGGAGGGCAACAATTGACATTGGACGTTCTACCGACAACCGCCTGTGGCTCTGTTTGCATTGAACCCACTACAAATTAAAGTGACCGATTCTTCAGCACATGATGGAAATAAATTCCCCACAACCCGCCAATACCACATGTGCCTAATCAAGCTCAGAGATAGAATTTGGCGGCCTGAAGTTTTGGATTCGTCCTCGTGTCAGAGGCGGCGAGGTAAATTTGGATGAAACGGGGACAACGGGACCTCCTGCGAACAAGCCGTAGACGGTGTTTCTTCCATTCAGCCAAATCGTGCAAATGATTTTCCCGGCACAGTTTACCGGCCGTCGTCTCGGTCGAGCGAACTAGGAGTGCAGAGTCGCTGCAGCAGTTGTTGGCTTTTGATTGTGTATTCATTGCAATCGAACTACATATATGTAATAATGCAATCTCTCGCAGTATCATTTCAATCCCCGAAGCAATATGTGGCTCTAACCACATTTCCAAATGTCAGAAATTACGTATGGTAAAATATCAAAGTTTTCAATATCAAGAATCAGAGACTGGTGTTTTCAATCCATGTTTCAGTCTCCGTTTTAAATCAACCGAACTTATTTTCACATAAATGCGATCTCGCAAAATTGTTCGGTCATCTTGAAGCACGCCATCTCGAACTTCTTTGCTTGAGTTGACAGCTTTGCTTTCTCTGCACGCAAAAAGAAAAGATATTTATCATTATTGGTATTTACTTTAAGAAGAATCGGTTATGGTGGCTAGAGAAACACGATTTTAAATAACATTCCTAAATTCGACATTGGCTTGTTTTTATTTCGTTATAGCTGCATCATTTTATCGTATAACAGAAGAGCAATGAACCCTAAGGTCGGTTCGATTGGTAACCCAGATTGACCCAGCTCTAAGCCCTGTACGCCATGTGGAATTCAAACTTCAACAGGGCAAGGAGGCCAGTTCGCCTTACACGGTTTCCCAGGAATATCTGCCGGCCGAAAAAACACACAGCTTAGGTGAAGCTGGGGGTGTTTAGAGGGGCATACCCGGGGATCGAACCAATACCCTCCGGTCTACAGTCAATTGCTCTACCCCCTCGACTACTACTCACCTAGTGTGTAGGCTGAATATAACATATATATATATTTTTTTTTGCTTCAAGTTTTGTTTTCCCATCCGCTTCTCGTCCAGGCCCTTCTTTAAATTTTCTTTCTCAATTCCCCTCTCTCTCTGGAATCTCCACAAATGTCGTCTCCGGCTACAAAAACTAAACATTGGCTAATTTGATTTTTTCGGACACTATTGTCCCTTGTAAGTGCATTTTATTTTACATACGTCATTAAAATATTTCCTTTTGTGCTCGTTTCTTTTTTTAGATTTCACCCTTGCCATTCACACATGGTGTTTATGGTTTTTAGATATATAACCATAAACACAGTAATCAACCCGAAGGTCGTTTTAGTAGGTGATGGTAGAGCCACCCATGTACCAAGCCCGACGGCGTGTGAATATTCACACATCAGGGTAGGGGGGCCAGTTCCTTTCCCTGTGCCGGTTATGGTTTCCCAGAAAGATCTGGTACCCGAAAAATCAACTTGGGTGGAGCTGCAGGTGCCCAAAGTGCCTTGCCCGGGAGTCGAACCCGGGACCCTCCGGTCAGCAGTCCAACGCTCTACCCGCTAGGCCACCGCGACCCGCATATATATATATATATATATATATATATATATATATATATATATATATATATATATATATATATATATATATATATATTTTTTTTTTTTTTTTTGCCCATCCGCTTCTCATCCAGGCTCTTCTTTAAATTTCCTTTCTCAATACCCCTCTCTCTCTCTGGAATCTCCACAAATGTTGTCTCTGTCTATATTTTTCTTTATTTAGCTTTCTATTGTTTACACACATAACAAGTTTCTCAAATGTTATTTTGAAAATAATTTTTATTCTAGCATCATCGTTGGAAGCCACATTGAATGTGGGAAAAAAATGGGGAAACAATAAGTCAAGGAGAAAAAAAATGTTTTCTACAAACATAAAAGAGAATTTCTTTCAATAACTCAGGAACAACAATTATGTTACTGCTTATTTGAGTCTGACTGAGTTAACATTAAAGGATACACAGTGCGAGGTGGGAGCTGGATACAATAAATCCTAGATAAAATGAAAATGTCTTTCATGCCTTTGGAACACAATTTCGTCAAGCAGCATGAAGCATTTTCCTTTTTACCGTTTGCAAAACTGTGACCATATCCTGAGAGACTCCTTGAGTATATGTAGGCTTGAAAAAGGAAGAAAACTCTCAGAGTATAAAAAAAGAAAATTTGTTTTTAAACTTTTTGTTTTTGTCCAAGAAACTTATTGTATTTCAACTTTTAATTTTCGAAGACGATGAATTTTGAATGGATTCAAGGGAGATGTTCTGTCAGAAGAACAGAAAGAAAAAACAAAATTCTAAAAATCTGAAAGAATATTTTTGCTGATGTTTGAGCAGCATTAAGTGAACCATGGTTTAATATTTCTGGACCAACATAACACTCAAGGAAACCCAAAAAGGAGATCAGAGTTTAAAAAGGGATGAAAACAAGAAATCTAGTTGTCGGAAATAAATGTTCTACAAGCCTAAAGAAATATGTTTTTCCAATACCAAAGCAATATAAATTATTTTACTTATTAATGTAACTGGATTAGATAAGAGGAGTGAGTGGAAATGGCAGAAGGGATTAGGGGAAGGAATAAACATTTCTCATCCAAGCACTTCTAACATTTTTTTAACATCCAACACAACAAATATATACATATCATTTATTCATAAATTGCCATTTTATTGAACAAATAGTGAAAACAATTACATTATTTTGATTGATTTTTTCAAAAAATATATAGTTACAAATATAAATAGACGGTTGCAAGGAAGCATTAAAAAATACATATGCGCGCACTAACTGGGTGCCAGCAGTCTTATGACAGCACAAGGCCATAAGCTTATGGGATATGGAA
The DNA here is from genome assembly GCA_037158775.1 of Hetaerina titia. Lineage (NCBI taxonomy): Eukaryota > Metazoa > Arthropoda > Insecta > Odonata > Calopterygidae > Hetaerina > Hetaerina titia. Next base: position 48,890,552 of record CM073779.1, on the reverse strand, counting down.
TTAATTAAGAATCACCTCGTTGGTCATGCCCCTTCAGATCTTACAAATGAAACATGAACAAATAAAGATGACGGAACAAGATACCTCTGAGTGTAGTCCATTAAGTAAATGTGTCTATAACCTGAAAAAAATTATTGTTATTACAAAAAATGTAACATTATCTTATTTTATTTTACAATCACAAAAGCATTAAACTTAAACTGAAACAGCATAGAAATTGATAAATAATCAACTATTAAAACCATAAATACAGTAATCCACCTGAAGGTGGGTTTGTTAGGTGATGATAGAGTTAACCCAGTACTAAGCCCGATGGCATGTGAAATTCACATATCAGGGAAGGGGGGATAGTTCCTTTCCCTGTGCCAGTCATAGTTTCCCGGGAATAACTGGTACCCGGAAAATCACATAACCTAGTTAGAGCTGCAGGTGCCCAGAGAGACTTGCCCAGGAATTGAACCATGGCCCTCTGGTCAGTAGTCCAATGCTCAACCTTGGGACTACCGCGACCCTCAAATAATCAACATTTAGTCTTTTCAACAGCATTAAAATATGCCCTATGATTATTTGTATACCAATATACCTGTTTTAATACTTGTTACTGGAATAGCATAAACACCCAATTTCTTGTTTACTCCACTAGATGAGAAGTCCTTCACAGTAAACATCAAAATGGCCAATTCTGGCATATTTATAGTGAATTCCATATCACAATTCCAAAGAGGGTTAAAGCCTGGGGGGGAATATAATAAATAGTTAGCAAGATATCACACTTATGCTAACACAAAGACATCACCTTACTGGGCTAATGCTACCTTGAGAAGAATTCCCAATAATTTAATAACCAAAATTATATTTATTATTAATAATCTATAGTACATTTTTTAAAATTTTCATGTCATTATTTGAATTCAAAGTATGGGTGGGTTCAGTTACAACCTGAGAATGGCTCACATAATTAATTTATTCAATTAATGGGCTAAAAGTGGACTTGTATCAACATTTAATTTTTAATTCCAAAGTCTCTGCATGGTTGATTGGCCAAATAGACTCTGGATAATAAAATATCTCCATAAGTATAGTTCAAGTGAGTATTTCCAAATAAATTTGAAAGGTTCTAAAATGTGGGACTTAACAGAAAAGTGTAAATTGATTCATATACTTCTCTGCTTTTATACTTAGAGAATTTCTCTCTTCAATGTCATTGAGTCAACATTAGACAAAAACATTGCCTTCGCCTCATGATCTTCAGGTTCCTAGTGATACATTTTTGGTCAAGTAAATGTTCTCTGTACACAGGCAAAAATAATTCAAATTTTTCACATGTCATTCATATGATAACTCTAATTTTTGTGATTAATTATTTAAAAATTAGGTTCTAGGTTATTATCAAGAAAAAAATACAATTTCCAAAAAGGATTGTATGCCAAAAGAAGTTAATGTACAAGGGAAGCAAATGAGTTGAAGAAAAATAACTCTGACACTAGAACAGATTGAGGATATTGACCAGTAGCATCCAAAAATGGAGCCAAGGGTTTATCAAAATTCAAGGAACTGTCATAAAACAGAACAAAAATAAAATTACAACATTCAATAGTTATTTCAGTGTATTGATTTTAATTCCTTCCCTGTAGTAAGTATTGAGATTCGATCCATAGATGACCTTAGTAACTTATATTTTAAAATGCTTTTCAACTCACCATTGTTTTTCACTGTTTTGGTTTTTAATTTCCTCTTGTCAGAGTCATGACCCAAAATTTCTACTTTCACATATGGGTCAACAACCTCCCCTTCCAGAGATTGATCAGGCTTTGGAATATACTGTCCACTGATAACTTTCAGTTTCATGATGATTCCTTCTCTGTAAACATTTTCTTATTATTCATACAAACACATTACTTTAAAAAACATCGGCGATCAGATTTAGCAAGTCAAATAACTATACAAGTATTAAGTTTGACACACTTTGGAAAAAACACTTCATTTTAGCTTTCAAATTAATATTAAAAAATTACTTCTTTAAGTTAAAAAAAATTGTTTTTCTTCTCACAATTTTCGCTAGTGTGTATGATTTAATTGCAAATTGTTTGGGTTCTGGTTCTCTGAATACAATAATACTGCACCATTTTTAACTTTCCATTTTTAGAAAAAACTAGAAAGAGTCCACATGCCAAAACATATTTCTAAAGACAGATTTCATAGAAAAATTGGATAGCCAATGAAAATCACTTCCTGCTGATCTCTTTAACCCATTTGCCTGCAAACATTATATTTGCAAAGGCTTCAAATTATTTACTGACACAAATATTCTTAAATTTAAAGACCAAAGGCATTAATGATATTTCAATTTCATTATTAATAAAGATGGATAATATAAATTCAAATTTCCTAATAGTGCACAGTATTGAGAATTAAAATTCATATTTCTGCAATCACATCAGGAATGTATGTTCACAAAATTATGTAAAAATGTTGCCATATGTCAGCCAAGTTTTATATAAATATGTATAAAACTAGATATATATATACCAGGTAATCTACCGGTTAAGGTAGGTTTTTGGATGGCCACAACTATCAATTAAATATTTTGTAACTCCAAACAAAATCCAATCTAGCAGCCTAATTTACATCAGGTCCCTCTTCATCTCTGAGTACTTCTTACCTCCTTTCATCCCATCCAACATCCCTATCCAGTTCCTGCCCATACATATATATGCACATGTGTATGTGTGTATATATATTTGTGTTTGTCATTTATGTGTTTTCCTATCCCCTTTCCTTATATCTATTCTATGTGTGAATATATGTATGTGTGTTTGTATATATATACACACACATGTATATATAAAAAAATCATAAACACAGTAATCAACCCAAAGGTCAGTTTAGTAGGTGATGGCAGAGTTCACCCAGTACTAAGCCTGACGTCATGTGAATATTCACACATCTGGGTAGGGGGGCCAGTTCCTTTCCCTTTGCCAATTATGGTTTCCCAGGAAGATCTGGTGCCTGAAAAATCACATAGCTTGGAGCTGCAGATGCCCAGAGTGCCTTCCCCAGGAATCGAACCCAGGACCCTCCGGTCAGTATTCCAACACCCTACCCCCTGGACTACTGCGACCCACATGCGTGTGTGTGTGTATAAAAAATAAATATCCACATTGTCCCTCTGTTTTGTTTAAACACCCATTTTTATTTATATTTATTTATTTATATGAATATATATGAATATCCCACAGACTGAAAACCTTACTAAGGGAGCTTTCTCTATTCTAAACGATAATAACGCTACCTCATCTCACCTACCCCAATGCCTCTTGCATAGAGACAACTCATCAATCTCAGAAACATTCTGAAACGTGTCAACACTTTGGTGCTCCTCCTTGACAAATTTCCTTATCTTTCTCCAACTTGCAACTGCCCCTGATCTAGAACGTATACTTATGATATCTGCTCCCCACATTCCTCATTGCCTCCCCACCTTGTTTACATGCCTCTCCTAAATTGTTGTCTATCTTCTGTCATGCAAGTAATGCTCATCTTTTTACATAGAAGAATGTATTACCTCCTTTTCCATCCGAAAGAACAACCACTGTTACTCCTGTAATTCTGTCTCACTCTCTTCTCTTTCTATCCCATCATATGCATATACACACATCATACATGTGTGTGTGTATTTACAGACATAAATGTGGATTATTTTTGAGTTTGAGTGTTTCGGTTTCACTATAACCATCAATGAAAGGGGAAGACAAAATCTTCCCTTTTCATTGATAATGATGGCTGCTCTCACAAGCGTATGTCTCCTTTGTGTTTTTCTCTATTGACATGCTTCTGGCCGAGTATATATTGTTTTTATTTTGACTGAGCCATGTGTAAAAGTTTTCCTACTAATCGTTATTTTCTTAGTAAAGAAAACTCCATCAAGCATATACACTGGGAAAGGCTCTAGATCTTAATTAGTATTTTACTTACCCATTATTTTCAAGGCTAATGCCATTGGTTGTTGCATACCGAAGATACTCAGGTTTTAAAACATATCCACAATTACCATTTTGTTTAAATTTTGCTGCATTTAAGAATGTAGCCTTGTCGTCACTCTGATAATTCAGTGCCACTGGAATTTAATTATCACTGTGATTAAAAGAAAGCACATTGAATAATATAGGCAAAATACTTTAGCATAGGAAAAAAGTTCAGGGTCAGAGTAAGAGTTTGAAATCTATACGAGAAGAAGTGGGCTGGAACATGAAGGTTTCAATTGAATAACCTTATTTCCACATTTTATCTGGAGACACCATTAACCAGGAATCACTTACCTATTTGACATCCCACATTCCAAAAAGAAAGTGGCTTGTAATTAGAAGATTCAGTCCTTATCCCACTTGGATATATTCTACTAAGTTGTTTAGTGTTATAGATGATGAAATTTTCCCTCTCATTTTGAATTAGTTTTTCAGCTTTGGACTCGGAAAAAGATGACATCTGATAGTATTTTCCTGAAATAACAATTGATGAACTGGATAATTTTAGTATTCAGTACTTTGCATGTATTCCAAACAATTGTCTTTTCATCAATATTTTATTTCCCAAATTCCCTACCTGCAGATGTTCCTTGAAAACCATGAAAGTGCACTGCTTGGCAAATATTCACTAAATCAGATAGGTGAACATCAACAGCTGCTGCCTAAAATTAATAAAAGTTAAAATGCTCTCATAACTAGAATTTAAAGATGTGTAATCATTGAGATTAAAATATGATATTTTGAGCATGCATTTTAGTTAGCTATGACTGGAGGGACAACAGAGACGGAAAATTGTGTTTAAGAAAGACTCCTGAGAAAAGTAAACCGTCCTAATACGAGTGAATACTATTTCGCACAATTTTCACTCATTTGGATTTTCAATGTTTTGCCAATATCTGGTGCTTATATTACCTGAATTTTATGCATAATATTCTGGTGAAGTTGATTGATAATATTTTAAAATAATCTATGTTCTAACTAAAAGAATCTGAATGCACCAATTTGGCTTAATATCAATTTTCCACTATAGATTTTAACAGCTTTTATATCAGCACCTAAAACTAAACTTCAGAAACTTTATCATGTCATTATGGAGCTAGGTAGCCTTTAACAGTAATATTCATATTAAAGTTTTATCGTTACTGCACACAGAATATTATATAATGACTTGAAACCAGCCTCAATAGTCAAGAATTTTACTTAGGTAGAAATGCCAACTTTCTGCTTTGGTGAAATAGTTTTTGTGATAATTAGTCAGAAATGAGAGACATGCAGGTGTTTAGGATCCTTGTTCATATCAGACTGTGAGGAATTTAAAGACAACGTCACATTGGAGAAGCATGTCACATGAGAAAATAAAAGCAACTTTGAATGATATCCCTTGGGACACTTCAGGTGGAGAGTGATGACAATTATGGTCTAGATTACAAGGCAGCATGAATTGAATATTCCATGAGTGATGAGGATGACTCGATGCTATCTTAAAAGACTCCACGTGACTTTTCCTAAACAGTATGATTGCTCATTAGAAAAAAAGGAATCCCAATGTTATCAGAGACAAATACTGCCCCTTTGATTAACTCCAAGGCCATCCAATGCCATGGCAGGGTAACTACTTTTGCGTCACCTGCTGGATGCTAGGGGTATGGGTTATATGGTGGAGTAGAGGTACAGATGTTATAAAGAATGCTTTCATTAGGCTGCAGGAGAGTAGTAATGACCCTGCTGTGTTAGAAAAAGAGGACCACACTCCACAGTATCTCATAGCTGAGCTTCAAGGTTCATATGGGACTCTTCTCACTGCCCCTGATGGCACTCTGTGGGGACCGATTAGGGCTAGTGCTGGAGAAGCTAATAGGTAAAACCCCAAAATAATTTGCTTCTAAATGAAATGAGTCCTGTTGTCCATGCTCCAAAGATGTTGCAGAAGAAAGTTCAGCTAGTGCATGGTTGCTTTTCTTAAAATATTCTATTCTTAATCACTCAGATGTCCAAGAACCTCAATGTATTGACATGAACACCTCAATATAAAAGTGTGGAAAACAAACATTCATCAGGATTCTCTACATTCATTGCATATTTGGTGAAAACAATTATACAGTGAAAGAACTATTGTTTGAATTCTGGAACTCCTTTTGCTAAAAAAACTGTCTAGAAACTGCATAAAGGTAGTGTTGTGTTTTATTAATCTTCTGGTAAAAGAACTCCTCCTGTTTCCGTAGGAGCTTACTTATCTTTTCTGCCATTCCAGTGTCGTACGGGATGTCATTGGTTTTTCTTTTCAGGTTTCTCTTTGCTCTGTTTCTTGGCCAGAATCTTATCTTCCATCAACTCCTTTGAGTGTTTTTTGGCAGTCCTGATTTAGACCATACGTTCCAGGTATTCCTTTTCCCCAGCACTGAGATAATGTACTGCTTTTCTGATGTGAGCGGTTCAGCATATGAGATGGTGTAGGCACGATGAACTAGTGTATTGACTAGTAAGCTCTTATGGGTGGGATGGTGGTGTGATTGTGCATCCAAATTCTGATCAGTATGGATTTTCTTGTGGTACACTGCACGGCCAAGGCTGCCATTAAGTTTTCTGCTCACCAACAGATCTAGGAAGGGCAGGACACCATTCTGTTCAATTTTCATGGTGAATTTCATAGCAGGATATTGCAGATTTAGGTGTTTCAGGAACAATTCTAGTTCATCATTCCCATGTGGCCAGATGATGAAGGTGTCATTGACATATTGGATCCAAGGAAATGGTCTGGTGATGGGATTCTGGCCAAGAAACAGAGCAAGGAGAAGCCTGGAAAAGAAAAACCAATGACATATGCTACCATCCGGTTCGTTGCCAGAATGGCTGAAAAGATAAGTAAGCTCCTATGGAAACATAATTTAATGACTAGGTTCTCCACAGCAAGAACAATCTGTGACATCATCTCTAAGCCAAAGGACTGAATCCCCAATCTCCTGTACGAAGGTGTATATGAGATCAAGTACACATTCAGTCTTATATCAGCCAAACAGGAAGGTCCATCAGATGCAGAACCAAGGAGCACCAAAGGGCCACAGACATATATACTGCTATACATAAAATAAATTCATGGAAAATTGTATTGCATGCTACAAACCTGAAAAAAACATAACTATAAATGAGAAGTATTCTGAGTGAGACATGGCCAAGGAAAGGAATTCTTCCAATTCCTTTCCTTGGCCATGTCTCACTCAGAATACAGCAAATATTGATGAGAAGTTACTTCCTATCAAAGCTCATTCCCCTTTTATTCAATACTTGGTTTACAAAGCAGACAGGCAAATATATTGGCTGGTAGTGGATGTATATTCACTGACAGCCAATGTACATCAATTGATGATTTGATTATATTATTTAATGATCTTGAATCTTAATGTCTTCAATCTGGACATACACAAAAGTGATGAGGATTAAAATTTCTAGGAGGAAATATCTGCAAGAACTGATAGTAGAGCAGTAGTTAGGCATATCCAGTTAAGCACATGGCTGCCCACCCTGGTACCATGGAGCTACAAAAACTTGGTGCAACTAAATTTTCTGTATTTTTTGAGTCGACTGTTTCAAATGATTACTGGCATATATTGTATGCATCTTTGCCAATATGCATAACTATATCCACAGGCAAAAATTGTAAACTGTATGGTACTTATCTGTTCAACACATTTACATTTCACTTTACATTCACTTAATTAATCTCTATTCATTGAAGTTAATACACAATATATAATGGTGACAAGTTTCATCTTCCCACAAATTTTTAACACACAATTTCCAAAAATGTCCATTTCTCAGAATATTTCACATTTGGAAAAACCATTGATCAGTTGAAAAAAATATTTTTGTAAAACTGTTAAACACTATGACAATTTACATACAGTTTTACAGAACAACAAGAATTACCAAAAGTAACAAAAAAATTTACTTATATGAGCTATGGGCCAAATTATTGCATCCAGTCAGGCAGGTTCAGATTCTCAGTCTTAGTGCTATATGCTTTTATGGCATACCTTTTTTTCCACATTAGTTTTTTCATCACAGATTTCATTATCATCGTCATACTCATCTTCCTCTGATGTTCTATTCTTCTTAGCTTTGATAATTATCTTTCGTTTCAGGTCCTCAGGAGATGGTAGAAATTCCATGTTTTCATCAATAGGTTGTAAATAAAGCATTTCTGTAAAATATGAACATTAGTTTTTGTTGAGAATACAAGATTCATCACCACTGTAAATTTTTTTAAATACATAAAAATGCCAAGAAAATCATTAATATTGGGAAACGACTTTTCGTACAAACTCCATACTTCTATAATAACATTTCCATAGCGTTTTGTACTTTATGATGGATGCCAAATTTCTGTTCTCTTATATCTCCACATTGTACATTATACAATGGCCTAATGGCAACTAGGCACCATTTATGTTTGCATTAATGTTGGTCATCATAGTGAAGATCATATTAAGATCCATAAGTCCCAAATATAGAAGGAAAAATGAATGAGGAAGTACCAGTCATTGTCTTATTGATTTTGTCAGGAGTAGTGGGGACTGTACCAAAAAATCCAAAGAAGATGGGAAAGATGGATGCTGATCATTTTCATTGGCAATATTATGCTGAAGACTGTGAAGGAGGGGAGTACATTAGGCAAGTATGTAGAATTGAAAATGGACTTATTGTAAGATCAGATGTTAGGTGGTGTTTTTTAGGAGAGACAAGGGAATGTTTTGCTGAATCATAATATAGTCTTATGTTCATCTGAAATTTACCTTAACTAATAGAATACCAATAATAATAAGTGTGTCTTAATTAATGAGCATAAGCATTAATCTGGGATGCAACAGGAATCCTTCAGGGATAATTACCTAACATCTACCATATTTGACATTTTCACCTTAAAGGAAATATAGTAAGGAATACCTGTTAGCATTTAGGCCTAAAGTAAGGATATTATCATGAGAACTTGGCATGTTAGATCATCGGTCAGGTAATATGGTTACTAAATAGATGACCCCAGAAATTTCTTTATGTTATCATATTGATTTCTATCAGAAATTGATGGTAAAAAATATGAATCTATTGAGAGAGTTGGAAATTTGATATATGTATCAGGAATTACTAGTGTGAGCCTATTGCTCCTGACAGTTGTGAGATAAGTAAATGTTAGCAGTAGGCTTATGAGCAGACAAGAGTTGGTAGGAATTTAAACCACAGTTACTCAGACTTTAATGATATGCAAAGTGTTATGGAATAAAACACAAATTATTAAGTTGACTCAGATAAAAGTATCGTCTCCTTGTAACAAAAAAATGGACTTTGTTGATAGCAATTTAGTTTTTGTTATTATTTAGACAGCCTTTACACATTTAATCAAACAAATTTAACATTCCATTCCAATTACTAATATAGGTAGTGGCATATATTATTTGGATTCATTAGTACTTGTAGAGTTTTAACTTGCATTAATGAATAGGCCAAATTCCTCATTTATTATCAAGGTAAATAATGAAAATCATTAGCAAAACTCACATGTTTGCAGGCAAAAATCATTTGTTTACCATTTTACCATTCTTTTACTAAATACATGATGTAATGTCATGCACTCAAATTTTACTGTTATTTACTTTCAGAATTGGTCTACTGAGGACTTGTCTTTCAAGTTCATTACTTGTGTGAGCTTTCTAAGAATAAATAAATTGTCTCCTGACATTTATATTTCTTTGAGTTACCATTTCTGTTATCTCCTGTATAATATCCTTATATATGCATGAAAATGAAAAGAACAAGGATAAATATTAATAATGTATTATTTGCATATACTGAGTAGTTAAATATAGTAAATATTTTCACCACATCATCAACAAAATGTTGGCATCATATTTTTGTTAAAAACGACTAATTATGATAGTCAATGAGGCAATGGAAAAGAATATACTCCAGGAAAAAAAGGAAGCACTAAATTCTGATTATCAAAGGAATGGGTTATGGAAATGAAAGCATTCATGGGTGCTGATTCCATAGATTTGCCTTTTTATTAATCCCACTGAAAATCAGAGAAAACATTGAATTTATCTAGAAACCCTGCTAACCTACCTTTATCTCATCCCAAGCCACACTTTTACTAACAAAACATTTCAGTAATTTCTTGATAACTTTTGCCGCACTTCACCAAAAAACTTGATGTTTATCCGTTGCTCCATGACTCAGTAAATTTCCATTTTCAACTATCAGTAAAAGCAAGGACAACAGGAACTAATATCACTGGCACCATATACACAGCTCGACAATCCCCCAAGCACAGACAGCTCATTGGGTCTCAGGCAAATAGTGCCACTGGTGGGCAGAGCTATAGCTCACCTCATGGCTGCCAGATTGCACCAGTTCATGTATTTATTGGCCAGACCTTGTGCATCACACTTATGGTGAAAATACATCACCTTTATTGAGTTACTCAAATAATCTTTGATCACTTTGACATTTATAAAGCATCCCCTGCCTTCTAGTAACTAAGTGGCCAAAATATTTGGCAGTTAGAGCACTAATAAGTTCTTAAATGGGTTAGGACTGTTCAATGCTTCTCACACATAACATTTTGAAACAAAAATACTTAACATAATTCAGTGAGTTATAAAAAATGAGTTTTGATGATCCTCATGCAAATTTACACATTTCTAGTATTTAGCATGATCATTAACTTAATGCATCCACAAAGTTATTGATCTGTAATGTGTTATCCAAATAGAGAACTCACTTGAGTCCAATAATTCCTCTATTTATTTTGTCCTCATCGTTTTTGTTGGAGTTTGTGTGTTCTGCATTGCTGCAATTACCCCACTTTGGTGGACAAGATATTATTACATACCAAAAGTTTCTATGAATAAAATATTTTCAAGTTGAAATACTATGTACCTTTTAAAATGCTTTTGAGATGGAAAGCAATCCGTTCTTGCTGTACTTCACTGCAGTGATTCTCCAGAGACAAAATAACTGGGTATTCTGAAGAAGCAAAAGCATGTGGACGAATAGCATCACTTAAAACATCACGCAGTAAAATCTTTGTGGTCAGAGTGTAGCCATGGTAGATGATTGGCTCACCATCTGGGCCATCCCAAATATCCACTATGAATTGGAAGAAAGATATGGTTTAAACTTTATGAAAATTAAAGGGTATGTTACAAATTTCTATTGCAACTCACATTCTACGCAGCGACATCCATTTTTTAATGCTTGAATATATCCTTCAACACTGCTCTCCCCATTTAATTGCCCCCCAGTAAGATAGCTAGAAAAGAAACACTGATTTGTGGATCATCATACAAGAGTTCAATAGAAAGCCATAATTACCATTTCTAATCTCAATAAAGAATAAATTCGTACAGGGACTTACGTGTTATGAGAAGATGCAATGAAGTAATGTGATAAAGGAAACTTCATATCCTGATAAATTATGTTGTGCTCACTGTTGAATAAATCACATTGTTCTGACAGTAATAATTGTGTGAACCCTGAGAATTTAAAAATTATTGTCTAATGATCATATACATAAAATTCAATGAAAGTACTCTCCAATTAGACAAAAAATATACCAATCAAAGACAACATCCCACTTTTCTTCAGATCAGTTGATTCAAATGTAGAAATTAAATTCCAGCATTTCTCAGCTGTAATATCACACATTCCTTGCTCTGACTTGAAAAAATCAAGTAATTCTGTTGATTTCATTTCTTTTCCATTGCTTGAATATCTAAAATAAAACAAAGATAGTGAAGTAAAAGCTTCAGCATTTTTCATAAACCCACCTTAAGTCACATACTTTGCAGTAAAATGTGTTAAATTAGATAGCTACCTTTTAAAAATGTCTTCAATATCTTCTCTTTTCATCAACAAAAAGAAGAAGTCTACAAATTCATTCTCATCCAATACTTGTTCTCCATTTATGGAATGCTTTTGTGTGTTTGCTTTCTGTAAATAAATTGATTTCTTACATTTGCTTTTTATAGGTGCATGCATACATACATATACTAGTCAGTTTCTTATTGCCTTAAGGAGGGTTTTGTGCAGCAGCCCTCCCTTTTAAATGATGGCAGGGAAGGTGCATTTCCTGTAGTTACGGTAAGCTAATTCCACTCTCAGGTAACAGTAATTGCAAATGACATTGTAAATGGTCATTTCATGACATAGTATTACACGATTTTGATTTCCTTGAGTGCTTGCTTCTTGTATCCTATCAAAATTTGGAAATTGAGTATAAGGTATTGAGGCATTTTGGTATTCAGAAGTTGTTACAGAAGGGTTGAAGTATGCCGTTGGCATCGAGAGTCAATTTTTGGCCAAGTAAGTTTGTTAATACAAGTGATAATGTGAAAAAAAGATAGCCAAGACCATAAACTTGATTGGCACACAGTGATAAGAAGGAAAAAAACAAGGTTACAAGTAAGGGGAAAAATAGGGAACACACACTAGGTTACTTGGGTGTGTTTGAGAAACAGTGACCCACGTATACCTCAATCACACATAAAAGACAAAAGACAAAATAAATAATAAAAAATAAAACATACAACCACTCAATCACTAGGATGTGTTAAGAAATAACAGTCACTCTCGTGAATCACATTCACACACACACTCAGGGTTTACAAAGATCTCTCCTACATCGTTGACCCATCAATCACACAAATAAATGCAAAATTATAAAAAGGATGTAGCGAGAAAAAAACGCCTTACATAAACACACAGTCACTCAATCACTCGGGTGTGTTAAACCTTTGTGAATTGTACACACTCACTCGGTCAGAGTTTACAAGGATCCCTTCCATGCCATTGACCTCTCAATCACAAAGATGAATAAAAAATTATAACATGGATGTACGCATGCTCTTGCTCATTCACCCAATCACTCAGGTGTGTTCGAAAACAAGGACCTTTGTGAATGACAAGTACTCACACATTCAGGGTTTACCAGGATTCTTCCTATGCCAGGGACCCACCAAAAAAACATAAATATAGAAGGACTTACATAAACAGTACTTACTTGAAACCTTGTTTTTTTTCTTCTTATCATTTAGTGCCAATCAAGTTTACAGCCTTGGCTAACTTGTTTTAATTGATTCACGCCTATAGCTATATTCATTGTTTATTTACAAGTGGTAATGTGATCAGATATTAGTAACAAGAATTCAGATATTAGTAAGTCAAAGATAAGAGATCAAAAAGTAAGTCAAGTAAGTCAAGACCTGAGGGAACATTGGAATTTTATGGAAAACTCTTGAGAGAGATCTTGGCATTCTATATCAGTAGAGTCAAAGTGTGATATAATTAATCTGGACACTAATAATCTCTTTAAAGGTGGAGGAATGGGATGCTCCAGTCAAAGGAGAAAATATAATGACTGACTGCTGGTTTTACATACTTAAATTACATGTTATGTCCAAGAGAGAGTTTCATCTATCATTAAACATAAATTTCTGACAACATCACAATAGGGTATAGGGGCATCTATGATATGTAATATTGTCATTTTCTCTTTTTTATTCAACACTAATGATGGGGGACCCTATTATAATTGCTAGTGACTTTCTAGGATTTGTACTAAGGAAATTGGATTTGATCCATGTGTTAAAATTTCCTAAATCATCATTAATTTCCCTAATGCTATTATTTATTAACTTATGAAAATAAGATTTTTATTAATTTTTGATCATTATCACTTATTTTTTCTCATTATTTATTTTTCAACTTAATTTGTTATCATTAATAGTTTTATTTTATTTATCATTACCATATAGACAGCCATTTCTTAGCTGTTACATAAGATTTTTGAACTTGAAAATAACAATAAGACAATTACAAATGCCCAAGCCCTAGATGAGGAAAACCCACCTAGGCAGCAATTGAACCTGTGACTTCTAGGTTGGCAGATGGAGAGAGTAGCCCACCACCACCCAGCCAGCCAAATATGCAAGTTATTGAGAGTAATGCGTAAATAAATTAACAGATCATCCACATATAGGTGACATTTCTACTTTATGAGTGAGGATGGACAATCATTGATGTACAGAGAAAATAAAAGTGTACTGAACCTTGGGAAGTACCTCTTCAAACCTTTGCCAAAGATGAGAATACATTTTTGCCTATTACTTTCTGTTGTTGATCAATTAACCCAATTAGCAGCCAAAGCAGAAAATTCCATGCACCTTAAACTTATAGGAAGAATATCAACATAGTGAATTGAAGGCCTTGCTAAAATCTAACAGGATTATCCAGCATATTATTCTTTATAAAATAGGTAATTTGATCATGGACAAGTTTTTTCAGGGTTTTGAATTAAAATTGGAAGGAAGGAAACATGTGGAAATTCATTCTTCTCTTGAAAATTGTTCTTTTTAGGTATTGGCTTGATGAAGCCCCTTCCATTGTCTTGGGGAATGGTGTTGATAAGGTTGAATTGAAAATATTTTTTATATAAGATTAGTGGGATGAATATATTGATAAAGTTAAACTGAATGCCAATATCTCCTTACACTTTAGATTCAATTTTTTCAATAGCAGTGAACAGTTGCATTTGAGTAATGGATTTAAACTTAATTTCTGCAGGAGAATTGCTATCTTTGAAATCCTTCATGATATGATTAGGTGGCTGAGAATATGCATCATTAAAAAAATTAAGAGACAAATATACCATTATGTGGGATATTTTGGTTTACCAAAACCAATTGTTTTTAGTTTATTCCACGGTTGGGTCAGTGAGTTTTTTATTTTTTCATGGATTGGTAAAATTAAATTTTTGTATTTCTTAGTAATTGCATCGTTTTATTGATGAGGTATTTCAACCTATGAAATGTATCAGTATCATGGTTTTTCATGTAATAACAAAAAGCAAGGCATGCAATGTTGATTTTAACTCATTATTTTACATTTTAAATCATTTCTAACTTACATCCTCAGACCTTTATCAATGCAGTCATTGTGATAAAGGGTGTAGGTAGCCTGGTAGTTTGACAGTTTTTGAGGATGCTGAGTGCTTCGCCCATTATCAGCTTAAAATATCACCTGGATATTGACCCTAGTTAGTATGGCTCAGAGCTGATTCAGATTAGCAGATAAGCTCTGAATGTTAAGATATATCAATTTTATATGATCGCATGTATAGTTTTAGTGCACAGCAGTTCTCCTGTGCTACATGAAAAGGTCATGGATGAATGTTAAGTGATTGAAGTTTGGCCCAGGAAAGAACATGGAGGCATTTGAATTTAGATAGGAACTAGCCACTTTCATAGTGGGATTGTCTAGTTCAGTTGTGAATCATGTGGGAGGTAGCAGATTTGCAGTTGATGGGCACTGAAGGGTGCAACCTCATGGAATGGAGAAGGGTGGTTAACTAACAAACTAAAAGGGTAATTAACCCCTGAATAATGTGTGTAGAAAATGGTGGTGTGCTTTGAGGTGAACATTCTGCACAGGTTGGCATGCCTCTTGTTAGAGGATCAAGGGTATATTAAAAATTCAAAACCAGTGGTTCTTGGAAGAGGATACTAGTGATCAACAGACAAAGGAATGATGATAGTTACCATGCATCAAAAAATATTCAAATAGCAGTGAGAATAAGATAATAACTCCTAGTCATTGATTAAGTAATTAAATTAATTTTCTTCTATAATATTATCAAAAATGGAGTGGAACATTACCGAATAAAAGTCTACACAGAGAGATCATATTAGAAAGATAGAGTACTATCCTCAGAAAATAATATTAGAAGTGAGCATGAAAAATGAAATCACATAAGTCGGGAACATTTAGGGAAAACCTTAAACTTGGATTTAACTGACATTGATAGACACCAGATGAAGGATAGTTTACACTCAGAGCACACTTACTATCACTTGAAAACACACACACTTTGAAGCACTTCTTTACACTATGGGGAAAATATAAAACTTGGGATTTATACAAGAATATTGGGGCTTGATAGAGGAACTATTTTTTAGAGAATAAATGAAGTTAAGCACTTAGAAAAGGCACTCAAAAATTACAGGAGCAGGGATAGACAGGAGCAAGAATAAGGAGAGAAGAATATGCAGGAACAGGGATAAAACTGGAATGTGGATGAACAGAAACAGAAGTATATTTGCATGAACAGGAAATGGTTGGAATCCAGTCCATGCAATACACAATAGTAGCAATAACAATAGAAGTAAATCAAGCGTCAAATGCCTGTTTGTTCATTGCTTTTAGTCACTCTGAAACACTCAGCATTGGTGGTGCCCATTTCAAATGGAAGAATTTATGGTGATCCAGGCCCCTCTCGCCTTCTCTAAATCTTTTCCGTTAGTTATATAGACTTGTGCCATTTGGTCAAAGAGAAAGAATTTTGACACCTTAGGGCCAACATTTTTACGACTGGCTAGATCTTTGACAACATGGAAGAATTTCCATCTCCCGAAAGTGAGGGACTCTGTTATTATATAGGTTGTGGACCCAAGAGGTTTTTTGGCCCTCCAGACTTTGTCTCTCTCTCTTTTGGTACGATAAGACCCTCACTGTAATTAGTCTAAGGAAATCACTAGCAGCCTTCAAAGGTTCCTTCCCAACAGAATTGGATTTACACAGACCTTTAATTTTGATGGAACTCTCAGTAATCCTTATACCATCCTTTTGGTCCTCCTCCTGTACATCATATGGAAGATGAGTGGTTCATTGGGTGCCAGACAAAGGCAATGTAAACACCTTCCCTCGCTCCCAGCCTTATCCTTCCACCTTACCATAAGCTCACTTAAGCCCTATAATTTACCGCTCTGGATCCTCACTATGTTCCTCCACATCCCAAGGCCATCCCTTCCCGGCAGCTGAGGATGCACCAAGTGAAGTAGTAGTAGATTTAGGGGAGGCAACTGAACGCTGAGATCATTTGCCCCATTAGGGATTGGAAAGGAGGAAGAGTGGAGAGAAACCTGGTATCTGTATAAGCCTACTCTTTGAGAAAGGTACCAAGGGGTCACAGACAATCTAAAATCCCATCCGATGGATGGTGTACTGGATCCAAAGTGCTGTCCACAAAGCAACTCAAGTAGGGATCGGGGTATGACTGAAAAATATCTGCCATCTCCAGGATTCAACCCGGGTCCTCTGGTTGGGAAGCTAGAATGCTAGCCACCACACCATCTCGATCCCCACACCAAGTGAAAATTCCCAACAATACCTAGGCTAATGTGTACGATTGGCTAGCCTTCTCATGTCATATGGACAGAAGCGGGCACTCTTGCCCCAAATGGAGAATGTGGTACTGGTTACCAAAAATGGACAACTCCTGTATCACCTATCCCACTGAGGTTCCTGCTCAATGTTCACCCAATTTGGCATTATCTTCTAAGCAGTGGTATGTCAAAAGGAAAACCGAGAGAGGTGGAGGTAGGAGTGGAGGAAGCACAAAAGAAGGAAAATTTTGATACACTAAAAGCATTACATAGGCCTCACAATTTCCGTATTTTCATCATTAATATGGAGTAAAATATCTTGTGAAATGTTTCATTCAACAAAAGTTGCATTATTCTATGCTCTCATCCAAAATGTTTTTCATGTTAATTTCTGGGTCCCAGTAATGAAGTAGAAAACATGATTTTTTTGTGTAAATTTGTGATTTTTTCTTAGTTATCTTTAGCATATGGACAAATATTTCAGATCAGTGCTTATCTGGGGTGATGTGAAAGGGAAGGGTGTAATCCCTCACGGAAATCCCATATCAAATGGAATCCCATGCATCTGTATTTTCATTTCCAGCTATACTACGGAGCACCCTTAAATAAGATAGGATGTAATATTTAAGCTTTTAAAGTAACTTCATGATTTGAGACCATCTCACCTTGCTAACAAAATTCAGAAAATTTCAAGTGAACACAACATCTGTGACCAAGGTGGGGATTGAGATAGAGACAAATGCATTAGTTGGAAAACATTATCTAATCAGCTGATCAAGCAACATTACCAGACCGTATGTTGTAAGGACACCTTATTGGACTCCATGGGTATTTTAAGTGTAATAACTTCACAAACAAGAAAATGGACCCTTATAAATAACTCAAAGTAATCAATGGATCATATATACCCGATAATAACAGTAATATTGGAATCATCTCATCCACTATTGTCAAATGCAAAATATGTGCATATTCATCCCACATGTCTGACCACTATATGATTGGCTGGGGTCCCTTATTCCCCTACCTATGGGCTACCAGAAAAGTTAATCTTTCTCCAATTAATATCACCCAATTCAGCAAAACAAAAGGGGAGGAATAGACTTTTTATGAAACAGAAAAATGCTCAAACAAATGCAAATTATACATGTAGAATAAATTTTATAGCCTACAGAAATGGGCCCATCAGCAAAATTTTTAAATGCCAGAGGAAATATTGCAAATGGGTGTTTAAAAATTCTATATCAGCAATGTTCAGGCAATGTGGAAAAACATGAACAATTTATCTGGCACTAAAATGAAAAAAAATCAGTGGTTCCTTGACAATCTGTATGTAAAGAAAAACAATTTTTGACTTAATCATTTGAAAATACTCCTTTCAAAATATTATTCTCAAAGTATCAATGATAATAATCATGGGTGTTGAAACAATTTTCCTACTACGGACTTATCTAAGGTTGTACTCAATGCCTGATTTCATGTTCCAAATATAAATATAGTTCAGGTCTGTAAACTTATAGGTATTGCTAATACATATTTCTATATCTCCAGGTATGGATGATATTAAAATGAAGGACTTCAAACTGATAGACTAAATAAAGTTCCATAATGGCTTAATATATTAATTTAAATAATAATGGCTCCATGCTTCTCAATGCTCTAAAAATATTTTTAAATTTGTCCTATATTCTATGAATTTCTATGTAAGAATCATGCTGAAGGTAGTAAAGTGAGCAAATATTTCTGAGGAAGCACTGAGTTATGGAATGGATGTGCTGGGTTTACAGGAACACGGTGAGCCTTATGACCATACGACCTTAACAATTATTTAGGACATAATTTGGTTAGTGCTTGGTCTAAGGAAAGACTAATGAATGTGGAATCTATTAACATATCCAAGAGAACAAGATGGGATGCGCATAATTTATGGAAACTAGAATATTTTGACCAATGTCAAAAGATATTCGGGATGAAAATGGAAGAAATATTAGAGCATTGGCATGAGAAAAATTCAGCAGAAATAAAAATCTGAAATAAGGAAGACTATGGAAAAAGCTTCAAAAGAGATTGTAGAGGAAAGGAAGCTGGTAAGGAATGAAGAATAATTTGATGATGACCATGGAGAGATATAGAAAGGAAGAACAAAGATAGAGCAGTCAACATCCAGAGGGAGACAAGACAGAATTGAAAGAGCTACAAAGGAATAGAAGAACAACAAACAGAATATTATGAAAAAAGAAAAATTAATATCTAGAGAGCTTTATGAAAATGATTTAGAAATTGAACGAATTATACGAAATTATAGCAGATAACTGAACACGTAGCAAGAGAATTTCAGCCAAGAGCAAACTTATGTCAGGCTAATAACAAAAAGCTGCTTGGAGTGGATGAAGAAATTCTGGGAATTAGAAGTAAGCATTGTTTAATATAAAACCAGACAAAGAGGAGAATGAGAGACTTATGTAAGAATGTAGAGCCAGATTTAATATAAAATATTGTAGGCTCATACACTTTTCTGTTCGTTATTTTATCATTATAATTACAAATAATATTTGTTGATAATTCTGATACAATAATTTTCTGGGAATTTTGCATCACTATGCAGCTGACTTTTTTATCTTTAAATGCAAGTACCTGTAATAAGTTATTTTATGCATGCAAAACTCAATAGATTCCACTGAATGAAATACCTACACCAGTGTAAGCTATTATTTGGTATGTTTTATGATACCTTCACAGTGAAATCAGCCCTATGAAACATTGGTCTTCTAAAGTGGGTTCCAGCAGTAGGAAATTTCAAATATTTCCAAAAGAGTGTTTACATGAATATCGATTTTTCTCTACTCCAATTTACATTTCTCCTACTACATATGTGAGGAATTTCTGATATCGGAAATGGCCATGTGGAATATTTTCATTTCAATGAATGCATCTATTAAAATATTTGCTGGATCTTAGTTGCATACATCCATTTCCCTGTAATCCATTTAATCCATCCATCCCTCCATCCATCCATCCCTGTAATCCATTTAAAACATTAAGTTACACTCACCAATTGCAAAAGTGGTGAAATGGGGTAATTTGAAAGCATTTGTACATTGGAATCCATTTTTTTTAAATTAGGCGCACATATTCTCTGTATATACCATGAACATATGTAGTAGAATTAGGTACTGTTATAATGTCATGATAGCTCTGGATATCATAAACCTCATTTTCAGTTTCCTATTTCATTATTATGTTCACAAAAACAATCAAAATGTAATACATTTTAATTCAGCTAGGTCACTTAACTAAGCTCACCTCAAACAGCTTCTTTGCTTCTTGATGCTGCAACTTTACATTAAGTTGATCCAATAGTTTGCAACATTCTTCAAAATTTAGCCCTCCACTTTTATCCATGTCAGCATTCACAAACTGTTTTTTCAGCCACCTGTTTAAAAGCAGAAAAATAAGTAAATTAGCAAAATTAGTAATAAATCATTTCTGGTTTTTTTGTAAATTAACTTTTGAATCATGATAATTTCTGAAAATTATGAGCTTTTTAAATTCAAGCTATATCTGAAGTTTTGTTTTAGCTTACTTCTAAAGGCTTCAATTTTACCATTGTCAACTGAAAAATGTTGCAATTAAATAATAAACAATAGTCTTTTTTAATGGAGATAACCATACAAATGATGAAATGACATACATACATGATATTTACTAAAAGAATGTCATTTAGATTTTCAAGTTTTCCAATTTGTTACCAGTTCATTATTTTCAAAAATAACATTAATAAATATTCTAAGCCATTACATGAAATCTAAGGTCAATTGGAACTCTAAAATTTTTGTTATTCTGGCCATACTGTTGTCTAGAATTACTAATGTGTAATGTTGCCTACCTGTCATATTGTTCTGCATACTGCAATTCCTTAAGGACTGATATTATGTGTTGAAGGGTAAGAACCCATACTTCAGCTATCTCTTTACTCTCAGCTGCCAAGTCTAAACTCTTTCTGTCAACCCCATAAACAATGGAGAAGCATGCAGCTTCATCAATAAATTCAAATTTTTTAGATTTTTTCCGATCTAAAATTTTATCTCTTTCTTGAATCCTCCTCTTGTATTTTTCGATTTTTGTTTCAATCTTGTTGAATGTGTCAGTCTTCCAACCCCTTCTGACTTCAATAATATCTATTAGCTCTACTGCAAAAGAAAATTTAAATAGAAAACAGACAATCTACCAACTGTAATTGAAAACTATAAAAAAAATTGTTTAGTCTTTATCTAAAAAAATGGCATTTTCTCCAAAAGCAATGACCTAGAATTTAAGAATGTACTTACATTACTAATCGCTGCATTTTCTATCAGATATGAAGCTGAAGCACTTATTTTCTAAAATAATGCCTAAAAATATGCATGATCCCATCAGGTTAACTAGTGGGTATGAGATTGAAGTAAAATCTCTACCAATAACCATTTAAGATGCCATATTCAACTGAATTCATTTAAATAAAAATCAAATTGAAAATTTTGGCTTTTAAAGACTGCTACTATTTGAAAACCATTATCTACTTTAGATTTCATTAAGGCATTCAAAATTCATAATCGGCAAGCTTATTTAACATATTCAGAGGTTAGGAATTCACTACATTAAGTGATAGACATTTTTTCAAGCCAGTATTCATCTCAGGTTACCAAAGTAAAAGTATGAAATAGAGATGATGGGCAGTAATCGACAGGGGAGTGACATATGGCTGACCATTATAAACCATGCTTGAAATGAATGAATCTAGGGAGAAAATGATAAGAGGGGAATGGGAATGGATGGATACACGTTATATCAGTGAGTTGATTTAATAACAATTGTAGAAAATCAAGGTTCAGTTAACTAGTTAGCCAAGGGACTAGAGACATTGCTGATAGCATTACTGCATCAATGCCAATGTAGTATGAAAATAATAAAAAACCAGCAAATAAGAACAGATAGAATAATTTGAACTTTTGGTAGTACTTTGGAGGAAAATAGGAACATTACCAGGATATTAGGAGATAAACACATGCACCAAAGAAGTATTTGTAAAGATGATATTAATGGCAGGGACACTATCCAATGAAAATATTAGTGGTAACTTTGACAAGGTGCATATTTCTACATTATCCTGAAATGGGGCACTAATCAAGGGAAAGAGGATATGGATCAGTTGTAGTCTATTAGGACATTTATATTCCAAAGAACAGAAAAATATAAATGCATTGAAAGATAAAAGAAGAAGGGGTAGAAATTACAGAAAAAAGAGAAGGTTTTTGAGAGGAATTTGGAGAAGATGGAGGAATAGTGGATGGGGGAAATAAGGAGAATAAACGAGATAAGGAAGATGAATAAAAGGGAAGAGAACATCTGGTAAGCATATAGTAGGACTAGAAAAAATAGGCTTTTGAGTGGTGTGATGGGAGCATGGTATGTGCATGGTTGTTACATTGTGAAGCAGAAGAATGTGCTCACTTCTGTGAAAGGTCATCAGACTGTGTGCTGACTTTCAGGGTCTAGTTAAACCTAACCTTTCACTGGAACACTACTGCAAATATACTTTTACTATTAGAAATAAAATCCTAAAATAAATAATTAATCTCTTTTAATTTTGATAAGCAAATGTAATTAACTCTAAAACTAAAAATCATTTTTTGAGTCCCTACTATATATATACTATAAGGGTGCATCTTTACTGCCATAAAATATGGTACTTATTTTATATAATATCATTGATTGAAATGAAATTAAAAATAACAATAGCATAAATTAGTTATATTAAATATCAACTTACTTTCATAGTCAGCCTGATGACATTTTTTTAACGAATGTTGGTAATAGATTTTCAGCTCTTTTGGATCAAAGTATAACTTATGCTCACGCCATTTTTTGGAATTGTGAAACTTGATCATACTAGTGCCATTGCAGAGTATGTCAAGGTAGTCAGAATTGATTTGACATCTTTCTAGGAAAACTGAAATATAAGTATTGTGCATTTCAAAAATTTTATTGCCAAGATAAATTCATTACAAGTTTATTTCACTGTCAGTATTACCTCATATTAAATGGGCAAATTTGATCACAACTTAAAACATGGGCTCACTGTCCACTCAGATACAGATATTACAATACTGATATTATAATTCATATTTCATGCGATTTATGGTAACAAACCAATAAAAAATATGGAAGAATTGTTCCAATAAAAATGTTCTGACAAGCCTTAGGCCTCAAGTCTTTTTATCAACAGAATTGTCCATTTTAGAGATAAAATGGCTGGAGGGATAAGTCAGAATTGGAAAGGATGCATAAAACTTGGACTCCATATTTAACCTAAAGAACAGCAAATAATTCCGTTTCTGGTTCATTGTAATTAACCAATTGCAATAAATATATATATATATATATATATATATATATATATATATATATATATCATAACATTTAACTCCCAATAATTTATTATCTTTCCATTAACCACACATCAGTGCATGAATTGCATGTCTGCCGGCCCTCTTTGAATATTTATTCTTGTCCTCTTTGTGTGCGCACAGGAATGGCTGCTAGCCATATAATAGCCGTAATGTGTAGGCATATTGCATGGTGGGTGTTCGGCAGTATTGCCTGAGTATAGGGAAAGAAAGCATGAAACGGAACGGAATGGATGGAAACTTGAAAGGGAAAGCGCAATGAAAGGCGAGTTCAATTAAGATTATAAATATTTACAAAAGTATATAGCAAAACGCCCGAAAAGTGTTTTACTTATTGAGGTTAAATTTTGAAATACCATGAGATGCATTGTTAATATTGATGGATATTAAATGTTTATATGCCTGCGAATTACGTGCTCATTCGTATAATGGGGTTCCTTCTACTTCTGTAGTAAAACTATAGCTCTTAAAATGCCAAAATGAGATAGGTAAATTTAAAAAATATATCTTTAGCTAGCTACAAATTAAGGGAACGCTTAAAAGTCCCACGCGCCGTTTAAAATTATTGCTCTGGGAGAAGTTAGGCCTAATGGTAATGCTGCATATACCGTCCAACTATTCTTCACTAAATGTGCTGTCTAAGTAATTTCCAACTGCACTTCCAATATGAATAATAACAAATAAGTCCGCAGGACGTGGTATCTACCTGTTTTCCATCCGAGGGCAAAAGCAGATGGTCTTGTGATCTTTGATGTCTTGGTCAATACGAAATGCTTCCACACCACAGATTTCTGAAACGTCAAATACTTATTACTATTCATTGCGTTCTCTGACCAAATAAATAATCTTGACAATTGTTTGGCCGCCTTAGGCATGCACTATTGAAATCGTTCCCTTGAAGGAGCATGCCTCATCCTTCAAACGTCATTCTTCTTATCGCGCTGTGAAAATTTATTATCTCCTTAGAAGAAATCGCATTTAAGCATATTTTGAGAATCGATGGAACGCTCTGTGTTTTTTACTTTCCAGTGAAGTCAGACACGCTTGCGACACATGTAGGTAGGCACTTATCGAAGTCCAAACAATATTTGTAGCTGCTGATACTGCGACACTTAGGCGTTGAATTACCAACACTCATCCCACTGCGGCTTCGATATACGAAGTTGATTAGCCTTTGGTGAACCGGCGTGACCGAATTGGGCCATTCCCAACTCTGAGTTTATTACGAAACAATTATGGACTCTTATTTTCGAACGAGTTTTCAAGGCCATGGCGCACCCATTTGAAAGATGCGTACATAATGGCTATCCTCAGTGAGTTCCTATTGCAGGGAACTCTAAAGGAGCTAGAGAAGGAGAGCAAAATATTTCGTAGCATGGCTTGAAAAATTACTTCGATAGAAGAGGAGATAGCGTAACAGCATTTAGGCGTGTCTGGGCTACATTTGGGACGAGAAATGGCGGACACTAGAAATCATTAAACAAACATTTGTTATCGAATGGTATTCTCAACTTAAGACACCCAACCCATACCCTGAGAACCTTACTACGAGGGCAACGTCGCAGGCCCAGAAGGCACGGCCAAGATGGAAATATATGTTACAGAACAGACCTACTTAAAAACCTGTTCCCTCCTCAGGCCAAACGTGAATGGATCAGAACATATACGAACTCCATTATGAAAGTAGCGTATTTTTTCGTGAGAAAACTCTTCCTCGGACTTGTCCACTTCCATTTTTCCCTTCGACATTTTTTCTTGCCGCTTGAACCCCTATCCTTTCCACTTATTTGTCGATAAACATTGTTGCTCCAATGCTGAGCGATTCTTGGATGACTTGTAGTGTTACTCGGCAAATGTAAATCCTTAAGTGGCTCCAAAACTACCTCCTAACTGAAGCCAATTAAAATGACCCCTTAATACGATGTAAAGAAAAAATGAACACACATTTTCTTCATGTGGTGATTGGAACAGTCTATGCTGACCGATCACAATGCATTTTGATCGTAGGTATAAATTGAAAGGGACCATCACATGTGTGACGTGAGCACTCATTCGATCTTAAAGGTAAGGTCAAGCCTTACGAAATTTTTAAAACGGAACCGCTCTTTTTGTTGGGACCGTCGGTGCGGGTATTTCGTAAAATATCGTTATAATAGTCACAATTCGCTTTTAGGGGTGATGACAAACGTAAAAATATCCAATAATCCATGTTTGAATCAATCGAGGGGTTAATTTAGATTTCCTTCACCAAACATCCTTCCCTGCTGTTTTTCGACTGACGCACGAGGGAAATAAAAACTACAGATTCCGCGCCAGAGTGAACAACCCGATCCCATAATTTCACGCACGATTGGACACGATTCAGTTTCCTAGCGCTTGGCACATTTTTTTGAAATTTTCACGACTTTCGCTGGCTCTAACATTCATTGAAAATTCTAGAAGACCGAGTGTATGAGGGGCGACCATTGGCTTGGCCCACAACCCATAAGGGCGCGCCTACCATGGATTTCACGGAAATAGATTGGAGTCAAAGTGCTGTGATTACTCCACACGACGCATCAAGCGATGTTGTTTTCCGGTTAACTGTGTGCACTCACGATCCCAGAAAATTGTGCACATTTAAAAATCAAGCAAAACTTTGTAAATAAATCGTTAACCTCGTGGGATCATATGCTGCTCCATATTCATTTCCCCTTCCGAGATGCAGGATGTGCGGGTGGGTACTTTGCTTAAAAAGCTGCTTCCTGTGCCAAGGTACGAACAAATGCTTAAAAACGAATTGAATCATACAAAGTATGGTCGGAGGATGCGTCCCCTATATGGGAAAACACCACGAGGCTGTATGTCACCAAACGGGAGGCATGGATTTGGATTGGAGGAGGCACAGCTTGTGAATAAATTAGTACGAACAGGACCAAGAAAAATAAAATGGTTCTGGCAGTTCGCTGCAGGATTAAAATAGGAGAATGAGACTCAATTATTTATGCTCTAGTTAAAACATTAAAGACGCTTATACTCATCATCTCCGAAAGAAGAGACAGAAGCGGACCGAACCGAAGAGAGACTTGGAATAAAAGAACAACGTTGATGACAGGAAAATAATAAAATAAAAAGTGGGAGATGGTAGGACACCGGAAGATATTGAAGCGAATTATAGAACTATGTACATCGGAGGGGAAGAGAGCCAGCGAAGGATGGAAGTAATATACATGTATAACATTTAGATAAGAATAACCATAGTAAACATAAGACCTGGCGAATAATAAATTATTATTAGCAAAGTAAAAGCTGAACCAACGAGTTTGATTATTATTTAGGTCCACTAGCCGAAAAACATACCCCTATATCAGAAGCAGCATAATGTGAAATGAAAAATGCCCCATCAATACAAAGACCAGAATATCCCATGATAAGAATGCGCTTATCGTGAAAAGTTATCTCCTATAGCCACAGAAAGTGAAACTGCACATAAGAAAGCAGTTTTTGAAAATATTCGTGAGGAGTATGACATTCCATGCATAAGAGGCATGGGCAAAAGGAAATAATAAATAGAGAGGAAACGAGAATATAATGTAGAGAAGAGTCAGAAGCTTAGTCCAGGAGATGAACGTTGAATACTAAATGGACATATAACGTATGAAATGAAGAATTATACAGAAGGTTAGAAGGGTGATAGACCATATGGAGCACCTTGAATTAAAGAAGAACAAAATGGACTGGAAACACATGAAAAAGTTAGCAAAGAAATTGTAAATAGAAGGGAAATAGATGTACACCTCGCGTCGAAGGCAAAGAGACAACTACATCGTGAAAATAAAGAGGAATATAGGATTGAAGAGCTACCAGGACATAATAGAATCAGCATTTGAAATACGAGTGGGTCCGAATGAACAACGGATAGGATGGAGGGTTCCGCTAACCAATAAATGGATTGAAGGGCTGATGTAGGCAATCAATCATAGTAAGGGAAGGCAGATATATTATACGATCAAGTAGAGTAAATAATTGCGGCTGTCCCTGGGAGGAAAATTTAATAGTCATGGTGTCGAAAGTAGAGATGCAAGTGGTAGGGGAATTATAGTTTGGGGAATGATTGTGGGGAGAAAACAAGATATCTCTCCAGTGAAAATGGTTTAATTATAAATAACACTTGCTTTAAACGATACAAAAACCGTAGATATAGGTGAAAAACGTTTGGGGTGAAAAATGGATACCAGTTCGACCGTATCATGGCAGATCACAGATTTAAGAAGAAAATGAACATTTCGCAGTTTCCTGTGAGAGTAACCGGTATCAGATCATAATTTAGGGCTAATAAGGTGCAAAGTCATTTCCCAGAGAATAAAACAGGGAAGACCGATGGGAGAATGAAATGTACACACGTTAACAGGACCGAAAAGGAAGGAGGACAAAGCAGAAGTAAAAAAATCTCTAATAATAGTAAATAATAATAATGATCAAGATAGGTACAGTAGAAGAAAGATGGAATGCATCCAAAAAGAGAGATTGAAACAGCAATAGAAACAATCGAGCATATAAGCAAAATGACAAGGAATACATGCATATTTTAAACGAGGGGCACGGGAATTTTTGATTGTGAGATAGGAAGGACATTAACGACAAAGAGGACAGTAATCAGCCCGAAGATTGGTTTAATAGGTGATTGTAAAGTTCACTCAGTACTTAGCCAGGCGGCGTGTGAAAGTCACACATCAGGGTAGGGTGGTCTTTCCCTGTGCCGGTTATGGTTTCCCTGGAAGATCTGGTACCCGAAAAATCACATAGCTTGGGAGGAGCTGCAGATCCCCAGAGAGGCTTGCCCGGTCATAGAACCCGGGGTCTTCGGCCAACAGACAAACGCTCTAATCCTGCACTACCGCGACCCAGAAAGGACATTAAGGGAAATTAAATCACATAAGAACGCAGGGATGGATTATAACCCCGCGGAAATAATTAATGGGGAAGAATAAGCATGTTGGGCGGAATTAAGGGAGGAAGGAAATATGCGGAAATAAAGAGCGATTTGCAGCAGCGTGAAGTGTCGGGGTTTGATTTGTTAGGCAAATTTTACGATGCTTCATGTGCATTGGACGTCCACCCAAAACCTACCTTAAACGTTAGACTATTAATGATAATAACTTGTCGTATATATAACGTGGGTCGCGGTAGTCCAGGGGGTAGAGCGTTGGACTACTGACCGGAGGGTCCGGGTTCGATTACCGGGCACTCTGGGCTCCTGCAGCTGCACCCAAGGTATGTGATTTTTCGGGTACCAGATCATCCTGGGAAACCATAACCGGCGCTGGGTGAACCTGATGTGTGAATTTCACACGCCATCGGGTATAGTACTGGGTGAACTCTGCCATCACCTACAAAACCGACCTTCGGGTTGAATACTGTGTTTATGGTTTTTTATGGTATAAATAACGGTAGAGAAAACGCAAGATAAAATATCCCAACATATTACTAAACAAACGTAGATAGGAAAGATGGATGCATATTAACTGTCAGTGGTATGTTGAAGACTGATAGAGGAAAGAATGATAGGCAAACGAGGAAGGGGCAGGAACTGGATAGGGATATTGGACGGGATGAAGGGAGAAAGGAAGTACACAGATACGAAGAGGGGCTTGTTGAAATTAAGACTGTAATGTTAGTCGAAAATTAGAAATACGATAGTAGTCCGTCTATGTGAGCATCCGAAATTTCTCTTGAACGGTAGACTACCGTTTAAAAGATAAAAAGGTTTACCTAGCTCCAGGGGGGAATTCGAACGAATTCAACCCGAATACAACTTAATTTCAATTGGATGGAATTTTTATAACTATTCTGATTAAATTACAATAATCTGTACACGGATGAGTAAACACGACTCGCAATCAAATAAATCTTATTACCATGCCTTTCTTCTGCTTAACTAGGCAGTTGTGGTATTACATTATCTTTAAGCCTATCATTATCTATTTTTAGTTAATTTCCTGAGTGAATGGAAAGAAAATTATGTATTAAATAATTTTTATTCCGGGTCCCAATGAAGCGTAAACATTTCAAGAGGAAAACGTGCATATTTTTAAGGGACGAGATGACATATCTAACCATAATTTAAATCGACCGAGGCAAAATAAATTGTTATGGCCCAGCCAGGGGAAAACATTCCTGCGGCTGAAACTCAGGAAATGTCTGGCCATTTATTAATACTTTTTTGTCACAAAACACCAATCATACGAAACAAACTCCTTGTTGCCGAATTGTACGCTGTTCGCAACTTTTTGTTTTTTTGTGGAAAACTGTTATCCCAGTCATTCCTTGCTAACTTAAAAGAGTAAAAACACTTCCAGTAGTCATTTTAAAGAAGTGACTACTAGGTGGCAACACTAAAGAGAGTGGAGGACACGTCACATGTCTATTATTACCAATTGTATCGACCCAAGAAGAATTCTTTGGCCCTGGAATAGAACTCTTCCAACGAATTAGTCCAAAAGAAAAGCTTAATATTTCTGTGCTCTCCAACATTGAGATTCTGGCACGCAAGCTGAAATCGCTCCCGAGAGAAGCGATCGCCTTACACTTTGTCTCGGCTTCACACAAATATTCTAGGAAATGGAGTTTAGTTGAGTCGATAAGGTGGGTTTTCAATCAATCGAAGATAAGATATTGCCGTCGCCCGTACCAATCCCTCCACGGCCGCATCCAGCGTTCAAGGGCGTGTTATTTGTGTATCCAACACTGGACGTGACCGCCCACGACGAGTCAACCACGTAACCCTCAATTAGTGAACATTGAATTGAAAATGAGCTTCGGCATTTTTGAAATTAGAGAAATGTGTAAGCTAAACTTACATATGATGCAGTTATATTAAGCAAATGATGGAATGATAGATTGAGATAGTTATTGAATATAAAGGGACTAAAACTCGATCTGGGACTCCAAAGGTGATGGGTTCAGCTCGCCTGGTAATTTGTACAACTTTCCACTGAGAGAACACCTAATTAAGAATTTTGAATCAACTAAGCGGACACGATAAATAACCACATTGTGTACCCATCTCTTTCAACGTGAATGCACAGTCAATAGTAAGTCATTTTCACCCCGAGTATTTGGTCCGAATTTATTTAGGTTCGATTATCGCCCGGAAATAACAGTGTGCATCACGTAAAAAGATAAAGAAGAACTTAGTATGTCCACTGAAGATCATAAAGACTTGAACTGAATAAAGAGAGTGAATTTCGTCAGCAGAGGAATTACAAGCAAGCATTAAGAATAGATACCAAGCCTAAACAAAAGACGGGGTAGACATTTTGAAACAGTCCATTATTATGGATAAACACACTTATATAATTGAAATTGATTATTTTATCCCGAACGGTTGCACAAAGTGATAAAAATGTGATCAAGTCAATTATAATAAATCTTTTATTGTAACATAGATTGGTAATCTTTTCGCGAAATAATACCGAAAAGTACCATTGGAATCAATTGCTCCATTATTGCTCCAAATAGGAAAACTCTCCTTATGATTAATAACTCATTTCGTCTTGATTTTCACCAGAACCATCTAGCATTTGCTACTTTATATCATTTTCAGTGAATTCTTCCTCACTTCTCTCTCCTCAAAGAATCCGCTTAAAATATTGCCCAGCCATTCGAAAAAGACCCCTGGTGGATCGAGAGTTTTTTAGGCTTCAGGTCGGAGTGACATTCGCACTTTTTGGAGACACACGATGGGATTAAAAATTGTATGTGGTAAGCAATTATATTTAACACGTGCACTCTTCGAGGACAGCCCATTTGTGGCCTCAAGCACTTAATTCTCGCTAAGGTACGATGCGGAGGTCCCGAACTAAAGGGTTTCAAAATATACTCGTAGGTGCGGATTTAGCAGTGGTAGAATTTCCAGTGACTGCGTCTCCTTTTTCGCTTTTGCCGTTCGCCACCTCACAGAGCTACACGACCAAGAGAAGAGCCTCTTCCAATTGATTTTCAGAGAAGCCTAACTAATGGAGCAGTCATTAAATTCTGTATGATCCCATTCCTCATAGACTACAAACTTGGCATGGAGGAATGGCTTTTGCGTTCTGATACCAGAGACATTATAGCAAAGGACAGCCATTTTTGTGTATTTCCTGTAAACCAGTTACGACTAGCGTATACAGGTCTGTACAGACCTGTAGGTCAAAATGACCCAAGTTTGTTCTTATTATTGTTATACCGTTGTAAGATTTCTACCTGAATAATATGCACATGGCCTAAACTTAATATCCCCCCCTGTGTGCCTCATTTTCTCAATGGCGTCTCCGTGCTCTGTCTCTAGGTGTATTTTTGGACGTAAAACAGACTCTTAAAACTTCAGTTTGTCAATTATTTCCCCCCCCCTCATAGTTGTAGTACTTTTTACAGCTATGACAGCTTAAGTTATTTGCGCCATTAGGGATGGATGGGAAAGGAAGGGTGGAGAGAAACCCGGCGTCGGCATTAGCCTACTCTTGTATAAAGGCGCCAAGGGGTCCACAGTTTAACGTCCCATCCGACGGACGCCGTACTCACTCAAAGTGCTCTCCACAAAGCACCTGAAATAGGGATCGGAATACCACTGCAAAATATAGTCTCCAGGATTTGAACCCGGACCCTCTCGGTGGGAAGCCAATACATTAGCCACCGCGCCATCCCGATCCCCCTCTCCAAAGTTAAAGCTCAAATCTCTCGAGGTGTCCGAAAACCATTTGGCTCCTGTGAGTCTCCTCGGACCCCGGTCATACCTTGCCCAGTTGGGGGTACATCCTTCTCTTTCACGTCGACTACCACCCCCGAACTTACGAGAGAGAATGAGGAGGATCCATTCTTTGATGGTGATTCCGAAGATGACGAGGATCGTGTTAAGCAACGTGACCATGATAACGAGTCAAATCTCTCTACGTCCTCAGGATATTAGTTAATAGAAACAGGTGAACTTAATTTTTTAGAGAGGAGAAGAAAATTAATTATGCGCTTTGGTGGACTCAGGGAACGTTCTCACCCAGTCATATACAAAATGCATGTACACGCTGGAACTCAGCCCGAGGATCCATACAGTCGTATGAACATAATGACATTGTTTAGAGCTTGATTTCTCCAGTAAAAGGTACTTGTAGGAAATGACGACAAGTAATTTGTGCAGTAGTATTTCTTCAGCCAAATTATTGTTGACAGAACTGACTCTCATGGGGAACCTATGAAAAATTAACCTACCAAATTTCTTCCACCTAAAAAGGGAGATAAATTTTCAAGTGTACTTGATTTTACCAAAGAAATCAAGGTTATCCTATGTTCCTATCAAATTTACAGCAGTAGAATTCGTCTCTATCATGAGTTATGACGAGGACCCCAAGAGAAAGTCAGATAATAATACTTTTAACAACTCGGAAATGGCCTTTGGCTGTGTTTTACCATTCAGCGAATATGACTACTGTACTTGTCTATATGCATGCCAACTTTTTTTCCAAAATAAGCGCAAAGAAGCATAAAACTAAGACATTTTTTCAAACAATAAGTATACGGTCTCATTATGCAACACATTGTAAAAAGAGAACACAATCTTTAGATGTCGGCAATATTGAGGCAACAGGTATAATTTTGTTTGATCGAACTTTGAGTCCAAAAGACAAAGGAGTGTCGAAGCACAGGAAGCATGGGGGCAACTAGAAAGAGGACAAGGTGCGCACACCATGACAACGAACGATAGCCAACGTACACAAACTTGCAATACCTTTCATCAAAACTGTTAGTGGGCATCGTTAAAAAATTGGATGTATTGTATGTGGAGGAGGAAAATTATGACGTGTTTTATGTCTTTTAAAAAATGCGTTTTCAACATTAATTATAGCTCACAACTACTCAATTTAAAGGCAGTTAAAAGTATAAATGGAAATTTTCCTTTAAATAAACCTTACTCTAATACAGGATAATTTTGATAAAACACAGAATACTTGTCTGATTCTGATTTTTCGAACATTCAGCGACATTTCACTGCATGAATGCCTCGTTACAAGATATCGACTGAAGCACCGTCTTTCAGGACCCTGCAGAGCACGGGAGCGTTAGCCCTTGTAATTAAAACGCACAGTAGTACAACACAGATTAAATATGCTGTACTACGTGGCTTTGTCTACTGCATACTCTGGTTTGGAGTAGTTTTAGTAATTAAAGTTTTTAGGTGCTTCGATGACTGACTTCATCTGCACCTTACTACGCCTATATTAAGAAAAGGAAATCAAACGTGTGGAATATACCATTTCTTTTTAAAGTTATCTTATACTGTAATACGTATTTGACATACAAGTACAAGGACAAAAAGTATAAAACGAGCCGATGTATGTCGGCTACCTTCAAAAACAAAATTACCCCGGACATGGCTTCAAGGTTATCCCTAAGGTTACTTCTAACATCTTTTCTAATTTTCAGAGATTTGTGTACTGCCTCATCTTTTTAATTGTCGTCAACTGCGATCCTCCGGGTGTGACGAACACCCGGAGGGGAATCGCAGATATCCCACCATTGTTCGACTTAGCCTTCTGCGAAAAGATACGCTTGAATTAGGTTAGCCATAGCCCTCCTCAGGTACGTGGTGATCTCCTCTTGCAATGAACTTCAGACGGAAGCCATCCAAGGCAAGACTTGGGGTTTTACAGCCCAATGCATTTTGTTGTTTAGTGCATGCCATGTTGCGCTCCGCTCAGCAACCGATATACTATTTATCTAATTTTTAAATCTTGTGGCAGGGCCGACTGGGACTGCATATGCCACTTTTTCGTTTCTTTTGCTACTGTTTCGGTCATCTATTCCAGCCCACCCCGGAACCCACAGGAATGATATTTTTTTTGAAATTCCGACATTTTGAGTCCAAGAGAGTGGACTATCATCTGGAATGTAGGGTTAAAGAAGGCCATAACTAGAAATGGACTGTAAAGCACTAAATGAATGAATTCGTGTATCAAAGCTTCCGTTAATGCAGTGGATTTTTGCTAAGAACAAGTTTAATAACGAAGAGCTCAGTTGTGAAAATTTTACTGAGTACAGATGCAATAAATTAGTGACATGATGAGAGGAGGTTCTATTAGATGCAGTTTTACCCGCTCATTTTCAACCGTCCGTGTAGATTGCTGTTACTTTGGGACGCCGACTTGGCTACTCGCCAACTCCTCATTGGTGCTCCACCGCAGTGGTATATGATAATTGCCATTGTCACACCGTGACAATGGCAATTATCATTCCGGAGAGGGAATTTTCCAAGGCAGACACATGTAGTGCCCTTAGGGTATAATTTTCCGCAAAGCAAAACCGATTTTCCGCATAAAATCATTAAAACGAATCCTGAGTGGCTTCATAGGCCTTCGGCGTTTCTGAAACAATTCTGAAACCCGAGGATTAAAAATAGATATAAAACATGGGTGAGGAGTCTTAGAGAAAAGCCTGACTGCGTAGTTACACATGAGGGCATTTCATCGGATGCCCAAAGGTGACTCACCAGATTCCGAATATAAACTCGGGTCCGGTCATGAATGCCCCTGTTGCCAGTCGTATTCCCGTATTAAGTATCGACGTCATGACTTCAAATATGAGTCCCCGATGAATGAGTGAAAATTCTATTATCAAATTTAGACCACAATGATGATATGTATAATGTCAGCATCATGCTGTGTTTTTAGAATATTCTTGATTATTCCAAAAAATAACCGGACGCGATCGAGATTAGGTTGAAGAACACGTGATAACGTGAATTATATAACGTGACTAAAATGGTCAACAAATTTATGTGAAAAGTTTTTATTAAATTAAACTAGGAAAATAGAGGAATCTATGACCTTGAATAAAGAGCTCAATAAGCCAATATTTGAAGAAACAGTCTCCATTCGTGGTGAAATATACGAGATTTGAAAGTCGCAATTTTGATGTAATTATTTGTTAGGATCGTGTTCGGCAATAATTTTTATGATCAGCAACACAAAATATGAGTTTGTGTAATGTCTCCGAAACTGGGTCAACTTGATCCGACCCGAGTAGCTCGGTTACTTTTTGCCACGGTGAGTATCTAAGGTTTAATAATGCGGCCAGAAAATTACTCCTTCCGTCAGCGTAGTGAGCTCAATCAGAAGCAGGAAAGCATGAAAATACGACATCCTATTAAGTAACGGCATGCTCCGCAAATAGAATACCTCGAATGTTGAATGAGACTCACCCATCAAGCAAAATGAATAAAAGCATAGAGAGGCAATCAGAGAGGCGGCTGGTGCTCACTGGATAAAGTTTCGATCTCCATTTGGACTGGATAACTGAGTACTATGGTACTATACAGGTGTGAGCTTGGTCATCAATCTATAACGAACTCTTCTGCTGTGGATACGAAATCCAAACTAGAAGTCGGAATTACAGGTTTGACGATGGAAAATAGAAAAATATAATAGGAGTTTTTAGCAAAATTTCGACATTCCAATAAGAGTTTAAATTTAATTGATCTCTATGATGGAGGGTACTTTCTTGGTACCGCTACACGGGTGAAGAATTAAGGTAAAAATTATTCTAAAAACAAGTAGAATTAACGCAGTTTACTAGCGTTTCATTTGAATTAATTGAAGAGATCTGGGTCACAACTGATCTCCTGTGAGGCTATTGCTCCATACGAGGATACATTTAAAGCGACCCTTTAATATACGTATACTCTCGTATGTATTATCGTCGTATTAACACATAATTGTGATCGCTTTGTGTAGTGAAAATTTGTATGCAATACTTATATAATATTTTTATAAGTTCATCGAATTAGGCGTTGAACTCCTGCTAGATTCAAAAGTGTTATTATTATCTTCGACAGAAGAACTTTCGGAAATAGTGCACTCTTTGGAACTCATTTCTTTCAAAACCCAACTGCGCAAACTCTTTCGTAAATCTTTGAGTTATAAAGAACCGTCTTAAGTAGCAAGCTTCTCGATTTCATTGCAATAAAATCGACTTTTATATCAAGACAAAATGTAAAGTTCCAAATTTCTTAAAATAGAAGAAAAAGTAGTTGCATGACAGCAGAATGAGTTGGACGACGAAACCTTCACTGGAAAAGGAGGGGTGTCGATGGGGGAGGGGGGAGTGGAGGGGAAAGAAGGAAGACCAGCTTATCGGCGAACAGGTTCCACTGTGGAATAGTTTTGGAACACAAGTAAAAGGCCTCCCTTGTGAGCAAAATATGTGGATAATACGCGAACAAGCAAATTTAAAATCAGAATTTATTACGAGAGTGTAAGGGAAATTTGATCTGAAGCTATTATGATTCACTTAGAAAGTCCTCTTACTTTTAATTTGCTGCTATAATACGAAATACTCACCCCATGAACTAAAGTCTTGACGCAGTGGAAGGGTTTGTGCGTTCCGATGATCCCTACAGTCGCACTGGCGGGAGCAATTATGCTGCTCCTGGTAGAGTCATCCATGTCAGCCAGATAGGTCGAAGGGCAGGAGCAAACGAAAGGTATGATAATCCGTGTAGCGTCTGTTCCTCAGTGAGGCGGCCACTGAGTGATGGTGTCACGTTAAAAACGCGATTGAGGGAGCCAACATAAACCATTTCAATTATTAATGCCAAGAATGGCATGATGGGATATCAAGAGAAATTGACGTCATTACAGAGGAAAATAAAGAAAAATTGTTATAATAGGGACTTGGAATGTTAGTACGATGTTGAGAACAGGAAAATTAGGAATTATAAAGCGAGAGATGGAAAGAGGGAATATACATATTTTATGTTTATGCGAGGCGAGATGGAAGGATAGTGGGGATTACTGGAGTGATAGTTATAGAGTAATATATAGCGGAGGGGACGAGAGCCAGAGAGGGGCGATGTTAATATAGAAAAAGGTTAGGTAGGAGATTACAAAAAAAAGAGCAAGTTTTAGGTCTAAATGCCACTGAGAAATACTAGGGAAGAAGGAAGTAATGAGATCTGTAATATAGAGGAACATAGAATTCAAAAAGGATGCTTATACCTGTTTCGTAGATTTCAAAAAGGCTTTTGATAGAGTGAATTGGGAAAAACTAATAAATATAATGCAGGAACTAGAAACCAATTAGAAGGATACGGAACTGATCCACAGCCAGCACATATCTCAAACTAATCAAGCGCAAGTGGAGGACGGAGAGTCCTGATGGGGAGTATTAGGAGGTGGTGTAAGGCAGGGGTGTCATTTATCTCGAGTGTTGGCCAACGTATATATGGAGGAAATGATTAAAGAGGCATGAGAAAAACAGGAGACAGAAATGAAATTCGGTGTGGAATTCATTAAATCCGTTAGGTTTCCTGATGATCAATGTTTGGTTTGTCCGTTAGCTAAGGGGTTGCAAGCATTGCTGAGTGAAATAGAAATTCAATACGATAGGTATAGGATGAAAATCAAGATAAATAAAACAAAGGCTATGCGATTTTCCAGAAAGACAAAGGCTAAGGTAAACAATAAAATGGGAGAGTAAACAATAGAGCAAGTAAAACAGATTACGTATCTACGGAGTATTTTGGACGAAAATGATCAAAGTAAGGGCCATACGAGAATAATTTTGTTAGACAAGGAAAATTTGACATGGAGGAGAAAATTGATGACAGGTTTGCTGAGTATGGATGTACAGAATAAATTTAAACCTCGTTTAAACTTTAATATGGATCGCAGTTTTGCACGGCGAGGAAAAATTGTCATTTACGTAGGATGATAGACGTATATTGAAGGCTTCTCAAATGTGGATTTGAAGAAGGATGGAGAAGGTGAAGTGGAAAGAAAGGAAAACAAATGAGGAAGTGCTGGCTATGGTGTGGAAGGAGAGTAGATTGTCGGAAGAAACCATAAAGAGGCGGGAAACGTCCATGCAAAGCATATTGAATGGCAGTGGAATGTTGAAGACTGTTTACAGAGGGGAGAATGTTGGGCAACGCGGAAAGGGCATACAGAGGATAAGGATGTCTTCCTATTGAAACATGGGTAATAATTAATTATGTATCGAAATATTTGTAAAATAACACGCTAGCAATGGCGGACAGCGTCTTTCTCATTAAACGTGTGAAGGAGATAATATAATACGCATGTTTTGAGAGTTTTGTGGGGCAATGAAATCAGCCTCCAAGTTTCTGGCCGTGGTCATTTGCATCAATTATCATTGCGGCGCTGCCGTGTTGGGGGGTGGGAATGGTGAAAATGAAACGAGGGGCATAATTAGCAATAGCCCCCTTGGGCGAAGGGCAACGAGACCCACGGGCGACGTTTACTGCGGCATGGCCCAGCCTCGCGCCTCCCTCCAACGCCAGGGCGTCGAGCGCTAAGAGCGGGGAGGTTTTTACTGCGGAAGCATCCGAACTCCGATGGCAGAGGAGTGACAAGGAGAGATATGTGCCCGGAAAATTTGATAATGGAGTAAAAATGTTCAGTAGAACATCACTCTGATTTTAAAGTAGACGAACAGAGGCCACATGGCATTGAACCGCGCGCGGAAGTGAGGCCCCGCTGCTAATGAGACCACAGAACTCCACACGAGGTTCCCTCCACCTGCTATGACGAGGCCTCCCCCCAAAGCGGATGGGAGGGAGCAGGATTCCACCCACCATCACCCATGCCACAGTTACCCTCCCACATCCCGGTCCCTCTATTCCATTACGTTTCTCTTTTCGTAAATGATGTTCTCATTTTCACGCCACAGGTGTAAGGTCTTCGGTGTTGAGGGGCGACAACAGAGCTACGGTCCAACTAAGAAGCATCGCATGTGATGTTCGCATAGTATCGTATCGGAATACGATAGAATTCGTGGCCCTATCAGCTCTCGCTTTTATCTTTCTTTCCCACGAGTGGTTCAATGGGTATCACAATACTAAGTTGCCAAAAGAGATTTTTCCAAGTACTTACACCGCTAATGATACAAAAGAAATAATTACTTATCAGAATATACTCGTAGACCGATCGAATATTAAGACACCCAAAAGACTAAATAACATCCCCAGAAAGCAGACCGCCACGCACGCAAAGAAGGTTTTAGGCGAGGAAATAATTTTTGTAGTAGTAGTTAACTGCCGAAGTTCAAAAAATAAAATACCGGAATTTCACCACCTCATTCATAGCACAGAGTCGGATATCATTATAGGAACTGAAAATTGGTTAACAGATGACATCGCAGACAGCGAAATATTTCCGAAGTCCTTCACAGGTTATAGAAACGACAGACAGAATAGAGCCGGAGGAGGAGTGTTTATTGCATTTAAAAACTCTAGCGTCAGTAGAGCCGAGTTATTTCCTGATAGATGCATAGAAAGTGTTTGGTGCTCAGTGAAAACACCCAGAGCGAAAAGAATATATATCTGTGC
Source organism: Hetaerina titia (assembly GCA_037158775.1). Taxonomy (NCBI): domain Eukaryota; kingdom Metazoa; phylum Arthropoda; class Insecta; order Odonata; family Calopterygidae; genus Hetaerina; species Hetaerina titia. The sequence continues at coordinate 48,850,513 of CM073779.1, read as the reverse complement.
GTATTATAGACCACCCCACGCTAGCATTAACTCAATATCAGATCTAGAAAGGTATATACAAAACTTTACATCCCACAGTAATGAGCATAGTCTAATTATCGGCGGCGATTTTAATGTTCCCACAATAGATTTAGATTCGTATAGTTTTAAAAATGAAGGTAAAGACAAGGATTTATGCGAGTCACTCTCATTTACGTTCACCTCGAATTCTCTACATCAATTAGTCGCTTCACTAACAAGGGGAAACAACATTCTTGATATGTTAGCCACAAATATACCCGAAAAAGTCTTAAATATAGGAGTTGTTGGTAAACGCTAACTTTTCTCTAAGCGTAGATAAAGTTAGCAAACCTAAGATAAAGGTTTATTTGTTCAATAAAGCCGACTATGATGGCTTATTATGTGAATTAAAACGTTCCTTTTTTATATTTGACGAATTAAGCAAAACTAGTGGTGTCGAGGATACTTGGAATAATTTTCTTGCGATAAAACGTTCAGTAATACAGAGATTTATACCTAGTAAATATATAAAAGAGGATAAGGAACCTACGAACCTACCTCGTAGTAACGCGGTTAAAGATTCCTCCCCTGATAAAATCAACGAAATCAAACAGACTTACAAAGCATCTAGGTCCACTGCCAAGAAGGCCTCCCGGAAGATGCTAGCGGAATTCAAAAGGAAAAAATTAGGCGAACATTTAAACGATAACCCAAAGATGTTTTGGTCCTACGTCAGGGTAGTGTAGAGAAAAAGCTTCACCGTAAACTCATTGAATAACGAACAGGGGGATAAAGTAACGAGTAGTCTAGATTAAGCCATCATATTAAACTCATTCTTCCAGAGTGTTTTCAACATATGTTCACAGAATATACCCGAGAACCTTCCAAAAACATTCCGGCAATCAATGCAAGCAATCGATTTTTCCTCTGTCGTCTGAAATTGCCACTCATCTTGATATCATATTTAAGTAATCATCAGTAGAAGAAAGCGTGCCAAACGGCTAAAAGGTAGCTTCTGCAACGCCCATATTTAAAAACGGAGACAGGGAGGACCCCAGTAATTGTAGGCCAATATCGCTCATCTCCATCTCCTGTAAGATTCTTGAACACATCATTGTTAGTTCCATAATGGGATACCTCGATAGCCAAGATTTATTGATTAATAACCAACACGGCTTCCGTAAGGGTAGATCTTGCGAAACTCAACTGGCACTTTTTGTACGTGATATCTTGAACTCTTGAATTGAACTAGACTGAATATAGTGAAAGTAATATTCCAGTTGATGCGATATTCCTAATTTTAAGAAAGCTTTCAAGAAAGTCCCTCATTGCCAATTACTTGCGCAATTGGAAACTTATGGAATACACGAGAGTAATATTAACTGGATTAAACAATTCTTAAGTGATCGTGTCCAAACAGTCGTCCTGGACGGTGTACCATCCGATACTCTCAAGGTCACGTCGGGTGTACCTCAAGGAAGTGTCATAGGCCCCTTCCTATTCCTTATTTACATAAATGACCTCAGTACCGTAGTTAATAGCAAGCTCCGTCTTTTTGCCGATGATGCAGTAATTTATGGGGACAATCGAAGTCACGAAGGCAGATTCGTGTTAGCCAATCACCTAGATGCAATTCAAAATTGGTGAGACACATGGCGATTGGAATTAAATTTTTAAAAATGCGTAGTAATACATTTTTGGGAAAAAGAGTAATTCCCTCCCTTATAATTACAAATTGAAATAAACCAAAATCGCGAGGGTAGATTTCTTTAAATACTTGGGTGTAACAATTACTCACGATCTCTCCTGGGAAAACACATAAGATAAATATGCGGTTGTGCTAATAAAAAATTGGGATTTGTGAAAAGAGTTCTAGGTAAATGCAACGAAAACGTGAAGGAACGATATATCGTTGCCTTGGTCAGGCCCCACCTAGAGTATGCTCCAGTATATGGGATCCTCAAAATATAAATTCGATTTCGGAATTAGATCGAGTTCAGTGGAGGGGGGCTAGATTTGTCAAACACTGTTATGATCAACGCAGCAGCGTATCTACTTTGCTAGACAATTTAGGTTGGGATTCTCTTACGCAGCCGCGTTTACAATATAGATTAAACTTATTAAAAACATTTAAATATGGGCCCTTTTCCGATGACATCAAGAATATAATACGAATCCCAACGTATTACGGTCGGAAAGATCACGAATATAAGATTAGAGAGATAAGTGACTGCAAGACTGGCAGGTTTAAAATGTCATTTTTTCCTAGAACGATAAGAGACCAGAATGCTTGTAGTCGTAATCCTCCAGGAGTCAGTTCAACAAAATAAGTATTAACGTACAGGTTAGGGACTGCGAGTGGATATGCGTACATATTTTTGTTACAGGTTCCCCCCACCGATTTGGAAAACCCCAACCCCCTCATCCCTTACCCTTTCCTCCTTGTGCTACACCCCCTGCCACGCAACTTTTTTGGTGGCTCGCAGGGTATTTATGTAGATTTAGATGAGTAGAAAGAAAATCCATAGGGGATGTTTCAGATGGGGTTGTCGAAAGGTATCGCCCGAGACTAAAACTCGGGATGATAATTTAAGTGCCTAAATGCCGCACCTTCACTCATGTCTTACGCGTTTCTATGGGATCGATTTAATCGTTATTTCATTGTAAACCAAATAAATTGTGAATATATATATATATATATACACACACATAATATGTATATATATATATATATATATATACAAGATATTTCGTGTGAGTATTGCTTTTTATGTGTTCTCATGTTGTGTGTTGCTGTCTAAGTTTTATATGCATGTGTATACATATACATATATAAATATATATATAGTGGGTCGCGGTGGTCTAGTGGGTAGAGCGTTGGACTACTGACCGGAGGGTCCTGGGTTCGATTGCCCGGCAAGGCACTCTGGGCAGCTGCAGCGCCACCCAAGGTATGTGATTTTTCGGTTACCAGATCTTCCTGGGAAACCATAACCGGCACAGGGAAAGGAACTGGCCTACTATACCAAAGAACTAGAATTTCACACGCCGTCGGGCTTAGTACTCGATGAACTCTACCATCATATACCCAACCGACCTTCGGGTTGAATACTGTGTTTATGGTTTATGTATATAGTATGTACATAAATATATGTAGATACACACACATACATATATACATATATTTCAACCATAAACACAGCAACCAACCCGAAGATCGGTTTGGTTGATGATGGTAGAGTTCACCAAGTACTCAGCCCAACAGCGTGTGAAATTCACACATAAGGGAAGGGGGGTCTTCCCGTCTGCCGGTTATGGTTTCCCAAGAATATCTGGTATCCGAAAAATCGCATAGCTTGGTTGGAGTTGAGGGTGCCCAGGGGACTAGCCCGGTAATCGAATCCTGGCCCGCCGGTTTAGTAGTCCAACGCTCAACCCCTGAACTACCACGATCCATATACACACACACACACATATATATATATGCGGGTCGCGGTGGTCCAGTGGGTAGAGCGTTGGACTACTGACCGGAGACCATACACACACACACACATATATATATATATACCGGAGGGTCCCGGGTTCGATTCCCGGGCGAGGCACTTTGGGCACCTGCAGCTCCACCCAAGCTAGTTGATTTTTCGGGTACCAGATCTTCCAGGGAAACTATAACCGGCACAGGGAAAGGAACTGGCCCCCCTACCCTGATGTGTGAATATTCACACGCCGTCGGGTACACGGGTGAGCTCTACCATCACCTAATAAACCGACCTTCGGGTTGATTACTGTGTTTATGGTTTTTAGTGTTTCCGTTTATCTCATGGTAAGAGCGAGCACATCAAACTAATTGAATAAGAACACAAGTGATTGATATTATCTTTGATTTTCCCTAAACGCATATTCTCACGCGCATATTTTCACGCGACATCCCTCCCACTCTCGATTGTCATGGAAGCAGCGGTTGGCCCTCCTGCCTTGCCCCGCCCCCATCTCTGCCTTTCTCTCCCTCGCTGACTCCATGCTTTTGGATTTCCGCCAAGTCCTGGCGAAATCAAGTTCATTTCACCATGCGCCCAACACGTAAGTCCGTCAATTATGGGTACGTGACGTCACGTCAGGAGCATTCAAGATACTGGCGCAGAGCCAGACAACCAAAGAGACAACGGGGAATCTTCCGTCTTACAAATTATACTCATCTTCCGAACAAAATGATATACATAAATAAATATAAATAATATATACATACAGAATGTGGGTCGCGGTAGTCCAGGGGTAGGGCTTTGGACTACGGACTGGAGGGCCCGGGTTCGATTCAGTATAATTCGATTCTATCTGATTTTTTGGGTTGGTTACTGTGTTATATATATATATATATATATATATATTAGACTTCGAGAAAGCTTTCGACAACGTGGAATGGAACAAGATGTTTGCACTACTAGAAAAACTCGAATAGATTACAACGACTGAAGAATTGATAGCTATACAAGAGGCTAGTTCATCAGCTATACAAGAAGCAAAGATACCGAGTAATATTGGAGCGATTTATTGTAGCACCGACACTCTACAAAATGTTGCCATGATACAGATACGTAGAAAATTACGGAATAGTACAATGCGCTTTATGCCGACTGATTTACAGAGATATTCGTAGTTCTGACGATAAGGTAGAACTATCAGACGCTTTTATACAAAAGTGTTATTTTTATTTATGGAAATACTAATTACACTGAAAAAAGTGTGTTGCTTAAATTTTGTGGAATACGGGTAGTTAACTTCCGAATGCCTACTGAGGCTAAAATACCGACACTTAATCGAAAATACCAAAATAGCACGTGTAGACTCAATTAAATACTTAGGCATTTATTCTTACAATCCCTCGCGGGCGAAATATAAACGTGGAATATGTGGGAAAGCTGAATTTAAATTTGGATTTAAATCATAAAATTATGATCTCGAAAAATAACAAAAAAAATAGGATTTACGTACACAGAACTGAGGAATTGTGTCGAGAAGTTTCCAGAACAATGCTATCTTTTGCTAGTTAAGCCTCTTTAAAAATATGCTGCCAGTATACAAGGTCCTCACGATGTCAAGACATTTGCTTACACCTCTTTTCCCTAGGCGTGCCCCTTAATCCTTGTGAATATATTCTCGCCGCTTGGTGGGCTTATTCCCACCGCTTTCTCAGAATCCTAACTTTGTTTCAAACACCAAAGATACAAACTTACTTAAGGGTGCCATCGATTTCAGTGCCCTTTCTTACTCTATCCTCCAAAGACAGGACATAGAATCTCTCCGCTTTGACCTCACTCGACACCCCACATCACACACCGCATCTAACGACTCCCTTATCTACCAAAGAGAACTAATATTCACAAAAAAAATCCCTTTACCTTCCATGATGAATTAATTATTCCTTCAGTTCACTATGGCTGTCCACAAAATCAACCAAACTCCTCATAGGCCACATTCTATATACTCTCCTCCAAAACAAGAGTCTTATACCAAACTTCTGGGACAGCTACTTCGATTATATCTTCTTTCTTTGTCCCCATTGGGATGAAATGATATCCTACAAATATTTACTACAAATCTCAAGTCTTCCTTCCTCATAGTTTTCACATCCTTCATCTCGGACTCCTCTGCAACATTCCCACACATTGACATTTTCCTTCAAAATAATATATTTACCACCTCTTTGCGCAAAAAAAACAACCAGCAAGCCATGAAAAATGTCTCAATTTCCGCAATTATCATGCATTCCACACCAGAGGAGCAATAACATTTCCCCTCTCCATTCGCGACTACCGCATAAGCAATAACGCTCCCATTAGCAATATTCTTAATGAAATCCGACAGCTTCTAAAGGAACTTTATTCCATTAAAAAGACAACCAGTCCACATTTCCCGTCTCCAAAAATTTCCCCCGATTCTTCAAAAAGGTCCCATAACTCGCACAGGCAAAGAAGATTCTTATTTGTACACTTTTACCAAGATTCTTTCTTACACCAAAAACGAATAGGGGCTATTGGAAAATTAATTTCAGTAATCCACCCTCTTGCGTCAGAGGTTACGTACGTCTTGATGTATCTTTACCCTTTTCGCCATCCGTCTTCGGATTTGGCAATAGCTTTGATTCACTTCTAAAATTTACGTGGAAAATATTTCATTTCCACTCGTGCCAGAAAATCGTGCTCGTCGTCGAGTATTCTCTCTTGGCGTGTTCTTAAATGATGAGGAGTTTTTTTTTCAATTCACGGAAAATAAATGAGAGAGCGAGCACGGAAAACAACCCGGCAAGAGAGGTCCAGGGCATCCGTTTTCACTCCGTTAACCGTTTTGAACTCGCGGTGTGGTAGCATTGCTCTGTAGAAATCGCGAGGGAACAAAAAAAAAGTCTCTCGAGGCGCCTTTGTTTATTGTTTCCGACCAATTCTGGATCCCAGCCCTAAAACACCACCGTGGTGACGTCGCGATTCGTTGGGAGTGGCATTTCTTTCCCCATTCTGCGTTGTAAACAATACCACGCACACCTTTCGATATCGCGGAAGCGAGGGAGGAGCGGGTGAACGAAACGGAACTCGCCTAATACGTAACTCGCCTTTCGTATCCAGCGCCACATGTCATTTTGGATTCACGAAATGAAAAAAAAGTCCACGCCCACAACGAACGAGTTTTCGTCTCGGATATCGCGAACAGATATTGAAGGAGATGCACTTTTTAACGGAGCGTAACATACCATAATAAGTGAGGCACATGAAGAGGAGATGTGGGCGTGGGATTATGTCACGTCAATTCACGCTAAGGGTACACACGAGCTGTAGCCAACAAAGGAACTTACCTTGGCGATCCTTCGGCTTTCTCTGCATTTCTGCAAATTTCTTCATCTCTCCGTCGAAGGATCAGCTAGCTCCATGCACTGCCCGCTTCGCTCCAGGCGCCTCACGTAAACTTCCCGTCGAGGCTCACCTCCTCAGCGAGGTCACCAAGTAAGGCGCTTCGAATATTCTCCCGCAGATGTCGCCACCACCAGAGGCCATAATATAATTTGAAGGTTAAGAGCCTCTCCAACCTTAATACGGTATTCCCCGCTTTACCCAAAGGACAGTGGTTTCGACATTGGAGTTAGGGCGGATGATTGCGAGTCCACCACTCTAGTTGGAGGTATCCCTTCGAACCTTCGTGAATGACTATTTCCTAACTCGTGATTTGGCAAGGAGGGTGGAGCTTCCACTACCGTGGGTCAGTTTGAGGTTCGGAGTGAGTTAGTGGCTGCATATAATCGCTCTTTGTCATGGGAAGTTACGTCATGACCAATTAAAATTTCTCCCTCAATAGCTCTGGTGACTTGAACTATGGTCTGAGGTAGAGGCTTATCCGGTTCGGCGATTGGGTTGCAATGGCTACAATCATGCCTCGCAGGATTACTCGCGATATGACTCGTTGGATCAATTATGTGCTCGTCCAGTATTTTTGAAACTACACTTTCAAATTCTACCGTCGGCATAAATCCAGTGTGGCGTGACATTTTTACGCTAGTTTACCCATGTAACTGTAAATATATCCTGAACAGCCAAAGAACATAAGAGCAGAATTTTAATACTAGCCTGCATAGGCTAACTTACTCGTAAGAAGAGCCACGGAGAGCAGCGTGTGCATGCACAGGCGGCAGAAAGTTGCAATCGCGCGGACGATTAGGAACAGCGGCGGAAAGTTCCCAAGACTATGGTCTTGATATGCATTTCTAAAAATGTTTACACATTTTTCGATGTTATAAAAGGTGTTACCAACGTACATTCCTTATTTCCTCGCGTCAGATTATTTCTAACCGGGTCGTCCCAAAGGAATTATGTTCGCATAATATTTCCATATTGCGAAAGATTTGACAAGAGCTCGTGACTATAATTGTTAAGTGACCAAGATATTAGACAAAATGTTAAATCAGAACAATTTTATCCCTGTGAAATTTTGACAAAATAGTTTCCTTTTATAAAATACTAGTCAGAAAACACAAAACATTCCCACTCAGAGTTACAAGCATATAGCATTGGAGAGAATATATAATATCTGCCAGCGCTTCTTCATGTTTCTTAATCGCGAGGATTCATTTCGTGTGCGGAACCTACCCCGGTCAATCCCACTATTAAGTCCCATGATGTAATTTTCCCTGCTACGAGACCTCATCTTTTGGGCTGGAGAATATCTGACCTTGACCAAGTGAGGTTTGGCGAAGACCTTTTGACACGATCGCCCATCTGTTCTGTCTCCATTGTGGGGAGTTAATGTCCTGGCGCTCTGGACCAGGCAACTGGGACGCTGGGGTGGGCAAGAGAGAGGGTGCGGAAGAGGAAGCGCAGCCATCTCTACATTCACACAATGCTCCGCAAGCCGCAGCACGGGCGTGTGGCGGGGAGTGCTATAGCACCACCCGCAAAATAGAATCGAATGCATGCAAAACAAACAGACGGATACCAAAGCACACACGCATAGATGAATATATTCATGCAAAACCCATTTTAACTTACACACCTGCAAATACATACGTATAAACAAGCATACACATGCACCTACGATTGCACCAGATATCTACGCAGCGTTCAATCTTGCCCTCGCTTCCTATTTGACTTCTTAGCAATTTATTCTATGACTTCGATTATGATTCCAGATTGTCCAGAGAAAGAACGACATGTTTGTATCTATCTAGGTGAACATTCGGGGAATATTTGGACAAGCACCAGATCTTACTTCAAGCTAACAAAAGTTAGGATTTAATGGTAGAGTATTGGGTAAATGTGATAAGAAGGTTAACGAGAAATGTTTTCTTTCGCTCGTTAGGCCTCAATTAAAATATGGTGCTAGTATATGGGATCATCATTAAGGTGAATTGATTGCCGAATTGGAGCGTAGATTAGCCAGATTTGTAAAACGTTGTCGTGGCCAACCGATCAGCGTATAAAAATTATTAGAGGAGCTAGGCTGGCAATTACTCACGGTATGAAGGTTAAATTACGGATTAAATCTGTAAAAGTAGTGAAAGTGGGTAAGCTACAGGCAGACTTTTCTAAAACTTACTTGTACTGTTCGGGCAGATGGTTTTCATCTGAGTACGAGTTTCATCCGTCCCTTAGGAAATGATAAAACCTATTTCAAAATCATTTTTAAAACTTCTTAATATTGTAAATATTTAAAATGAAAAATGGTGGGGATATATTTAATGAAAGATTTTCGTATTCAATCGAAGAGAATTTTGGGTGAATGAGTAAACACGTCATTGCTCTGAGAAGAGATCTTTGGTGCGGACGCCTCTCTGTTGTTGTCCCCATATAGTGATTCGTGAGATGGAAAATGTTAATACCAAGTAGTAATTAAATACTTTGTAAAGAAAGGTTATGAAAGCACAGAAAATTCATGCCGAGTTTTAGAACACTTTGAGGGACTATGCTCCTTTATATTCAACTGTTGCCAAGTGGACAAACGAGTTTAGGTTTGGTCAGGACAGATTAGATGATGATCCGCTTAGTGGTCGGCAAAAATGTGCCACTACCCCAGAAATCATTGCAAAAGTGCATAAAATGGAGGATCGCCAACTGAAAGTGCGAGAAATCGCTGAAGCTGTAGGGATGTCATCTGAACGGGTATATCACATTTTAAGAGTGGAATTGGATGTGAGAAAATCATCTGCCAGATGGGTACCGCGACTCTTGACTCAGGATCACAAACGCATCAGAATGGAAATTTCCAAAGAATATTTGACCCGTTTTAAGAGCAATCAACATGATTTTCTTGGCTGGTTGGTGAACACAGATGAAACTTGGGTCCACTACTATATCCCAGAAATAAAACTGCTGTCAAAGCAGTGAAACTTTGTTGATTCGTCACCACCAAAGAAAGCAAAGGCAATACGGTACGGAAAAGTGATGGCTTCAGTTTTCTGGGATGCAAAAGGGATTCTGCTGATAGATCATCTTCCTTCTGGTCAAACAATTACTGGACAATACTTTGCAAACCTCCTGGACCAATTGCAGCAAAAGATACACGAAATAAGGCCAGGTTTGGCAAGGAAGAATGTCATCTTTCATCAAGACAATACATGACCACGTACAAGTGTTATTGCAATGGAAAAATACGTGAACTAAGGTACAAATGGTTGCCACACCCCCCCTCATTCACCTGATTTGACTCCATCAGATTTCCATCTCTTCCTTAAGCTCAAAATTTTCCCGGTGGGCGGACATTCTCTTCAAACGAAGACCTAACAGCCAAAATATACGGGTATTTTGCAGGCCCGAAGGGATCTAATTTTCAAAATAGGATTAAGTCATTGGAACATCGCTGGACCAAGTGCATTAGTATATAGGGAGATTACATTGATAAAAAAATGTCACTGAAGTAAGTCCCTATTCTATTCCGAGAACTTTCAATTTACCCACGTATTTGTACGCAGTCGGAAAACGCAGTTTAATCTTCATACGGCCAATGCACGAAGTTAGTTTTATTCATTTGGGCGCCAAGCTAATTTAATTCATCTATTTTCAATCGCAAAAATGTTACTCATCAACATTTTCATTTATTAGTTCGTTATGACGGTTTCACGCAACTTTGTCTGCCTTCGTTCCCGTGGACCTCTTTTGTTCCCCCGAAATTAATCAGCTAAGAATCTCCGATACATATTATATAAGAATATCATTGATATCACTTTATTGCTATGCCATTGCGATTGCAATGTCATTATGTTACCATGATGTCGTTGCGATTCCATTATGGAATAATGGAATCGCGGGGATAGCAAACAAAATTTTCAATGGTCATCTTTTATCTTTATCTTAATGCTTTTAACTTTAAAAAAGCACGAGAATTCAGACAGTTGAGATTTACGGATGATAGAAGATTTTTCCCTTCCAGAAATTTATTAAGTAAATTTGTGGAATTCAGTGGAAACAGTCTAGTGTGCATTCTCTGCAGAGAGCAGACGGTGAAGTCGTAACAGCCAGTATACTAAGTCAGCATTTTTAGGGCGTCAGAGAGTTTAAGGCGAGCGATAATCATTGAACAAGAGCATCTGAAGCAGCTGGCAACCACATGTTGGACATTTCACGGCAAGGCTTATACAACCAAATATCCTCTAAGCCTAAGAAAGGCAAATAAAGACCTCGAAGAAATAGACCTTATAAGATGTGGTTTCCGACGTTACTTTGAGGAAGCGATCCACGATTCAAAAAATACACTTCGTATTTCCATATTGGAATATTATCGGGAGAAATTATAATAAATTCAAGGTGAAATGCCGGACAAAAAACATGTATAAATAGTTTTTATTCCTGAACAAAACAATCATTGGCAAGAATATCTGAAGAACTATTCTAGCCCTCCGTAGGCGATGTAAATACATTTTTTTAAATTTGTAAAATACGATAATTGCATGAATTTGAAGTTTAATTAGAGGATGTAATGCATGTAAAATATAAACAGTATGTGAAATTTTATGCATATACGTAAACTGAGTGTATGCTACCACCTGGCACACTGCCAACTTGTTGCAATTTCCTAAATAACTAAATAAAATATTCATTCAAACGAAATAGGTTCAAACGGCAACATCACCAACCTGATGATGATACTTCATGTTAAAACCTAGGTCATCATGAATAAATATTTTATGCAGAAATGCAACGTGTGTACATGGATTCATTGATGAAGCTTGCCGATGAAGTCGCGTATTATACAGTAAGTTGTAAATAGTGTGGATGAAGAGTATCGAGTACACTTTTTTCTGACGTAACAGGCTCGGTGGTGGGAGGTTCACCTTCAACACGCTCCAAGCGCCTATCGCCAGCGAGAGTTCGTTCACGCTCGTATATCGTGTTTTTAGTAGACCCCTGTCGACTAACTCTGTACAAGCGCAAAATGCAGCGAACGATTGAACATTGGTACGCCATCAAATCTATGTTGGACTGTGGATATCGGGTACGGAGACTTTTATCATGATTCGCCAAGTGCTCAAGGATGAAAAAATGTCACAAAATGTATATTTTGGACGTCTCGGTAGCTTGACTGGCTAAAGCACTCGGCCGGATATCGAGGGACCCGGGTTCGAATCCCGGTCAAGGCGAATGATTGAGGACGTCTCGGTAGCTTAAATGGCTAAAGCACTCGGCCGGATATCGAGGGATCCGGGTTCGAATCCCGGTCAAGGCGAATGATTTTTACTCTCTCAAATTGTTGCATTGTAATGCACACGTAGCGGATGACTCCGTTAAAGTTACTGTTGCGGCATCTCCCGCAGTTTCTTTGAAATTTGTGGCACAAGATCTTCAAAAATGGCCGAGTGAGTGTGGAGGACGAGCCCAGCGCTAAACGGCCATCCACATCAAGAACCAACGGCATCGTGGAACTTGTGGGTGAAGTGCTTAATTCAGACCGTCGTTAAGTGTGCGCGTGATCGTAGATCGTATTGGAATTCATAAGATGACAGTGTATACCATCATCACTGAAATTTGACGTTGCGAAAGATCCGCGCTAAACTCGGCCCGAAGGTCTTGACGGACGACCAAAAGGAGAGTCTAATGTCTGCTTGCGAAGACCTCCTGCAACGCATAGAAGAAGACCCCAAATTTCTGGACAGTCCCGACTTGGCACCAACAGACTATTTCCTCTTCCCAAAAGTGACATCCTCTCTCAAATGACACCACCATGGGACCCTATGTGCCGTCAAAGAAGCTTGCACGCGTACCCTTAAGAACCTTCCGGAATCCTCCTACCAGGGAGCTTTCGAGTCGTGGAAAAGCCGCTGGCAAAAGTGTGTGGACGCTCAAGTGATGTACTTTGAAGAATTTTGTAGCATTGTAGTAAAATCTGAAATAAATCTATTTTTCCGAAACTTTTGCCGATACTTTTAATTCAAACCTTGTATTCACGAAGCTTGTGACCGAAGGATCAACGGCCGGTGACTGTATGGCCCTAATCCCCCTAATCTTCAAAGGAGGCGACGATTGCGAAGATCCGAGTAATTACATGCCAATGTATCTTATGGTGATATGCTGCAAATGATACAGCCCATCAATAAGTCTATTAATAGCTTGACGGTCTTCTTCAATAGAAGGTGTTTGCTGAATCCAACACAGATTTAGAATGAGTAATCATACGAAAGAGAATTCATCCTTTCCATTCACTACACCCTAAAGTCAGGGCAACAGAATACTCAAATGGAAGTAATATTCTTAGATTAGAAGACAAAGTTCACTCATTCATCTCATTCGTTCATTCATGACGGTACAACGGATAACGCAGTTAACTGGATTATATAATCCAATTGTATCTTTACAAAAATAAGTAGTAGATGGCAGGTTCTCGGAACAGGTAGCTGTATCTTCCGGAGAGCCCCGAGGAATTGTTATACGTGTAGGTCCCCTACTCTCTCTATTTCATATCAACGATATAACTTCACCAACAGTAGCGTTAGATTGTTTGCAAGCGACCCAGTGATCTATAGACAGATAATATTGCTAGATAATCATTGAATACTCTCGCGTTATTTACACAATAATCCAGATTGATACAAAAAATGGGGATTCAAATTAAGTATTTAAATATATAAAATAATGGTATTTTGAGAGAAAAATGTGCAAACTAACATTGCGTCCAAATTCACGAGGCAGAAATGTGAGGTAATAGGGTGTCACCCTCTCAAGAAACTCATTATGGTGCAATCTCCTAATGAATATCAGTGTAGCCGTCTGGCAGAAATTTAGATTAACTCAATAAGGTGAAAATGTAATGAGAAAGTAAGGTGGAGTTGTGACATTGCACTGGTGAGACTACCCATAGCATTCGTGCGGTATTTTAAATCTTTGGGAGCAGGAGTTAATTTAGGACATTAAAAGGTGTAAAGAATGCGGTTTGATTTGTAGGGAATCGATAAACTAAGAAATTGAGCTTGACGCGATTAATAAAGGGACAAGGATGGGTGTCCTTCCAATGTCTTTCCTCTGAATTAGGTGATACAGCGCTCACACATTAAATCACTGCTCACCTGCTAGTGCCATTTCACTGTGCATAAGAGTTGCACCTTCTAAGATTATTTATAGGCAATCTAACTTTTAAGGTTTTGGATAGGCACAACCACCACATAAATCTTTTGTTTCACCTAAAAAAACACAATCCAATATCCTACTCTCCAACAAGCCGCTCTTCAACTTAGTGTACGTCCTTCCTCCCGTCCAACATCGCAATCCTATTCCTGCCCCTTCCTCGTTTGCCTAACATTCTACCCTCTATCAGCCTTCAACATCCCACTGCCAATCAATTGCCCACTTGCCCCTTTATGGTTTCTCCCGACAGTCCTCTCTCCTTCCCCACCATACCCAGCACTTCCTCATTTGTTTTCCTTTCTGTCCACTTCACCTTTTCCATTCTTCTCTACACCCACATTTCAAAAGCCTTCGATCTTCGTCGATACTCCTGCTTCAATGGCCATGTTAATGCTCTATACAAAACCATGCTCCATATCAAAGTTTTGATAGCCTTTTCTAAACACCCCCACTGTAGTCAATTCTCTCTTCCTTGTAAAAGCTTCTTTATCAAGCGCAATTCTTTTCCTTACGTCCCTGCTACTTTGACCATTTCTGACCAAAATACATCCGAGATACGTAATCTGTTCCACCTGGTCTAGTTTTCATCCTCCTGTTTTAATGGTGAGCTTAGCCTTTCTCTCTCTGGAAAATCGCATAGCTTTTGTTTAATTAATATTGAGTCTCATCACATACACGAGTATATCGTACTGAATTTCCTTGGCTGACTGACAAACTAGACCTTGATTATCATCAAACCTAACTGATTTTACGAATTCCCTGCCAACTTTCATGCCTATCTCCAGTTCTTCCCATGCCTCTTTAATCATTTCCTTCACATATAAGTTGAACAGGACCAGTAATGCATCTCTTGCTTACGCTCCATCCGGGCTCGTCGTCCCCCACTCGCAGCTGAGCAGTCTGAGACATATACAGGTCGCAGATAAGCCCCCTGTCCCTCCCATCTTTTCCTATTTTCTGCAGTATACTCATAAGTATTTCCCAATTCATTCTATCAAACGCCTTTTCAAAATCTACAAAACAGGCAAATATATCCTGATTTTAACCATCTGTATTCTTCTTGATTAGTGATCTCACTACTGCAGTATCATTGCGCTCACCTCTTCCCTTATTGAACCCAAACTGATTATCCCCTAAGTAATCATTTGCCCTGCTCCCCATCCTTTTTTTGATGATCCTGAGAATCACTTTAGCTGCATGGGAGTTCAAATGTATTGTTCTGCAGGAATAGGAACTAACACTGATTTCACAAAGTCTTCCGGCCAGATTCCTTCCTCATAGATGCTATGAATCATTCCATATGATTAAGTTGAGATTAGATATATCATGGAGGACTCGTAAAATTGATCATACCAATCCAAACTACTAGTAGATCAGTTAGTGATCATTTGTCAGCAAAGGTTGTTCAATGTTTTCCCAAATTTCTTTAATAATTTTTGAGTGACATTTAATCTATCCATTCAAACAGACATGCAGGAGTAAAAGAATAATTTTGGTTCCAGGGTCTGGGTTCAACTCTCTGATGCTGCTACTGCACCTTAATATGTAATATTTTGGGCACTAGATCTTTCTGAGAAAACAAGTGTCAAAGAATGACCACATCCAATCTTATCACACTCTGTTGGGAATGAAGAATTAGGTAAGTCTTCATGTTGACTACTGTGGCTGTTACCATGACAAAATCCTTTGAATTAACCAGGATACCAGATTTCTGAAATGCTGGTATGTTTGATAAACAGTCATACAACCAAGTTACCTGAATTTGGAGAGAGTTTTTTGGTGAATATATCTTAACACCACAGTAATTAATCCAAAATTGCTTTGATAGGCAAAGCTAGAACTCACCACTTACTCCATGGAGTGTAGAATCACACACTTACAGGAGATGGTTTGGTTCTCTTGTCTGTGCTGCCTCTTATTTCCTATGAAGCTATGATCTTATGATATTCATATAATATATTCTTCATTCATGTAGTATTCTTCCAGGTCAATGCTTTAAGGTAGTTATCTAAAGTTACTTGAATCAAGAGTACTATCTGCTTGGTACAAAAATTGATTTTTCTTAATGTCCACGATAGGCTGGGGAGAAAAGCAATGCTTTAAAAAAATTCAAGCATAACCATTTAGGTGTCACTTAAGAGATGAAGCACGAGAGTAAAAAACTGTTTTCATTTAGATAATTCTCCCAGGTTCAACCAAGCTGTTGGAGATCAGTTTGGACCTGGTTCATTGCTTTGAGCCCTCTTGTCCGACAGACACACTCCCCTTGTTTCACCACCACTCACTTTTGTTCTCATCTCACCACCTGATTCCACACAACCAAAAACAGTTTCATCACATTACCTAGAGAATTATCTTCAATGTCAATCCTCATTCAACTTAATAGAGATAACATTGTTATTGATACATTATAATGAAAAAACAAAAAATAATATTTGGACAACCACCAGTGATTTTGCATATCCCAAAATCATATGGAACAATCCCTTAATAAATGATCATATTTTTATACTGTCATGAAAGCAATTCTAACTATCTCTCAAATGAAGAAAGGCCAGTTAAACAACGAAATTATCAAATTGCTTTTGCCAAAGTGTTCAGTGCCACAATAAATTAATCTATATTCTTCAATGTAATGGCTAGCTTCAGAGCATGATATAAGGGTCAATATTTTAATACTTTTTCCTCTGACATTTGTTCTCAAATAGGCTATTATTTTTAAGTGATCTTGGCAGAACATGAAATATTGTGTGCTTTAGTTAGTAGGGACAATTTATATTATAATTTATTAGTTTATACATAAACATCATTTGATATTTTACTTTATTCCAGATATTGGATATATCCGAACAAATTGGCACCTGGTGTAAATCTTGAAGGTACTTCAATAAATTCAGAGAGGTGAGGTCCAGCTTGATTTTTTAAAATTTGTACTATATCAGATGGTCGGAAGTCTTCCAAATAAAGGATAGTTTACTCCAGGGGATTTTAATTTCCTATTATTATTTTATAGGGATTCAATAAGTTAAAAGGTTTACCTAAATCAGTGTACAGCCCATCAGCCTGGGCTCTTTGCTCCAAGGAAACTAAAACAAACTGTTCATTGCTTGCAAGATTTGCAATAGTGCACCACCCTGAAATAAAGCCATTTGGTTAATCTATTAACAAGTGTTGGAAATTTTCTGTATTGCATTCAAGAAATCAGTTAATATTGCTTCAAACACTTTTGATATATGAGGTAATTTAGATAATTGTCTGTACTTTTTAACATCAGATGTGTCGTCCCTGTTGAATGTTATCACATAATTGGCTTTCTGTGCATAGGGAAACACTTCCTATTGTTGTGAAAGGTGAAAAAAATATGCAAGTGGGCAGCTATTACCTGCATTGATATACCACCTGGTCCCAAGGATTTATAGGGTTTAGAACTTATAAATATAGTAATTATACCAGAGGTTGGCACAGCCCAGGAATCCACATTCAATCAGAGTATCATGCTATTTGAAGTAAAATTAAGTATTTTACAGCTGTTTTTTCAAGAATAGATTAAAAGGTAATCAAATGAACACTCGCATACCCATCTTGACCTCTATGTCCATCTACATTTATTTTGTTGGGAATTTCTAGATAAGATATTTTAGAATCAGCAAATGATCAAAGGTACATCTTTCTGGGTGATTTTAAGATTAACCTTGGGTGAGCAAAAACTATTTTCAAAATTTAGGATTAATCAATTATTTATTCTAATATCCAGATTCTTTTAATTTTCTGCATCCTGCCTTTTAGTTGAAAATTGTTCATTTGGTATCATTGCTAGACTGGGATTTAGGATTTAAGTTTACAGTTATATTGCCAAAGACTGATTTAAAATGGAAACATCTTTGAGTCCTTTTATATAAACACAGTGCAATGGCTCTTGATTAGGTATCTCTTGGTTTTCTGAAAGTGTTCAATACTGGACTTCGAAATAATCATGTATTTATTTGCTCTTAGCATACCTCCTTTTGAGTTTAAGTATATGACAGTACTGACAACAAAATGTTTTATTCAGAGGAATATTTTATAACTCCTCAAGTGTTACATTTATAACTACCTCCCAATGCAAAATCACCAGCTCTGCAGACTATACTCAATGAGTGTTTTAATAATAAATGTTTGCAATACTACTTTCAAACTGATTTAAAAATCACTGGAGTTTTCTTTAATTATGTGTTTTGCAATTGGGGCGTGGTAGTCCAGTGGGTAGACCTTTGTAATACTATTTCTGGGCATGCCTCTGGGCCTCCACAACTTTAACCAAGCTGTTCAATTTTTTGGAGCCAGATCTTCATATGGGAAACTGCTGGCAATACTGGAACTGCCCCCCCCTTCCCTCATGTGTGAATTTCACATGCCATCGGGCTTAGTATTGGGTGAACTCTACCTCCACCTATTGAATCACACTGAACTTTGGGTTGATAACTATGGTTTATTGGTGGGTTGTATAATTCTATTTTAAATATTGAAGTAAGTTATATTTTTGCCTTTTGCACGTTTATTTACTTATATTGCCGAATTGCAAGGTATATTAACATTAAATATATTTGACTTGTAAAGTCATCCTTATAGCTTGATGCTGATTTTTCTTTTTATATAATTCTCATTTCATCATTTTCTTAAAACAATAATATTAGAGAATGGCATTTGAAATGTTTACAAACAAATGAACAATATTTTTAATCAATAATTGAAATCTATTCCAAAATTTTGTGAGGTATTTCAGTTCTCCAGGAAAGAAAACACTAGATCCACAACATATTTTTATTTTCTGCCAAATACAAGCAAAACTTTTAATACAAAGACATATTTTTATAAGTAATTAATTATTAAAATCAACAATTACATATTTAAATGAATGTTTTTACTTGACTGAAACATATTGTAATTCAGTATGTCAAAAATTTCACATCGTTTTTAAAGATTTACAACACAGTCAACAGTGAGGTTGCTTGAAGAATCTTCTTCATTGAAGTTTGGAAGCCATAGCAATAAGTTGGAGGAGTTGAATCTCACTTTTAATCAAAGTGAAGAGACCACTTCTCCACTTAATGCTAGGACCAATTGCTATACTCTGCAGCATTTCCTGAAACAATGGAATTCACCCAAAACAACACATATGCAGAATTTACAGTGATGTTAATTTGGTTAGAAAGTCACTAAATACATGTATATGTGAAAAGCCCTTTCCAATCCAAAGGGAAGAATGAACCTTTTATGATTGCAACTAAGCTAATACACCATTGAGAAAAAGAAATATTGTGAGAAGTAATTATTTACGAGCAAATGAGACTTACAATTCCATTATTAAAGTATAAAGTCTCACTTGAAATGCTCTCTCCCACAGAAAAATGGTGTATTTTTGAAAGCATTTAAGAAACGTGAACGACAAGATAAGAACTAAGTTCCACACTCCTCTGAGCACACTTGTAACACCTACGCCGAACGCCGTCAAATTACTCACGATCGCCGGTGCTTAAAAATTTTCCCTCAGTGAGAACTCGAAGATTATGCGAGTGTCCATGAGCTGGAAGAGTTAGATCTGGCACCACGTGCAACGCCCGTGCCGAGACCCCCACTTCCAACTCCCAAACGCTCGCATCTCGGTGTGGCTGTGCACGGATGCTGGTCAGAGGACACTGACCCGGTCCCGGAGGAGTTCTATCTCTTAGATAAACACATGAAGGTGACTTCAAACTGAGTGACTTGTCCGTCGCCTTCCTCTCCTTATATACAGCTGGTTGGAGGAGTACGGCCAAAGTACACCTTAAGGAGATAGGCGCGTTTGCTTAACATAGCCGGGGCCAACCATACCACCTCTCCATACAATTTACATCGATTGGTCGCCGATGATATCTTGCTTCCAGTATCCGCCAATAAAATTCAAAAAGTAGTTGAGGAGGATGGGGTAAAGATTAAGTAAATAAGAAGTGTCTTGAAGATAAAGTATCGCTTGAGCTAAGGATGTCGGTGAGCTTATCCCGCAAATTGAATTGCGCAAAATTCTTCACCCCTCTTCCCTAATCCACTATTCCTCGGGATATGACAATTTTTTCTAACTTTAGCGCCTCGAGGAGTTTAGAATTGAGCCATTAGTTAACAAATTTAATGTTGAAAACTATAATAAGCACTTTCGCTTCACGAAGAACATGAAAAATCTCTGCTGGAAGCAGCTTCAGTGGGCCGTGGTCTTGTTTCACCGGAAGCGGTCGGCAAATGCATGGAACCTCTGGTAGACTCAGGTTTGCAGGTAGAAACTCTTGTCGTGAATTTTTCCTTCCGAAACTTAGTCTGGGGTTCCTTATCGTTTACGGCAAGTAAATCCAAAGCCGGATGGCTTGAATGATACGGTGTTGATTCCTCCGGAAATTGATTGCTTCGCCAACAACACTAAAAATTGTATTACCCCAATGAGCCTTATATCCAGCCGAATAAGATTTAACGCTTATGCTAATGATTCAGTAAAATGTATGATTTAGGCGATCGCAGTGCACGGTCGATCAACGGACACCTGGGATAGGTAGGTACGCACTGCCTTGGGTGAAGGATACCTCTCTCGACGCCATCATGCCGGCAGGGGTTGCTCTGTTCTTTTCTTTACCACCTCAAAGCACCATTAATACTGATCACGTGCCCCTTTGCTTCAAATCACCGCCAATTTAGCATACACCATCGACTCATTTCCTCGCAAAGAAAGCATATGACTTGTATCAATCTCAGTCAATTGACAAAAAACGTAGAAAGACTCACGCACTCTGAATCCGTGGAAAGCTAATATTTAACAACTAAATTGGAAAGCGTATCATCTTCAAACTTTAATCAATAGATCTCATCGGGTATTCATAAAGGAAACAAAAAATATAATGAGCCCGATTGCGGCCGAATTACACATGCAAAATATATCAGTCTCTAAACCATGGACTTTTCAGCTTATGTACTCAATATCTGGGACTGAGCACATTTGTGTCGAACTACTAGAGTGACTTTACATTGTCAAATGTGAATTTTTAATCAAAGTAGACTGCACTCCGCTCGATGAAATTTGCCGAGATGTTCTTGAATCTTTAACTACTTATCGCTTTCCCAGGTGATGAAAATAACATTTAATTAAGTCACAGAAACTCACTATTTGGCAGAAATATTTGCATAAATCAGTCATCATTTGAATCTGGTTTTCAATAAGTTTAATCGAATATAATATACATTTCCAGTTTCAAGCTACAAATGAAGGATTCTGTGCATGAATTTATTCGTGTGATTCTCAAAAAATAATAATTCCCGAAATCTCATTAGTTTCATTCCTCGAGAAAGGAGAGAGTGATGACAACAATTCCTCTAAAATTCTCCACTTCCTCGCAGTGGAATCGACCGGGGTAGATGTATGAGATCAACATCGGACTCACGGCCGGCTGGTTTGCTTTCATATTTAACGTAATTTCCTCCTTACACCTGAGTATATTATAAAAGAATTAAGAGAGTCCTCAACGTACTTACATCAACATACAAGTATGCTACATTGCGTATTCCTTCGCGTAGCTTACGCTTTCTCATTCTTCTCCGTACTCTATCTATATACTGTTCAATTGTTTCCAAGGGGAGTGGAGCTTAGAAGAGATGGCGAAGGGATAAAGGGAAAGGTTTTTGGCATGGTTTCTTCATTTAATTTGATGTGTTTTTATTCCAAAATTGCTAGTAATTTTACGTACAAAGTTGATTATCATCAAGTAAACTATTCGTGAAAGATGTCAAACCCAAGATGACATGTCAATATGTCAAACCCTTGCGTCATTATTGTTACAGAGAACATTTTAAGGGATGAAGGGAAGGTGAAAATTTACTTTCAGAACAGTCAGAACTTTGATGCTTTATAGTTTAATACACATAGGTAACATTGACCTCCCGTAACGGACGGTTGTACCGGATTGGAAAATTACGAAATTGTGCGTGCATAGAAAGCGGAGTTATTCGGCTCCCCGCGCTGCCAAGGAGCGGGAGCAGCTAAGTAGTAAGTGAAAACAGGCAATTCAACCGTCAACTATTGTAAAATTTTGTAAAATAAATTGTTTAGTAATATCCCACTTTTGATATTAAAGCCTCGACCGATTTCAACGCATCAATCATGTCATTTTGTAGAGGTTTTAACTTTGTTGAACACCTCTTTAGAGTGACTAGATTTGGTCAATGTTTTAAAATAATCCATAGGATATTACAAAGTGGTTCATTATTATTCACCTAAATACCGGTCTGCAAATAAGGGAAGGGAATAGGTGTTTAGTGAAGGAAAATATAGCCAATGATTAATTTTAAAAAGCAAACAATGTAAAAGAAGAAACAAAATTTTCCAGTTAGAGAAATTCGTTGCTTATTTGTCACTTTGTCGTGTCTCCCGGGCCCGAGTCTGGACCCCTTCTCTCCGGGAGAAAAGGGACATATTTTCTACTGACGAATTCTTCCCATGCAGGTCAGTAACTGGCAGAGAAAACTTCTCCTGCCGGTCAGAAATGGAGAAAAGTATGAACAGAAAGAAGAAAGTAGAATATGAAAGGTTTTTTTAGAATCGTTACAGCGAACCAATGAAAGCTTCCGTGGTGTTTCCGGCACTCAGTTCTGTAGTGTGCTGAGAAATTTCGTCGAGCATGAAAGAGTTTGAAAATTCAATATCTTGTAAATACTATGATAAATAAATTAATTTAGAATGTAACTGCAACAATTTGTCAGGACTTTCACATTACTCGGGAACTGAATTTTTCAAAAAACTTGTCATTGAGAGATTAGTTTAACATAGTTGTTTTTAAAGTGGGAAACTTATTTTTAGTTTGAATTAAGCACTCAAATTAATTGCTACACAATATTTTATAACAATAAAAGCATTATATGTACTGCTAAAATTTATAAAGAGTAACTATGATATGCAATGGGAAAAAGGCAAATTAATGGAAAAAATATTGCATCAGAAGAACATCAAACTCTTTCAATCATATTGAAATGAAATAAGTAACTTTGTAATTCCACGCGCAATTTATTTAAAACACGACTTAGATTTCGACGTTGGACATCATCATTAGGTGATCATCACAGAAGACAACTTTGTGTATGCATCAGAGTGGTGAACACGACCTAGGGCGAAACCTCGGCTGTGTTCAAAATAAAATCTGAGTAGAATTACAAAGTTACTTATTTCATTTCAATGTGTTTTGTAAATTCCATAAAGTTTCGCCGGAGGCAAAAAAACTCAGTTGCTGCAACCTAGGGCAAAGGAATTGCTCCTCCCCAATATTAATTTTCTCTGAATATTTAAGTTATGAACTAAGCCAGTCAAAGTAATACTATATGCCATTAATTTTCTGTCGAAGTAAAGCATAATAATTAGATTCGTTATTTGGTCGACTTTAATAAAGATATATTAGGTGATACTAACATTGAAGTTTAAGCAACGAAAACCTCGATACGTTGTACATGTATTACATCTCTAAGCTCATGCTACATATTTCTTCTCGGCATAAGCAACAAATATGCCTTACACAATAAATGATTGCTATATCTTTAAATACAAGAGCTTTAATGGTTAACTTTATGAGCTGTGTTTTGAATATTTTCAAAATTAAATTAAAGTGGTTGCCTATGTCTCTTTCACAATGTAGTGCTAGATAGTTAGCCTATGTATCTGCCTCAACGTAGGAAGAGTTGATACCTATAAAATCACTTCAACCATAAATTAACCCATTTCAACTTCAATCATATTTAAATTGTTAAATTTTAATACATGCACAAAACTAGTATTCGCTAAACAAGACGCCTTTCGGGAATTGAGGGCCCAGATTTCATAGAATAGCGACAATTTTCATACAGAGAGTCCCTAGATTGTCTACATTGGCTGCAAACTTGCTCCTTTGCACCGTATTTGTTCTTTTGCAGGAATGAGCAGTACCCATCGCTCACCGCCCGCTCGTCTCTCGAAAATATAATTGCGATTCGGAAGAAACGGCTTCATCTCGAAATGTCATCCTTTGTAAACAAGTGCAAAGCCTGAAGCTAGGTAGGAAACCAAAGAACCTTAATTTCCCGACGAGTAAGGTACGGGCCGTGCAGTTTAAGACTAGATACTTAATAAATCTCAAAACCCATATTCTTATCATCTAAATACGAGAAACTCCGAAAACGTGGAAAGAAATGAGGCTCACTATTTTAGAAAAAATCGACAAATTACTGCCAAAATTCTCCTCTTCAATAAGTTTCACGTAGGTCTCTCTGGAATAATATGATTGAATGTCCCGTCTGAATGAGTTTTCCGAAGTTTGTTTTTTATGAGTTGAGGAATTGAGTTGAGAGCTTCAGCTCTTTTAGGAGATTCACGAAGCTCATTTCTCGGGAGAAACGTAAATGGTCACTATTACGGAGGAGCACCCATATTTCTTACTTTCTGATTACTTTTACTCTTCGTCTGCCACCTACTTCCTGGAAGATATAGTCAGCTAATTTCTTGGGGGATTCCTTTATAACAGGAAAGCAAAGATTTTATTTGGTATCTCTGATTTTTATGAACACTTCAGCTCATATATTTAATCGCTTTCACAATTTACTCAATCGCAATATGCCAATGAATTTTCCAACTTAAATAATTGACAGTATATTGTTGGCTACCATGGTACATATTCCTCTAAGATTCCTTAGCTCGGCGATCTATCGGTGTTGGCCAAGTCAGCTGTTATTATCAGAAAAAAGTGTCATCGCTATTTGAAAAACTCGGTGGTTATCTAAGGCGTCGTTCTTACGCAATCAAAGCACAGATTAGCGGCATGTCTCCTAAAAGACCAGATTGCACGGGAGAAAAATATTCCTGAGAAATACCGATAAAAGTGCTCAACTTTAGTGCTCCACCTTCAATAATATCAAATGAATGAGCTACATGAAGAAAGGGAGCAGTATGGAAAATCGCAATAACTCAAAATGGTGGTTAATTTTCCTGGTGATCTTCTTTTGCTATGAAAGAATGATAGCTCTTCGAGGTATGAACCATACCTTTTGGGATGTGTCTGATGACGACAGTCCGTTCTTCTTGACATAACTAAAATCAACAATGGCACTCGTCGAATTTTTCTGCCCTGTTTGTAGAACCGTTTAGTTTTCCTCAATCGTTTCGTTTTCAGTGGAAGAAACCTCATTAACGTACACCGAGGGACACCGACCGTAAGACAAGCCGCTTCGGGGGTTATTTTCTGTTTTTCAGATTTCTCTTCCGCGTAGGAAATACACGTGAGGATTCCATTCTATATTGACAGGGGAGAAAATTAGCTCTTCTCTTGTTGTTCATTCTTCCTTTTCAACCCACGAAACCTTCTGCTTCTTTACTCCTGGTTATGAGGAATATAGTTTTCTTGTACAGTGTTTCCGAACACAAAAATTAAAATCTCATTAAAATTTCCTGAATTCCCATGATTTATACCCTGGGAAAAACACATTATTTTCATGCGCTAATAATTTCGATGACTGCGGTGTCACTGAACTGGCGTCTATGGGCAGTTGTGGGTTTTAAACTGTAAGAAACAGTGTTAGACCACTTGAAATAAGCTGATCCAAAAGGAAATATTTCATATGCACATATATGGCGCTTGCGGAATATGTGCCTGAGATCCGTTTCCGGCTGTTTCACTTCTGATATCGCAGCTGGGTATGTGTGTGGGGAGGGGAGGGCTCTGGAGAGAAGAGTCGCCGTTCGCGGGATTCAGAGATGTGAGCTGTAACTAATTCGGTAGCATTCCAAGTCCAACTGAAACTTATTTGAGAATCCTTTTGCACAAAGAAATTAAATTGTGTTTTTGGGAGGGAAGCAAAACTGTGACTGAAGTATCTCGTATTATAAGTTCTCTGAAACTTTATATTTTTCACCTTCCATGGTGCTGGACTGAAAGTAAATATTATTAAAGACTCACGGCACATCTCAGCCCCACTTATCCCCGCCCTCTTACATATTCCAGTGACACGTAAATCAATGGTAAAAGAAGAATTGTAACAAAAATGAGATCTCGAATATTCGAGACATTTTTATTTTTGCAAGAGAAATATATTTACTTTCCCAACCCTTGCAGCTGGATCTTTTTTTGCAACTGCCTACTTTTAATGAAGATGAAGCGGAGAAATCGGGGGCGGTCTGGGCTGAAAGTCATGACATGTTAAAAAACTACCGCTAGTTGGTTCCAACGGTGAAGGGTTCAATTTCTTCCGAAGTTTGTGAATATTGCACAACGTGTTGAAATATAAGCACCAAATGGTGAAATACTTGCATCAGTGAGATACACAATACAAATACAATAATAATGCGACACAATTAATATTCATATCCGGTGAAGATGCAGGGAAGCGTCAGATTATAAATCTTATTATTTATATAAGATTCATGGAATTTTAGCGAAACATAATGTGACACATCGGAAACCATCTTCTTCTCTCTGTTGATTGCCCCTACTTGCTCCACAAGGAAGTGTCATAGGTCCCCTCCTTTTCCTTATTTACATAAATGACCTCAGTACCGTAGTTAATAGCAAGCTCCGTCTTTTCGCCGATGATGCAGTAATTTATGGGGATATCCGAAGTCACGAAGACAGAGTCGTGTTAGCCAACGACCTAGATGCAATTCAAAATTGGTGCGATACATGGCAATTGGAATTAAATTTTAAAAAATGCGTAGTAATACATTTTTGGGAAAAGAATAATTCCTTCCCTTATAGTTACAAAGTGAAACAAACCAAAATCGCGAGGGTAGATTTCTTTAAATACTTGGGTGTGACAATTACTCACGATCTGTCCTGGGGAAAACACATACGAGAAATATGCGGTCGTGCTAATAAAAAATTGGGATTTGTGAAAAGAGTGCTAGGTAAATGCGACGAAAAGGTGAAAGAACGATGTTTCCTTGCCTTGGTCAGGCCCCACCTAGAGTATGCTGCCAGTATATGGGATCCTCATAATATAAATTTAGTTTCGGAATTAGATCGAGTTCAGCGGAGGGGGGCTAGATTTGTCAAACATTGTTATGACCAACTCAGCAGCGTATCCACTTTGCTAGACAATTTAGGTTGGGATTCTCTTACACAGCGGCGTTTTCAATATAGATTAAACTTATTAAAAACATTTAAAGATGGGCCCTTTTCCGATGACATCAAGGATATAATACGAACCCCAACGTATTACGGTCGAAGGGATCACGAATATAAGACTAGAGAGATAGACTGCAAGACTGAAAGGTTTAAAATGTCATTTTTTCCAAGAACGATTAGGGACCAGAATGCTTGTAGCCGAAATTCCCCAGGATATAGTTCATTACAATAAGTATTAACGTACAGGTTAGGGACTGCGCGAGGATATGTGTGTATGTATGTGTGTATATATATGTATATTTTAATATATATATGTGTGTGTGCGTGCATATATATATGTGAATATGTATATATGTATCTATTTTTTCTTACAGGTTCCCCCCACCTTTCCTCACCTAACCCCCAACCCCCTTCCCTCATGGTGCTACACCCCCTGCCACACACCTTTTTGGTGGCTCGCAGGGTATTTATGTAGATGTAGGTGTAGATGCTTCTTTTAGCGGAAAAATGCAGTATTTTTCACTTGATTTTATTTTTTTTTCGTTTTTATTGCATGAGATTTTACGTGCACGTAACATCACGCAGGTCACACGAACTTGTAGTTATCACTATTTATAATTCGAATGTTTGTGAAAAGTTTTTCATACTTTCTATTTTTCAGAGGTATGCATTTTTTTATTCTCATTTCTGTTAACTTGAATTGTATGTTCCTATGCCTGTTGTTGAACTGAAAGACCTGCTGTCCATTCCATTATTTGCCTCTTTGTTTGTACTTGCACATCGTGCTCAAAGAATGGCGAATTTAGTGAATACTTTTGACAATTGACTATTTTCGCTGATATCCTACGCACTAGACCTTAATCATCTGAGTTGTTTGAAGATAATAGTGCGACAAACTAAGCTTGAATATATTATTCATGCTTTCATATCAATAGATATGCTTTCAACATATCGTGGGTGGAAATAAATCATGTGATATCGGGCTTGTGTCACCGAGTCTGAACACTGATACTCTCCTCGAGGGCTCAGGTTGGAAAACCTGCCGTGGTAAAATTTTATCGTGTTATCCTCATCCCTACTTCGGATGTCATGTGGAGAGGGCCTCCAGTTGAGTACGCTATCTGTCGGATGGGACGTTTCACCTTTGACCCTTTAGCACTTTTCGTTAAGAGTATGTGGACACAGGATACCCAAGCTCCACCAAGCTTACCCACTCAACCTTAATGTATGGCTAGGTGAGAGTTCTTTTTCGAGTTAATGTGACCTTAGCCCAATGTTATATATGCATGTTTTTAAGTCCATGCATTTACTAAAATGTTGACTCAAAATCAGAGGTGAATTGCGATGTTTCCCCCTGGGGTATGCGATACATGTACGCCGGAATTGTGACCAAGTGAGCCAAACTTCAAAGTGTAGTAAACAAGGGTTGTTTACTACACTCTGAAGGGTTCATAAATAAGGATTAGACCTCACCCCTGGCCGTGTGCGGAGGTGGGTGGGATGGTCTTTCTCAGAGGATCCGCCGCCACCCGCACAAGGAACCGTGGTCCTGAGCAATCAGTAAGATTGAGTGCAGCTGAGGGCGGACAGGGGCGTCAGCCCCAACCCAGTACCCAATAGGTGAACGCCACCCCTCCGCCATGAAAGAGCACAAGACCACACAATCAGTCATATCCTGTAAGTTACATGAACAAAGTAATACTTGTAAGATCTCGTTAAGTTCCAATCCAATGTTGAAATAATAAATATAAGAAATGCCCGACAGAGTCCCTAGAACTACTCTTGAGGGGTTGAGGCAAGTTTCCCAGGGATATCAAATCAATCGTCAAGTGTTTGTAATTTACATAAATATTGCTTTCCGATGATGATAATAAAAGGTGAAATACTAATTGCCAACCGACCTGTAATAGAAATGAGAGCGAGAATACCACTCCAATAATTGAAGAGTTAGATTACTTAAAAAACTGTATACACATTGCCATTCTCATCTTCGAATTTTAAAGATTCGTTGCTACTGTTGGGGTTTCTAATGTGGGGTCAAGAAGGTAAATTCATATTCTAATGAATAGTACGTATAGGCAATTTTGACGACACTTCAAAATATTTTTTCTCTAGGGCTTACCCTCTAATAACTACTAATTTGCGACATCTGTCCACATATCCACACACTAACAAATTTTTGTGAAAAATTGGGGAAACTTCCAAAATATTTTAATAATGGATCGTCAGTAATGTAATGTTTGGTTAGGCCGAAGGAATGGATGGCTTGGAACAGAACGACCTGTTCACTCTAGGCAAAGTAACCAGACCTTGAATCGCTTGGATCTGATTTGCCCCTCTGATATTCCCACTTCCCATTACACATCCTTCCTACTCAACTCAACTCTCCCTAGTCCTTTTCGACCCCTTTTTAGTACTTTTTCGCGTCCATTGCCTTCATTGTCCGTCTTTTTGTGGTGAGGAGTGGGATCCATTTTAGCTTCTCGCAGTTTTAGGTGGTCAAAAAACCCCATTCCTCAAATATGCTCCCATCCTAAACATTCAATAGCTTTTGAGTGTACACACACACACACACACATTCACCTCCGCTATTGATTTTCAAGTCCCAAGGAGGGCATCCCTCTCGCTTGTCCTCACCCCTTCGGAGAGTGGGGCATTGCTCCCCCGTTGCTGTGCGTGGAGAGCTCCGCGCGCACACACAACACTCGCCCTAATCGCCGATCGATGCATTTACCGCAGTGTGAATGCCGGAGGCGATTACAGACGGACTGCCAAGATACTTCTACGTTTAGTAAAACATTTAGTGCTATCGAATGGACCAAAATTTTAAAATACACGGACTAAATGGCAAAGGACCACGAGGGGAAACATACAATGCTGTAAATATTCTAGAAATTGCAGAGGTTTTTATATTTTACGCTATCAGACATTGCATTTTTCTTGATAATATTTGTTTACTCTAAACACATTCATGCCTCTTTCAGCATAATTTTGATTCGTCCAATTTCTCTACCTTGCAAAAAGTTGTCTCGGCTAAAGTTGAATGTTTTCCACTGACCAAAAATTGACGAGATTTACACTCACTCTAGGCGTAAAACGCATTAAGTTAGCATAAGTACTCACTGAGATTTGTTCTTCATTCATTAGTAATCGCGTCAGATCGGTTAGATCATTCAGAGCCAATAATGGTCAGACCATTGAAGTTAGTGCGTCAGCGAAAATATGTAGTCTTGATTTTATCTGGCGCAACTGAAGTCCTGTTAAGCAGAGCAAAATTAAGTGAACAAAAGAAGAAATGTGCAGTACATGCTTTTGGCATATATCCTTTAGCAAATGTCTCGTAAATTAAAAATGTATAAGATAAACTAAAAATTAAACAACCCTTTGACAGCAACCAAGTTAGGGTGAAATTATAGTTAAATTTTAGCTACCAACATTAACAGTTCGAACAAACCGATATGAGCAAAGAAGGAAATAAAAATATCACTGGCGCCTCTGCCTGCGAGCTATAGAAAAGAACATGTCAGCCTACTCAAAGTATTTATTAGGTTGCTTTGGTTCTAATTTTCTTTTACTTTTCCGAAAATGGTAACAATTTGGTTAGTCGTAGTTCTTCAGGTTTAGTGGTGTATTTCATTTTTGAAATAGAGGTTACAGTTATTAGTTTCCATTCATTAACTATTTTGTCTGTTTTTAAGGATAAATGAACCAATTAATTGTTGTTTTTTCAAAAGTTTCTTGAATTTTTTTGGTGTTTATATCATTTGAGCTTGCTTCGTGATTTTAAAATAATATTATAGTCTAGGGCTCGAGTTTCTTTTCGGAAAAGCCTAAACAGGGGTCACTCTATCTTAGTGACCCTGTTAGGTTACCCTTGTAAACTGATAGAATAATGGTCTTAAAATGAAAGGGTATTTCGAGTAAGTTTATTGCCCCGTGAGATAGATGCATTTGGAACAGCCTCCTAGGACCCCGCCCACCGGAAGCCCGGTCGGCGACCGTGCATGCGCTTTGTCGCTCGATTTCATATGGCCTGGAAGCCAGATTGGCAAACGAACGCAAGATTTTCCTTCTTCGTGATGTTGTCTGTATTTCAATGCTTCAGCATGTGTGAAAATAATAGGGACGCAGTGATCTATTCAAAATTATATCGATCTTTTTAACTTCAAATCGAAGAAAAAATAGTCAATATTTTAAGGCAGTTTAAAAAGATCGAAATAAAGGTTAATTGAAAAAAATGTGGGCATTATGGGGGCAGTTATCAGTTAACCTACAGATACCATAGTGAGAATTCAACCTGAGACCCGAGAATTCTCTTCCAATAATGTATACCTCACTCCAACCGAGGGAGTTGATGAATCGTTAGTGCTCAACACTTGGCCCAAGTTTGATGGTTGCACTCATTAGTATGCATAATTTAAAGATCAATTTAGTGCCCTAAATTATCAGCCACACATTTCAGAATGTGAACTTAACTTTCCGAGGCTATGTGGAGAAAGTAGAAAAAATGACTGTATTCCAGGTTTTTTCCGATTTCCCTTGATTCCACTATGCGTCGCGAACATTTTATTGAAAATCGCCATCTACAAAATCTCCCGCAAGCCGACGCAAGGGCGTGTGGTGGGGGTATTCTGGCGCCAGCAGTGCATGTAGATTTATAAGTTGATGCGCTAACAATAAATGTTAGCTGATACACAAATACATTCGTGCAAGCACATTCATAGATCAAATATGTAATTTTTTTAGTCAAATAATGTTTTCCAAATCACAGTATGAGTTTCGATCTGCAAAATCTACAATTATGGCTGTAGATTCCAAAGTTAATTAAGTGATTTATGCATTTGAAGAGATGGAATCAGTCTCTGTGACACTATGTGATCTTAGAAAGGGTTTTGATTGTGTTGATCATTTAATATTACTATCAAAGCTAGAATACCACGTGATTCCTACAAGCCTTTTTTATTATATGGGATGGTGACTGTATTTAGGTTAGTATATATATCTTTGAGGCCCTGATTCATGTGAAAGTTAATCAAGAAACTTACCAATTTAGATCTCAGATCCATTAGTACACCTCAAGGGGTAAAGCGAATCTAAATGCTACTTATTGTAAATTGTTATCAACTTACAACACATTTCATAATGTGAAAACACGACTGTATAACTATCTGTCTCTCAGTTGAAATTCGACTGTATCCAGAGTTTGAAGAATAGGGTATATGCTTGGTTGCATGCTCACACATTTTACTCATTTGATGAATTCTTTTGTGACAATCTTCATCACATTTAAGAACTTATGTTTATACATTAAGTAATATTTATATTGAAGACATTTAATATGGTTGTATCATTATTCAAAGCGAGTAAATATTATTATTATGAATTCTATAATGCATAGTTCAACATTTGCTGTGTTTTTTGTCTATTTCATTTAAATTTAAAATTTGAGTTGATTTATTTTTTTGGGATTCTTAGTGCGATTAAGTTATGCTTGCGTGTATCGTGAGACGGAAGGAGTACTTGGGTATCTATCCCCCAACGGAGTCTATCTCTCTCTTATTCCGTGGTGGAACATAACCTTGTGAATGAAGATATGGCACCGGAATCATTCCATATGTGAAGCAGGAAAGTTCAGGTTTACTATGGCTTTCTAAGAGATTCAGACTCACCTGCTCTCTTCGAAAATCCAAATTTTCTTGCATTTAAGAATTTCGCTCTTGCGAATCGAGTCGGGACATTAAGTCTTCTCGAAAATATTTTGTGTATTCCGTTCTCCAGGGTTTTAATTCTCTCTCTTTTCCTTTCCCTGCAATTAGGCAGGCAATCTTTTCGTTTTGATTGAATAACAAGTTTTGTATTTATCTTTCGTTTGCCTCTTTATATCCCCTTTAATTCTTGTGATATATACTTTCATTGTGTATTTTAGTGAATGTAGTCTTTCATTGTTTTTTGTATAATGATTTATATGTATTCCATAACCAATTGGAATGGTTTTCTTTTGTATACCGTGTCATTCGTCCTGCATAAGTTTTTATAATTTATTATTATTAATTCCTTTACCGGTTCAGGGAGGAATGGTGTTCCAGAGGGTGGGCCGTTGGGCCCTCCAGGGTCTACGCTCAAATCAGACAAAATGAGTGGACGCCCTCAATTCCATCCTAGCCCTGTGGGATCTATTACGAGGGCCAGATATACCTTGCAAATCCCAAGAGGCAATGAGAAACCCCCATCCTAAATAAATCTCGCTCTTGTATGAATTTCACACACGTCTTAGCATAAGGTGAGCTCTACCCTCGGATACTAACATTTCCTACACTCTGCGAACATTCGGGTTGCCTGCTGTGGATTAGTTTAATGTTAATTCATTAATCAGGTACTTTAAAAATAGATTTTCTAAAAATATTTTGCGGTCAATTTTCTTCTATAATTGCAATGCTAAGTAAATATTGCGCGTGACTCAAGTGAACTAATTAGGAAGTACACACGGAGATACACAGTGAAAGCAAATTTTAAAACAAGTTAGTAAGATCATTGGATTTTTATCAGTTGAGAAATTCGCGGACAGTTCCAGGTGAATGTAGCTTTAAAAATTGCTCACGATTCACCGGTAACTCTACAAAAAGAGAGGATTCTTTTGGGTTTTACCTATCTCAAAGAACAAACATTTGAAGAAGTGGAAAACCCAATTTAAATAGAGAGAAATTTCCTTTTGGTCTGGAGGAGGAAATCCGCCTTCCGAGTGTTTTCATAGCGTTGAACACAATCCGAGTAAACGCAGATGAGCCGAGTGGTTGGGCGCGAGTGAACTGGGGAGATGAATCGAGGTGAAAGGGGGCTTGTGCTTGTGCCAAAATGATGGTTCACTTTTTATGCGAGAATAATATGACTTTTTAGTGAAAAAATTCGCTCCCGTATTTGTCATACCCAATAAAAGACGACTTTCCTCCACTGTACCAAGAGGTGAGCACTGTACTAAGAGAACGATCATTTAGCGTTCTGAAGAGTCGAGGTTACAGCTAAGAGCAACAATGTCTTAAATGTTTTCCAGCACATAAGAACTAAAATAGATGGAGTTAGGTAAGAGTTCGTAATAAGAGTCAGAAGTGATCAAGGTGGAAACTTAAAAAGGTGACAAATTTGTAACTTTCTGATAAGAACGTCCAGGCATTTATTTATACCACATGAGGGATATGCTTTTGCGTAGCCTTTGGTATAAAATTAAAGTTATTTGACCCTCTGTTTTCATATATTATGCCTGAAAACGTATATTCCTTAGGTATGTATGTCTCCCTCATAATATCTTAGGGTCCATTAGAAATACATGACAGTCTGCAATCCTCAACCTCATTCCTTTGGAAAGGTGGAAACCGAGAATGATGGCAATAATTGAAAATTCGAGAAGCATCGATTTTAGTATTGGATGGGCGATTGTGCAAATTTCTCTTTAACAATTTCAATCTTATCCCCAAGGAGGAGACAGAGTGTTAGCTACATGCAAGTTTACAAAATTACATAATCCGCGTTTTGTGCGAACAAGCATAGAAGATCCTGCCCGAATTGATTAAAACGTTAATGCACCACAGGAACTCAACGATGGCTCCACTATTACAAATTCCAAGCGAAGGAAATTTCATGCAATGAATGGAATTTTTATGTCAGCTCAAAATTAACGGATATTATGGCTGAAAGAATAAATCACCTTTTGCGGTAAGCGACATGAATTGCACCCAGTTGAAAGTAATTCGACAGTGAATTGACGGTGTATAGTCATAATAGTTCAATTGTGCGATGGAAAAGGAGGGAGGAGGGGGGACAGGTACTCCTCCCTTCCTCCCCCCACTCATCTACCCACCTTCGCACCGGCAATACCAACGAATCAAATACCTTGCTCCACATATACTCTCGAGTGCAGTCCTACTAAGAATAAAGCACCCTCGAGACAATTCGCTTGGAGCAACCGACGATGATTTTCATCGAAATCAATTACAAATGTCATATGTTCACGTGAGTTTCATCCTATGAGATTTACTCTTTCGGGTACCACCGACTTGATCGTCTTATCTCCCCGCTAATGTCGACGCACGTCAAACGTTTGTTTTAAATCCATACGAAGTTCGGTGCGATCATCGGGACTTGGTTTCGTAACAGTGCAATAGCAATGCTCAGCCGAGCCAAGTGCGAAGGTGGGGACGCGACACCTCCTGAGGCGTCCCCTCCACCCCCCTTGGTCCCCTCGCCCCTCCCGAGAAGAGAGAGGGACGCCTCTTATCACGCAGCCACTCCATTCCGTCCGCTTCCACCAAGTACCTTCCGTTTCACTTATCTCCTTATGACTCCTCTCCTCAGCACTGACACATCGTTTATCATTGAAATGACACCACTCCTTCCACCAAAGTCCACTATCTGTCTCCGCTGATAAAACGGATTGGCATCAATTTGACGACCTGATCGAAGCTTTTTTTCGAAAACTTCCTTGTCGAGTGTCCTCCTCCCCCGCGCATGACACACATCTTGTCCTCCTGCCCTTTCGCTTCCACGAATTTTAAGCGCCTTACACGGGTGATGGTATGAGGAGGGTGCTGCTACAAGGCGCACCCTGGCGAATTTCATCCGCTGGGGGACTTCTTTCGGAGGGTGAGTGAATGCCAAAATTATCAAACTTCGCATGAAGTGCCGAAACCTACGGCACCTAACACAGGAGTAAAAATTAAATCTCCCTGCAGCCAGTGGGATTATTGGAAAAATGTGTACATGAACATCGACAGAGAAATGAAATCAGAAGTTAGTGCTCTATATATAATAATCCACCATAATGAATAAACAACACTAAATTTGCACGCTTTTTTAACAAAATTTACCGATTATGGATTCGAAAACATGTGTCATTACCAAGGAAATTACCCAAACTGTCGTAACTATTATAGGTTAATTTTGAGTATACGGCGTGGACATTTAAATTCTATTACCATGGATGTTGAACATTTCCACCGAGTGAAAAACTTTATGTTGAAGTAACAAATATGCCTTGTGTTAACCAACTCCTTCAGGAAATTGGAAAAAATAGTTTGATTAAACTTGATGAATTAAAATTTAGATGTGAAACAAAATAAAAGTAGCTGTGTCTGATATTCTTTAACTCTCCTATTCAAATTGCCTCGCCAACGGGAGAAATACCAGCTAGTGTTATATGAACGATAAAATGTCTAACTGTTAGATTCCGAGGTAATAAAAAAATCCATTCACTGCATGGTACCTTTTTATCCATTGATGCAAAAGTCTTCCCTGGCCGAAAGACTTCCGTCGGTGTACCATTTCTCATAAAGTTTAAATAAGAGTCCATGATGCGTGATATTAATTCACAAATGCATTGTAGCTAAACGTTTATTTCAGAAGTTCATAGAAAATTCCTATGACTAGGCTGAAACTGACAATTAGAAACCGTATGAAATGATAGAATGGACAGCCTCATGAGCAAATTTCCAAATCTAGGATGTTTTTTGATAAATTGACTCCACTAATGTGGTGGTCAGTGGAAAGAGTACCTGGAAGTCAGCAAATTTTTTGTCCTGCGTCAATTTCATTGACATTTCCGGGTCGTTTAAAGCAGTTAAAAATAGCTCTTTTGAACAATTTGGGATATATAATCCTTCCGATGACATCAGCTCCACAGCCTGATTAATAAGCACTAAAGCTGAAACACGATCACTTTTATTTAGTTCTTTATTGTTTTTGTAACGCTTCTGCTTGCTCAGGTGTTCATGGGATCTTTTTAAGCAACACCTGGCTTCTAAGCAGGGTTCCCATTGGTCAAACAACAATAAACGACACAAAAATCACGCCCAAGGTTAGACTTTAACTTGTTGCTTGATATAATTTCAAGGGCGAACAAGTTCTGAAGATTCAGACGATATTTTCTGGAAACGAAACATCACAAAAAGAATAATTCCTCAAATTATATTTATTATGATCTACATGTAAGTTTCCCTTATTACATGATCATCAAGTGATGCTGTAATTAGTGAAACCCGAGTCGTAACAAAGATATGACTAGTGTAATTGCTCTCTTTGTGATATTTTTTATGCATAGGCGAGTTACTCCTACCCCCAGGTTCCGGCTGACCTTTAACACACATCAAAAGACAATACTTCGTTAGTTTGGAATGATAATCATGTAATTAGATGAGTTTTTTATTTGTCTAAAATTTTGTATGGTTTAAAATTTACAAACCACTATTTTCGACCGGGTGTTTTAGCGAGTTAATCTCCCGAGAAGTCCGCTTGCCACTAAATTATTAAGTAGCTTGGTCGAATGAGTAGCATGAAACTTCGACGACTAAGGATGAAGTAGTTACGCTAAATTTCGCTAAAAATTAACTAGCTATAGCATTCGACGGGACAGAGAACGCTGTTAAAAACGCTGGGCTGGAAACCTTCTACTCTGTAAG
The DNA here is from genome assembly GCA_037158775.1 of Hetaerina titia. NCBI lineage: Eukaryota > Metazoa > Arthropoda > Insecta > Odonata > Calopterygidae > Hetaerina > Hetaerina titia. The sequence continues at coordinate 48,812,848 of CM073779.1, read as the reverse complement.
CTCGAAAGCTAGCAGGCTTTGCGGAATGTTCCGCAGTCTGAGGAGAGAGAAAGCTTGTGCAGAACTGAGGAAAGAGGTGGGAAATCCAAATTTTATAGGGAAAAATTATCACAAATTCAAGGTAAAATGCCGGGCACAAAGAACGAATAAAAAAATTAATTTTCTTGATAAAACAATTATCGATTGGAATACCTTACCACTATTCGAATGTTTTCCTAACAGAGTGAATACTTTTAAGAAAATATGTAAACAATTTACGTAATAATTTGATTGATGTATTGTGTAAAATTGTATGCAAAAGCTTAACTTTCGATTGCTTTTCTTGTTGATTGGGGAACTGATGTTAATGAGATGGGGGATTTTATCTTTTTTGTTCAAGTTTTTTGTTTGGAAGTTTTCTTTAAGTGTATTCTTTTTACTGACTGATTTTATTTATTATCTTTTATGATATTGATTCGTGTCATGATATGTCATGTTAATTTTTCCCAAGGCAAGTTTTATTATAATACTTGGAACTTGTGTGTCACCTGACATTGTCTATCTGCACATGTAAGTTTTTAATAATAATAGTAAGGCACTGATAGGAGGGAAATAGAGTTCGAGAATCTTTTCATGAGTATTCGTCAGAGTAGGAAAATCATTTTCGTGAATTCGAGAACTCGTTTTCGCCTATGGTTGTCAGTGAAGTCAGGGTTGGGGTTAATTCAGGAATTATGGGGAATGTCAATGACCCAAACGAGCCCTTATATGATTTGTGAATAGAACACTATTGGAACGATGTAAAGAGAGGGATCCGGATTCGAATCTCGCCATGGGTAAATGACTTTCCCGTTGAAATGTCTCGTGTTTGAATCGGAATGCATAAAACGAAATGTGTTCCGAAAGCTCAAGATCGAGGAGAAGTCAACATTATTCGGAATTCATTAATTTTAACATCATTTGATTTCGGTGGAATTAAATACTTAGCATCACACCTCCCCAACCGCCGCCCCTGCCACTGTGTCCACCTTTCCATATCACAAAAGGTATTTCCAAAATTAAGCCTCAAAAGCAAATGAAAGGGTCCCAGTGTCATAAAAAACCACTCTTTGCGTCCCTTTCCCGGTTGGGGTAGGAGAATGAATACCAGCTGGAAATATTAAGTAAATTGTGCATTGTATCCACAGAATACGACATTTCGTTCCTGCCTGTATTTGCTATTAGCCGTTTAAATTACTATGAATCCTTTGCTTCATAATGTCTTCCTCATTAAATCTATGGAGGTCTTAAACACAGCGACAGCGGCAGTATTAGAAGCTTGATGTTTTGAAAACAAGGAAAGCTCCAATCTCAGAGGGAATGTCTGCTGGGACAATCAATAGTTTGCTAGAGACATCACATTTTATTTTTAAAAGCGCATTCCTTTGATTAAAGAAAAGATGGGCTAAACTCAAAGTCAGGGACCATTTTCCCAAAGCTAGAAGTAAATTCACGTACAAGGCTTAATAGTTTGCATTCCTTTGGTTAAAGAAAAGATGGGCTCAACTCAAAGTCAGGGACCAGTTTCCCAAAGCTAGAAGTCAATGTACGGACAAGGCTTAATAGTTCGGTCATTCAGAGCCTCCTCATAGTGTAGCCTCTTTCAAAACTTGTCACGGAACTGATCTGATGGATTATGTGATCCCGAATATTCTCTTTACGTTTGCGATTACTTAAGGGGACACTCGACAATCCCATTTGCAAAGACGGCAACAATTGAGATCGGGGTAATAATGGGCCAAAATTGCCGAACTCTAGAACATCTCAATTTTGTCATTTTGATCGCCTTTCTCGACATTAAGAACAGATTTGTGCAGAATAAAGTTTCAGGTATTAGAAAAAATAGATAGATAATGTGAAGTCCAAATGGTCCTCATTTCCAGTGATCTTAAAAAACCTAGTGGAAAGAAAACGAAGATAATTCGTCAGTATTTTTAGATCTCAAGAAAGGTCACGAGCTCACTCACAAAAAATGACACAATACCTTGGGAAATCATTGAAAAAGCTATCCTTCAAAAAACTCTCCTTGATTCATTTCAGTTAATTCTCATCTCATCGCAAGGTAAAAGCTGGTGTTGCTGGCATGAGGTTGAAATCGCACGAAAGTCGTCTTCGGAGCTGCTCATGGTAAGAGTTCACGTGTGATTTCCTGTCTACTAAAAGTAGATGTAACATTGGGTACTCCTGTTCATAATTAACGACATAAATTCCCTTATAATCAGCAGCGTTTGATTATTTGCTGACAACGTAGTCGCACAGTATTACAGGAATTCATAAGTCCAGCAGGATTATCGTTTAGGGAAACCTCATTCGATGTAGACAGAATTTCGGACGAAGAATGAATATTGAAAATAAATCTTAGCAATTGAACTTTTATTTTGATACAATAATGTTATTTTGGAGCAAAAAATGGGAAACACGAAACATTGACAAATGGATGGGATTTAAATAACTGACTCTATCTGCTTAATGAGACTGGTATGCAGATTAGCTGTAAGGAGTTCAGTATTAAGTAGAGGAATCTATTTCACTTGCATTCCACGTGTGATATAATCTTCCTATGCAGATTTTGGACTTAATAATTCTCTCGGCAAATAAATAAATTCGAATATCCTACACCTTTCTAAAAGTTTTATTTCTGCCTTTTACTGTTCGTGGCAAGAGTTCCAACCTGCTCCACTAACTTCAATGGGGAGAATCATTCTCTAGAAGAATATGTTGTTGTAAATGTTCTGGCAAATATTTAAACACATTGCATATTTAAATACACATTATATGGATTTAAATACGTTAATGTCCCCCAAAAAGCCTCGTTAAAATGAATTCAACCTCTGATCAAGGCCAAACCTCAGTTTGCCGCTCAGACCGCTCGTTAAACTCAAAGCCAACAGTTAAAATATACAAAAACTGATAGACGCTCTTCCTGCGGATGCTATGTTCACATTTAATAATAATTAATCTTATTTATTAATAAATTTTTCGTTAGCTTCATGGCAAGTTAATGTCCACATCAACTAACGGGTGCAGTTAACAAGGCATTATATAACTGGGCCAAAGCCAATGTTCTACTTTCGACGGATAGCAAGTAAGTGTGCAGATGGAAAGGAAGTTAAGGAGAGACACAATCTTCGCACGAGTCAGAACATATTTAGAACATACGTCAGGTATTTGGGATCTAGAAGAACAAGAGTAAATTACGAAATTAGATAATCTTCAAGCAAGAATGATACCTTTGATAAAACATTTTACCTGATGAAAATATGGGGTTTATAGGGAGTGGAATGGAATCTTCTCAGCGACGAAGGGAGCTGCACACGAATGAACATTTTGGAATGTACTCGCGGGGCTCACGAGATTATTGCTGACAAAAAATTAACAGGAAAACAGGCAAATAAAAAAATGTTATTAAGTTGAAAACCACGTAAAAAATGTGTTGTATACCATTCCAAGCGATAAACAATTGTTCTTTTTTTCTTAAAACTTTTTTTTCTTTTCAGTATCTGGCCCTGGTTTATTTTCCCTTAACGACCATTCCCCAGGAAATAATAAATATAAACCAAAGCTAAGCAAAATGTGAGAATATACTACAGAATAATTATAAAGGATTAGGAGATAAAGGAATGAATCATACATATAATTGCTGATAATAATTCTAATTGGTAACAAATAGAAGCGCACTATCTTCAGTTTCTTTTGAGTCATTACTTGACCTATTTTAAGGTTTTAACCTTTGCCTATCACCCACCAAAGACAAGGTATTGCAAGCGCATCTTTCTGGGTCTCATCATACTAATTGGATAAGTTTTCCAAGATTAACCATTTTCTCGAATACTGTAAGAAACACTGCTTTGAATGTTTTATTATCAATTTAGCTGCGTCATGAAAAGGAGAACAGGGATTTAGCCCCTGAGAAAATATTTAATCCATTTTAATGTCCAATAAGAGACCTCTCGAGTTAGACAGCGAACGAAACATATAAGTAACCGATTTTATAACTGCGTCCCAATACCATCTCGTATCATCTCGTGATGGAAGTTGAGAGTAAATATTTTTCTTGAATCAAAGAATGCAACCAGACTATAACACTATAACACCTCCTCATGTCATACACGAGTAAGGTGCCTATTTGAAAACGTGGATATTCTCTTTTTCCTCGCTATTCAGTTAACTCGATGTAACATATCCGTTTTTTTGCCGTTGATGTCTCCCTTTCCGTTTAAATTAGGAATTTATAAAGAAAACCGTCGAATGCAATTTTTTTGCGCTCCCAATCCCGACTCACGTCGGCCCGACCCGCGAATTCGAAGGGCGCGAGAGGTAGCGGGAAATGGCATCGGAGTGGGGATGAAGAGTTGGAAGGAGGAAAATCAGTCACACTGATGAACAAGAAAGAAATCCTATATGAGACTAAATCCTCTTTCTAATTCAGTATTATTTTCTTTACCCTTTACGTTATGTTTTTATTACGTTCTAATTTTTTGAAAGGGCATATTAGATACTCATGGGCGTGCTCAAACACTTCATTTAAATTCATTGAGTAATTGCAAGTGTAGTCATTGTGAATCTCCTCTTAACCTTATTGTCGCTTATTTTCGATTTTTTTTAAATTACAAGTCTTTTGACTTCCACGTCTCATCTGGGGCTCTGTTCATCGACATTTTTCGGAATATTCAAACTAGATATTAAGATAGGGTGGCATTGTAATTCAGTGGTTGCTGTGTCTTGCTATTAACCGGAAGTTCAATGACTTCAAGGTCGAGTTATGGATGAGTTTTCTGGAAGCACACAGACCAAAACGTTTCGAGTGGCAAGATTTTCTAGCAGACGGAACTGTTTTGAGAAAACGGGAAACCGCGATTGAAAGGAAAAGAACTCGCTCTTCCATCCCTGTTTTCAGAATAGCTGTATTTTGCACGCCTCAGGGCAATACTCTTTGCAATGTCAGCTCTAAACTTACCAATTACAATAGACTTTCGGGTTTATTGTTACGTGGCGGCGAGCACTAGGGCTTTAAGTTGCCGAGTTTTGAGTTTGGTACCCGTGGTATATTGGCTGAAATATTTTATCAGTGCTGTTATCATTACTGAGGGAAAAAAATCTCCTTTATCTCTATGAAACATTTTTATTTCCTTGAAGTATTGATCGGCGCTTTGTCGCCGGCTACGTGCGATCCTGTCGCTAAGTAATGGAAAATAGACTTACACCATACTTAGACTTTGGAAATGAATTACTTAAATTCCTGTAGTACATGAAGCCATTATTTTCGAGGAGAACAAAAGGCGCATTGAGTGCAACGGAAAAATATATTTTATCCACAGAATAAACAAAAACAACGCGTGGTATGATTAGTAATCACAGGTTACACGTATTTGCTTAACGACGAATAAACAATCATCGTGGATAGAATGGTTAGTTTACACAAACATATAAGTGTAAAAAAATTGATAACAAACGAATAACTCATAAAAATGAATGCATATGCTGTGTCATCATATTGTGACACAAAATAGGTTTCAATAAAATTTAAAAAAAAAGTTTCAATTGCTCAAACAATTGCTTAATCAAATTGCAAAGCAATTGTATCTATCTCCTTGCAGTTAAAAATGTACTATTTCTATGTTGTATTTCCCCACAAATTCAAAGAACTGCTGGAGATATCGAGAGTTCCTTTGAAGGCCCTTTTAAATTTCACATTGTGGAAGGACGCCTCGGTAGCCTAACTGATTGGAACTCTAGTCCCGGACAAAGTGAATGATTTTTACCCTTTGTAATTTCTCCATGTCGGTGTATCCCACCCCAATAGAATACCGCCACAATGCCAATGAAACAAGTGAAGTGCTGCTCAAGTCCTATGGAGAGAGACTCTATATTCAATGCCACCAAGATATTAAACAGACCATTAGAGGCGAAGTAAGGCAAACTAAGCCAGGAAGAATTAGCTAAAGAATATGTCAGCTGAATTATTTTCCGTTGCAATAATTTTTGGCAACCGAATAAGTCTATTAAAAGAGGTGGGACAGAGCACAACAACCCCCGCGCGCACGGATACCTGTTTTTAATACGAGTATCATAGAGTAACTTCCCAAAGGCACCCTTGGCGTGGCAAGAAGTGTTTTCTCGTCTCAAAACATCACCGATTATGTGATCATTTACCGGGATACATATTAAGAATGTGCCATTAAAGAAGTTGAAATGAATAAAATTGGGCATCAAATATTATCGGGTTCAGCATGGCGGACTTGTCTTAAAAAAAAAACAAAAAAATAAACGGTAAATGTAGCTGTTTTGAGGTAGCCATGCAAATTCCTTAGCCAGCAATCACGCTTGTTGAGCAATTCAGAATTTGGTATTAGTGGAGGGAACTGATGAATGGGCACGTACAGGATTCCCCCTTTTGGCCTCGGAGATCAACCGAATAAAATGGAGAGGAAGCATGCCTACAGAGGTACCTCCCCGTCACGTCTCCCTGATTCACCCAAATAGTAGCATTGTGTGATAGGACATAGCTCGGCTAAACAACATTTTAGATATTTTTCATATCATTTATCAGAAGGAAGCGCAGCTAAAAAAAGTCCGTCTTCTGCTGTCACAAATGAAGTCTACGCTACCAGTATATTAAAATGTTATTTGAAAAGATATAGGAGTCACAGCTTTTAAACCTTTAGTGACTCACGCCTTCCTGGCACCTGTTGGCTTATCTTTTTAAGAATTTTAATAGAGAATTGAAATGCATTTATCTCTTTTCAATTATAAAACCATAAGCCAAGAAAATATGAGCACAAGTGAAAACGACTAAAACCTCTTCTTAAAGCAGTCCTCCGCACCTCCGATGTTTAACGCGATAAGCCAACAAATACTCCAGTGTGGCAACAAACTTATCAGAAGTATACTTATCTTTTTAGGACAGCTCTCCCACCAGGTATCTTTTTCACTCGAAAAAGCGGTTACAATGCTCGGTCTACATTATATGTTCCGCACAATTAAATAAAAGGAATAATATGGCCGTCGTGTACAGAAAACACTCGTCTCGATTGTTTAGTAAAAGTTAGAATACGTATATTTCGGAATCCATCCCACTTTGTGTGACGTTTATTGACCATAAAAATTATGCCCTCCAATTTTGTTTCAGAGTGAACTAGTTGAAGGTTGGCTACAATCACTTTGGTGTCGTCATTCTAGAAGTTCGTGCGCATCTTTCTGTGTGCTTCACGTCCACGATATATCGTTTCCTGAAACGAACCTTAAGGCTCATGCTATCTTTATAATCATACAGGAAGGAGCACCTCGAACACGTTGCCGTCCGTTTATCTCCCGGGCGATGAGTTTAAGCTTTCGGAATAGTTAGGCTTTGGGTTCCCCTACGTGGAACACCTTTGACGTTCTCGCTGATTAAATGCTCAATGAAAAATGATGGAATAGTGCTATAATGTCGGTCTCATTATAAGTCACTGAGGGGGCGTGTGAATGGGTATGTAGAAACTTGGTATTGTCTGCATTGAAGAATTTTTTGCTGAAAAATGTGGGTTGGCAGGAATGCGGAGGCGGTGGGGAGGGGGACGGTGGGTGTTACTGGACTGATGACATTCTTTCTTTATTCGTTACCTTAGTTTGAGTATTCACCGACGGTTTAATACGATAGCAAAACCAATTTTTCAAAATATCCCTTTGCTAATTCTATTTCTTCAGAATGTTGGGATTGAAATCTTTTGCCAATGAGGCAGTAGGTTGTGATAGTGAAATGTGATGTTTGTGTGTTTGATAGTGAAAAACGTACGATTTGATAGTGAAAACAACACATAACCAAATATTCTCAAAAGTTTGTTGAATAAATCTCAAGCAGACATATACTTTCGACAAATTAAATAATTTCTACCAACAGAATACTTTACCGTTACGTACTCTTACTCATGTTACCTATTATGAAATACTCAAGTAAATTAACATTAATTAGTAATAAGTGACAAATAGCACATTAAGAGTTCTCTCGCGACAAAAAAAGATACGAGCTACATAACCTGGTATTGATATTACTGTCATTCGTCCAGTGTTCACAAAAGTACGATTACTCAATAACGGTCATAGCTTCTAGTACGTTACATTTTTGCTAAAGAACTGATGGTTTACCGGAAGTACTTTAAACTATGAGTGAACTAATACACAACTTGTCGTAGTTAATTCCGAATGATATTTTTCTTCTGAAGATAGGCCTGTTCTGCCCGTGTAAATCAACTAGTGGTTATTCAGAAGTAATCTGGCTTATTCTTTCATTTTTTGCTACCAGTGTGGCGGACCACGTAATCTTTCCCGCCGAGACATCGTCATACTCAGTTGCCCGATCAGCCGAATAGGTTTTTTTGGTTCTAAACTTTGCACTTCCAGTGTTTGCAAGCCAAATCGGCGTATCAGCTAACTGATTAAAGTTGTTTTAATCAAGAGCGGTGCTGAAATTGGGGTACGGAAGCCTAAAATCAAGGGTTCCCACTTTGTCTGAAGAATTAAATTTTTCCTTTAAATAATACTTATTTCATGATTTCTAGCTTTAGGTTCCAATCTACAAGAATATAGATGTATAAATGCCTTCTTTGGCACCACTTTGAAATGACAGTCGAAGTCATGCATAGGTGTACCGAGCTTAGTTATGTCTTACCCTTGTACACGGTAAACCCTGCGTTACCACGAGCGCCATCCGACGGCAGAGATAATTTGAGGCATCATCTCAGGATTTCTCCAAACTGCTACCTTTCATCCGTCAGGTACTGTGGCCCCAAAGTTTCCAAGGTCTACAAGGTTTCCATCAGCAATTTCGACTTTTTGCAGCCGATGTAAAAAATAATTTTGTTCCAAATATCATGGCTGCTATTTGAGGATTATTATTAGGTTATCTACCGGTTAAGGTAGGTTTTGGATGGACACAACTACCAAATAAATATTTTGTTAGTCCTGACAAAAAACAACCCATCATCCTACTCTACAACAAGCCCCTCTCTATCTCTGTGTACGTCCTTCCTCCCTTAATTCCATCCAACATCCCTATTCTATTCCTGTCCTTTCATCATTTGCCTAACATTCTCCCCTTTATCGAAGTCTTCCATATCCCACTTCCGATCAATATGCCCTCTATCAAATTTTCCTGTCTCCATAGAATTTCTCCCAACAATCCTCTCTTCTCGCCCACCATTCATGGAACACATCAAGTGAGGACTACAGAACAATAAGTTTGATATCCCACGCAGATACAGTTGTTCTCAGGATAAACGACAAAAGGATGGAGAGCAGGGAAAATGATTACTTAGGGGACGATCAGTTTGGGTATAGGAAGGGGAGAGGCACGCGCGGTGCTATTGCAATAATGAGATCACTAATCGAGAGGAATATGGAATACATTCAGGACGCGTTTGCCTGTTTCGTACATTTCGAAAAGGCGTTTGATAGAGTGAAATGGGAAAACTAATGAATATATTGCAGAAAAGAGGAATAGATTGGAGGGGTAGGAGACTAATCTGCAATATATACATCTCTCAGACTGCTCAGGCACGAGGGGGATACGGAGAGTCCAGGGCAGACTGTACATTATCACTAGTGCAGTTCAACAAATATGTAGAGAAAACGATTGAAGAGGCATAGGAAGAACTGGAGGTTGGAATGAAAGTCGGAGGGGAATTCGTAAAATCAGGTTTGCTGATGACCAAGCTTTGGTTTGTCAGTCAGTCAAGGGATTGCAAACATTGCTGAGTGAATTGGAAATGTAGTGCCATATACATGGGATGAGAATAAAATTAAATAAAACAAAGGTTATGCAATTTTCCAGAAAGAGAAAGGGTAAGCTATATATTAAAATAGGAGGGCAAAAACTAGAGCAGGTGGAACAGATTACATATCTCGGATGTATTTTGGTCGGAAATGTTCAAAGTAGTAAGGACGGAAGGAGAAGAATTGCGTAAGGTAAAGAAGCTTTCACAAGGAGGAGAGAATTGATCACATGAACGTTGAGTTAGGGTGTTAAGAAAAGGCTTGTCAAAACTTTGATATGGAGCGTTGTTTTGTACGGAGCGTAAATATGGCCATTGAAGCAGGGGGATAGACGAAGATCGAAGGCTTTTGAAATGTGGGTGTAAAGAAGGATGGAAAAGGTGAAGTGGACAGAAAAGATAACAAATGAGGAAGTGCTGGGTATAATGGGGAAGAAGAGAGGATTGTCGGAAGAAACCATAAAGAGGCAGGAAAATGGATGCAAAACAGATTCATAGTGGGATGTTGAAGACTGTGATAGAAGGGAAAATGTTAGGCAAACGAGGAAGGGGCAGGAATAGGATAGTGATGTTGGATGGGATGAAGGGAGAAGAAAAGCACTCAGAGGTGAAGAGCGGCTTGTTGTGGAGTAGGATGTTGGGATGTGTTTTGTTAGGAGAGAGAAAATATCTATTTGGTAGTTGTGCCCATTCGAAAGCTACCTTGACCGGCAGATTACCTATAATAATTTCCCGTCTTCCATTGCTCTTCCTTGTTCGCATTTCATGGCTGGCCACTTTTACCTCCCTCTCCCCACGGTTTGTGCTCAAAACCCTTTTTAGTTTATTCAACGGGAATACCACTTGCGAGAAATTTAATATTAAAATGGAATAGGAACTAAACTTCCCCAAAATAATTACGCCAATTCTTTTCAATCTCTGGAGCCTGGGAAGTGTAGTACAGGTTCTACTCACTCCTGGTTCACCCGAACTTCATTTTCCGAAACCAAGTGTCCAAAAAAGGCAATCTTCTTACAATAAAATTGTGCTATTCCTGAGCCAACCGTAAACCCATTTTCCGGCAACCTCGGTTAAACTTCCTTCAGATGTTTTTCGTGGTCACCTTCAGATGTGATATATATCACTCGAATAAGTAGGAATTTCAATACATACCGAGTTTTATATCGTGAAAACATGAATCTAAAAATCGAGAAACTAATATAAATTACAAATTCAGGTGTGATGTGGTGGAACTGTTCCGTAATAACATAGACGAAGACTATTACAATTTTCTACTTAATAATAATTTATTCCCCACTAGTGCCGACTTCAAAATGATGTTGTGCATCAAAAATAGTGGGGAAAAATCTTTATTAATTGGAAAATTTCAATAGGCTTCGTCTCTGTTATTTTATCAAGACACTCCCCCACCCACCAAAAAGCTATCTGTTGAATTCATATAAACCCATCGACGTCATACTTGGAAATAAGGTGCACGCTCACGTCCTCTCGAATGGGGATTTGATATTAAACAGATTTCAAGTCGATTTTTGATAAAACTTTCTCCACCTTGAAATGATGAAAAGTCCATTCGACATTCAATGCGGCTAAAAGGAAATTAAAACCATATTTTCTGTTGACTTTTCCATAGTCCACCTCTAACCGATATTCCCCTTTTCCCTCGGAACCAAGAAGGCTAAACTGACATAACTGAACTCTTTGGCCTTACAATCACCCCCTGAAGTAGCAAGCCATTGAAGTGTTTTTTGAGAAAATCCAAATTCGGTGGCGACATCTGGTATAGGGAAGACTGAACTGGAAGGTTACTCCTCAGAGAGCTTTCAAACGTCAAATACTGTGCCGAGACTAATTTTTCCCTGCTCACGGCAGACTTCCTTTGGTTCCCCCCAATTTCCTCGAAGAAAAATGCTCCCTCGCAACTGTCGAAACAAAATGAGGATTTTCTGGCAATAAAACAAGATATTAAGCTGCCGTGAGTTCATGATATCTACTCCTAATATGACATGCCTATTAATAACTAATTAATAATTAATATTCTATAAATAAAATATAAACTATTCTATAAATAAAATATAAACTAATTAATATTCAATTTCGACAAAATGCCTACTATCCAGGTATCGTAAACTTTTATATATTTCTAAAGAATAACCGAGATGCAAACTTAATTGTTATTCGTTATTATTAAGACTTCTCGTCAAGGTCACCAGCCAGAGTTGTACATTTATCCCAGTGTTTCTTGGCCTTTTGAAAGCCGTCATTGTAGAACTCCGCAAATTAGGTCGAAAACTATTGTTCCACCTCTTGAGTGGCATCAAGTCTGTTGTCAAATTTTCGACGCCGCAATGGTAGTTTTTTTGGGGAGGTGACCGACAGCTGAGGTCATCGCGCCATTAGAATTGAAAAGCAAAGGAAGGGTGGAGAGAAACCCGGCGTCAGCATTAGCCCACTCTTGTCGAAAGGCGCCAAGGGGTCCGCAGCTTAACGTCCCATCCGGCGGACGTCGTACTCACTCTAAGTGCTTTCCCCGAAGCACCTCAAGTAAGGATCGGGATACCACTGAAAAATTACCACTCCAGGATTTGAACCCGGACCCTCTTGGTGGGAAGCCTGTACGTTAGCCACCGCACCATCCCGATCCCCGCATCAATGGTTTCCTGACCTCTGGGAATAAGAAAAAGTCGCGGATGTGGCAGTATTTCAAAGCCACGTCGCTTTGATTGCAGGTCGCGCTGTGTTTGCTTCTGAAAAGGAATCAGTAGTCGTGGAATCCATCGTGTTGACACATTTGATACCTGCAGTTCTTTGTGAATAATTGCCCACATACTGCCATAGCTAAGATCAGTCCCATTCATAGTCATTTGGATGGTTGCTCTTAGGGTTAGTTGGATGAATTCCTCCGCTCTCTTCACTGTGGCAGCATCGTCCGTGAGTGATGGTCTACCACTTCTTGGATCGCCTATGAGGGATATGTAGCCAGTTTGAAAATCCCTTTTCCATCTCACAACTGTGTCACATGAGGGGAAAAAATTTCCATAAACATCTATCATTTCATTATGGATTTGCCGGATGCTTTTTGTAGCCCTTCAAATGAAGGAACTTAATCACACTGCAAGCTTCTATCTTCTCAATATTGCGAGTAATTCAATCTACGTCTTCCTGAAACAAACCAAATCAACGCTAGTAGCTGAAATTTACAACATTACGTGCACAAGGATCAATTAATATGCAGAATAAATTTTATCCAAATAGCTAGGCTTATTAGTAATAATTACTTCAAAACGACACCCCCACAAAACACAAACCTAACTCCAAATGTCACGCTTTCCGTCTGTCACACAGGTAACACCGGCTGGTCGACTATCCGTTTTCTAAGGACAGCCTTCCAAGTGGCTGAAAACGGGTGACATGACAAAGGACCTTAAAAGTCATACCGGTGTTAGGTAAGGTCTGAAGCCCAATGCTCCACACATGATACTCAGCCCGTGACTTAGTCGATTTTGCCGCACCGATGGTTCCTTCCCCCTTGGTTTTTAAGGTCCTGCATTTAAGGCATCGCCCTTTCCATTTTCCGGCTTTCCCGTGCATCTATTCACGAGCGGGATGGGTCATTCTCTAGCGAAATGATCGTTGTCTCGGCACCGGCAACACCTCATACCGGGTTTCGTTTCTCACGAAGGTTTTCCGCCGTTCAGAAGAGTTACGCAGGTTTCCGGGTTCCCTCTGCGGTAGCATCCTGTAGATGTCTCCATACACTTCACCCACTCCGCCACAAGTGTCCTCAGGCCTGGCTTAAGACTGACCTCATTTTTTCCCGCTTGATAGTATCATTATAGATCGACAAAGAAAAGAGGGTGGTGTTAAACGGAAGCATTGTTCATTGTCGGTCGCAGATAAAGTGGATTTCTTAAAAGGAATTGATACAGGCGCGTCTATGCGAACCATTTGTAAAATATGCGGTTTTGCTCATCAATAGCCAATTAAATAAAAAAACTGGAAATAACCTGTTCGTGTTCTTTTCCAATTAGTATACCAATGAAGGAGGGAAAAGTTCGAGAGTCGAAAAACGTTCTTCTAACCTGGTTTAACCTTTGCGTAAGTGAGTCTGGAATTATTTGGTGATCCATTAAAGGAACAAGCCAAATTTTGTCATAACGAGCTGAAATTGCAATACAAGTGTGAATAATCAGATGGTTGACTATATCGTTTCACATCGCGACATGTGACATACCGCCCATCACACACCGCCCAATTTTATGCGGTGTGTGATGAATAACGTTCAATAGAAAAATATGTTTTTTTCACATTCGGATGAATTTGTAAAGTTAGTTTTTTTAAACTTTTTAAATACTTTATAAATTCACTTTAGATCTTCAACAACTGTAAAATGCAGACAAGATTCCCTTTTTTTGATAATACACGCAATAAAGAGCTTTTATAACCGAGGATGCAGAAATGCCATAGGGGTTCAAAGCTTCGAAGGATCTCGTCATGTTAATGTGCCGTACTAATTATGTGGGTTCCAATAGAGTCAAAAATGTACATCGGTTCAAGAATTCAACATGAACAATGCAATGCACTGTGTTGCCAATACATTAAAGTTCGTGAAAACACCATCACTGAAAAATGACTGGCATAAGTTGCAGCCATGTTAACTGTTTATTTCTCATTCTAACGAAGACACTGCAGGGTTTAGGGTTTCCAAAGAAAACGCTAATACAGGAACTTCTTGCAAACGTGTGTGTTTCGAGTGATGGATCCTCAGGTGAAACCTAAGGAGTGGCGAATTTCTAAATTTTGACCTGTAACAATCTTTATCTGCAGGAAAATGTTATACCGGACGGCTATGATTACTAATACAAAATAAGTTAATATCTACAACGTTTCCGTACTATAGAAAATTAAATCGTTTCTGTTTGATTCCTCATAACAGTATGATAATAAATGCTATGAATTGATAGTTCTATCCATCCATAAACCTACCTTAACAGGTAGATTACCTTTAAATATATATTAGTTTGTAATTTTTTCCATAGATATTTCTTGAAACTTAGATAACATAGAAGAATGAATGAAAACAGTATATCAATTGATTTACATAATTTGCATCCTACCCGAATATAGAGTATTTGCCAAAAGTTTTCCGTAAACTTGCTATAGTTGCACACAACCTTTTGCTAACCTATTATAATTGTATGAGGGATGCCAAAAGTTGTGATTATATTGACTTATTTTCTTTGCCAGGTTCCCTTAAAAAGGTTTTTCAATATGCCTGAGGAACTTTAGAATGTTAATTATTGCTGTGTGGATATTTGTACATGTCAATAAGTTGTTCCTAATGCCCATTGGGTAAATTTTTTTAACCGATTTCGCAAGGTTTATTTAAAGACCACTACTAAAATTCATCATTTTTGACCTTCATCTGGCCTGTAGCCAATATTTTTTCGTGTGCTGTTTCTATTTTTTAATTTGGAATATTATTAAATATTGATGTTTCGTCTACATTGATTAATCAAACTAGGTTTAAATGACATCTAAAATGCTTTTCATGCAATCCAAATCAAGATTCTTCTCAATTCTAAATTACAATTTAATTCTTAATGACGAGTATTGATCATTTATGTCATTTGTACCCGCGTGTAAATGTTTTTTATAACTGTGGAACGTATCCACATTTGTACCTTTCTTTTTGTGAAAGGTTTATTCCCGTCAAAAAATATTTATCCAAACAAGTAAAAGGTACATGGTACACCTTGTACGTTTATAATTCCTATTATTGTGGGTTCTTGACGGCCAAGGAAACATCTCATATATACTACATACAAGATATTTTATGTACAACAATGAGATAAGGGCACTCACCTACTCTTCTCTAACTCCACGATCATTTTATCAAGGAACATCATCATTATAAATTAATTACTTTGATACTGGTAATTACAGTGAGCTAATTCCTCGGATTGGTTAAGGGAGAGATAAATTCATCACACACATAAAAACAGCAAAACTAGTCACGTATATACGAGTAATTCGCGCTCAGAATAATATGTAATTTAGGATATTTTGGTTTTCTTCGTACCATTCCATTGTTTGCCGTAATTTTCATTTTGGAGAGCGCGATTCATAACAAGCTACCTGTCATACGACATGAAATAATGCCACGCCTTTCAGTTTTTTCGTTCTTCATCCAATTCCAACGTGTTTATAAGGCGTCCATTTCTGTCTCACCTTTAAATCGGAGGTGGAAAAAATATGCCCTTTACCTGCGTTTACAGAATATACTTTGCTACTTTCAGGTGAAGCTATAGGTTCAGCATACCGCACATATATAAATATCCACCACTTGAATACAACATGAAATAACCTAATTTAACATATGGGAAAATAAATTTTATAAATACAAAATTAAGTGGATCACAGTCGGTGATCAGTTTATTATCGATTTAAAATTTCCTCCTCAGCTTGGAAATGTGTGAATGGCGAAATGCGTTTATTTTGCTCGTTGAGAAGGGCGTGTTTTCGGCAAAGGTCGCTGATGTGCAGGGAAGGCTATGAGTTGTTTTTGAAGAAGAAAGTTATCTTCAACAGTTTGGAATGATCATCTCATCTCTGACACGGGGAGCTCCGTGGGCCTAAGTACTGCAAGTCTGGCGAGAACGTAGTAGTGTGTTTTATTCTTGTAATGCTTATTCATTTTATCTAAAATGGAGGCTACTCTCCTGAAAATTCTTTGTATGGTGGTGTTGTTTGTTGTCTTGTCTACGTGTGGATTAATTCCAGTTGTTGCAGTATGGAAAAGCAAAATAACTAATTTCAGTGAGATAACTTCAACATTAATATCCCTGTGCAATTGCCTTGCGGGTGGAGTGTTTATGGGAATGTGCTTCCTAGGACTCTTCCCTTACGTGAGAGAAAAGTTCGACGAGATACTAAACGAAGTTCAGCTTAAGACTACATTTCCAGTCTCAGAATTTGTTGTTCTACTGGGTTTCTTTATTTTTCTTCTGATTGAACAATCCCTTCTTGTGTTTCGCGGAAATAAGGAGCCGTGTGACATGGCTACTGGGAATGTTGCTTTGAAGATGTCAGAAATAGAAGACAATGACTTTCGTGAGAATAGAAAAAACTGTGCCGATGAATCTCGAATTCGGTTGTTGGAATCTGAATCACCTGACAGGGAATGTTTTGATTCTAAAACAAAAGAGGAAGCAGTAAACCCAATAACGTCTACGAGTGCATTTTTACCCCCTAAAAAAACTTCGTTGACTCAGCAATGTGGAAATTTCAATGCATCAAGAGGAGTGTCAGGTTTGGGAGGACATAATCACTGTGACTTTGTGTATGTATTTCAAAAAGATTCAACAATGAGAAACCTTATATTTCTATTTGCTGTGAGTATTCATTCCCTTTTTGAAGGAATGGCCCTTGGTTTGCAAACGGATACAGTGAAAATTCTTCATCTTTTCCTCGCAGTATTAATCCACGAATCGTTGGTGGCTTTTGCACTTGGAGTAAACGTTGCTAAATATAATTTTGGTCTATTAACAAGTCTGAAGTACATTGTACTGGTTACGGGAAGTATTCCCGTCGGTATAATTATTGGAATATTGTGTGGTACTGCCCCAGGCTTATACGGAAAAATTGTTTCTGGACTGTTTCAAGGTCTTGCTGCGGGCATATTTATCCATGTGACTTTCATGGAGCTTTTGCCGGAAGAGTTTTTCTCGCCAAAAAATCGCATGTACAAAGTGTTGTTCTTTTTTGTGGGGTTCATGTGTATGGCAGTTGTAAACTTTTCTTTGTCAGAACATCATTAAACCCTTTTTCTTTATAAAATGAATTTGCTTATTTAAATTTCCTATTTATTCTTTAATTATTCTGTTTAGTAGAAGTTGATTGTTATTTATTTGCTCATCTTATCAATAATGACCTCTGAACAAAGGGTTATACAGCTCTTGTGGAATGGTAATGAATAGAAATCGAAGGTCATTTTTAATTCACCCAATAATAGACATGATATTAGAAACTTTCACAAAATGGTGCCAAAGGTAATATAGTCCTTTCATGCAATATGACTTAGATACTTGCAGTTCATTCAAGTTGGGCAGGACAAGTCTCAGTTCTTCTTTAAACTAACAATTTTTTATATGATGAAGAGGGGAAAGAATTTATAAAAATTATATTTTATCACATTTTATTAGTGTGCTGAAGAATAATATGCACTGTACACCTATGTGTTAACAATTACTCAGCCTGCGACACCAATGTTCTTTTGATTATTTGAATGTTGTGAATGTTCCCATTAGATAATCTTATGAAGAGGATACATATGGTCAGTGGGAAGAAATATTAATTTTAGAAACGTGTGACCCTTAATGGAAAATAACATAATGCTGGCTCCTATTTCCTCGAGTTTTCCCAGGTTTTTTTTACCCTTGTTAGTTGTGAGGTTGGCCATCTTCAAAAGTCCTTATACCCAATGTTGTTATCATAACCTTCCTGCCAATAGGTCATTAATGTTCTTTCCATGTGGTAAAAGTTAAAATTAAACTATTGGGGAAAGTCGCATTTTACAATGATTGTTACTAGATGTACATTAAGTTTTCTTTAGGATTTCAATAATTTGTGATAAGCACCTCAGTCAAATTTCCCTGCAATTGGGCATCTCAGTGTTCAATATGAACGTTTATCTGGATACCAAAGGATAGAAATTGCCTGAAACTAAGTCATATGGCATGAGAAGTTCACATATTTGGTGCAAGGAGTGGTCCTGTCCCTATAATACCTGTATTTTCTCAAAACTCTGTGCAGGTGTGGAAAATGGCACTAATTGGCTTTTGGCTGCAGTCTTCCTAAGATTTTGAACCCAATTCCCTTCCTCCCTCCAACCAGTAGTGAATCTACCCAATACACAGAATATAATGTGTTTGGCTACAGAACCGTGGGCCTCGGGTTCAAATACAGGACCATTTAGACAATGTTTTCACTCAGGCCAGGGGACATTCTAAAGGATAGATTTTCCTGGTAAACCACTCTGGGACAGTGCAGAAAACAACTCCCCCCCCTTCCTTCCTGTTGTGTCAATTTCACATGCCCTTTGTAATATGGCCCTGTGTGAAGTAAGTTCTACCTTCACCAATGAAACAAACCCACAGGTTGTTTTTTATGGTTTTGTCTCCTACCTGTAATTTCCATTTTTAAATTTACCAGAACTAAACAATTATCAGTCACTGCCCAAGCTAGCTACAGGGAAAACAAGCATTGTGCTCGATCAGAATCTTTAAGCTTACCTGTTTGATTGCATTGTATTTTACTCTGTTGGGCCATTTAGAGGCAACTTAATCTTGTGAACTGGTGAAAGGCCAAGTCCAAGTAAATACCATATGTGTAATTTTGAAATGTATGTAATAAGTATAAATAACTACTGTGTCCATATGTATCACTATGTTTCATGAAAGCAAAATGGTTTCCGGGTCCCTCAGTAACTTGAGCTGAGCACAGGGTCAGAGCCACAATCACTTCAAATGTGACCCAGCACTGCATCTACTGTGCAAATCAGAGGTTGCAAAATAAGTTGTAATCCCATTTGATCAGGAAAGGTATTCTTAACAAAAAAATTCCACTTATAACTGGTTATGAGAAATATTAGAAGGAAAAAGATCAGAAGCTTGGCTAGAAACCTTACAAAATGTATGCCCTAGATTGCATGGTAAACCTAGTTTCAATTTGAATTTAATATGGCTATGAATTAAAATACATTAAAAATACAATGTATTGCCAAGAGATTAGAGAACCCTTTACGTGCTAGATGAGACATAACAGAATGTGATCTTTATTAACAAATGATAAAACTTGTCTTGTAATAAACTAATCCCATCTTATACTCTCTTTTCCTTTTCAATCCTTTCCCCTGTTCTCATTATGGCCTTGTAAATCCGGTGGGCCACCTTATGTCTCAATGATCCATGTTTTGGCTGGCCATTGGTTTCCTAGAGGCTGAACCATCTCATTTGACCAAACCCTTACGCCAGAGGAGGGACTCAACAGCAGCCATAAAATTATGCTCATTTGCAATAGCACCATGTTTGGCTGAAGATATTATTTCTGTGCACACTTCTTCAGTGTATCATACATACCTTATTGACTGATTGTCCATTATTGTCCAGTTTTAGAATACCTTTGTGTCACAACTTAGCTAGCACTTGAGTGAAGTTTAGCAACAGCTGGTTGCCGAAAACTTTTTTAAGTCTCATTTCCTATTTTTATGGGTGATACATTTCCAGCAATATTCCCAAGCTTAAAATCAATGCTGATGGCTTCATGCCTTGGACTTAATTCCTTGACAACAATGTTGTATCAGTGGAAGTCATTGTAGGTTGAAACATGTTCAATCAATCAATGGAGGTAACTTACAAGAACCTGCTTGAAATCTTGCTTCCATCAGAACCTTTCATCAGGGTCCTTGGCTGATGAAAGGTTCTGACAAATACAATATAAGGATTATGGAGTCTGCTCTTTTCCATGCCACTACTAGAAGATAGTTTTATCTGTTAAAAGATGGGAGACAATTTCAAAGGATGGTGGGCACAGTCACTGCTGAAACTTTGAGATAATATTGAACAATGTTCAGAGAATCCTAAATATTGAAAATTTAATTGGTGCCACCCTTGCAATGATAACAAAATACACGAGAAATGTTTGTGCATTTTTGTCTTCTTATAACCCACATCAACCCAAGTCAATGCTAACATTCTCCGGTAACCCATAGTGTAAAGAGAAATACCCTAGTAGAAAGTGTTTTTTGCCATCAGTAGCAGGTGTAGGCAAACTGAACATGTTTTAACTTTCAACAGATGCCACAGACTCGATACTTAAATAAAATCAATGAGCCTTGCACTACACATAATTTACAAATTAAGCTAACAATGCAAATTAAATGTTTGCACAATAAATAATGAAAATAAAAATCTTATGACTGCTCTTTATTGGAAAAGCATTGTCAATGAGATAACCATTTTAAACAATTTCATGAAATGTACATCAGCTGATTTAATACAAAGGAGAACTTAAATGTACATTTCAAGCGTATAAGCCACCCATAATAAAAGAAATCAGCAAAACTTTGTTTTAATAAGATTTAGGGTTTCCGTTTCATTTACCCAATTGAAGAAGAAATGGACAAAAAGAAGGCTGGTGAAAATTTTTGAATTGTAAGAGGGGAATGAGCCATGGGGAGATATAAAAGTAAAAGCACAAGCTGGATATTATAAAGGAAGGTGAGATCATACACCAACTAAAATGGCTCACTCAAAGGAGAGACAGCTTAGTAAGCATTAAAGTAGGTAGAAGTAAGCATCCCTACCTTAATAAAGGCATTAAACATAATAATCAACCATAAGGTTGGTTTGGTAGGTGATGGTATAGATCACCCAGTACTAAACCCTATACGGTATGTGAAATTTACACATCCTTTACCTGTACCCACTATGGTTTCCCATAAAGCTTTGATACCCAAACACACACAGCATGGGTGGAGCTGAGGGTGCCCAGAGAGGCATGCCCGAGAATCGAACCTGGTCAGTAATCCAACGCTCTACCCTCAGGACTACCGCTCTCCATATTTAAAGGGCATCACCAGATGTTTTTCCCCATTTTCTTGTAAACATCAGAAGCTTAAAGAAGAGAATAGCCCAACACCTTGACTGTATCACTTTTTCTTTCTGATGTTTTGATTTGGCTATTACCAGCTGGGCTAAAACCAGCTGGCTAGCTCTAATTATTGATTGATTTAACTAATGTTTTCACAATTGTAGTTTCTATTTATTTGCTCTAACTGTAATTTTAATTACTGATTGATTTAACTGTGCCTTCCCATCTGGCCAAATGGCAATGCGATGAATAAAATTCAAGGGTATAATCATGAATAGGGTTTTGGACCATTGGCAACTTTTAGACTTACAACTAATAACAATCAAGCTTAAAGTTTAAACAGCTCAGATATCTTTGTGCACAAGGTATCATCAACCAATAGCTAAATATGTTCACATTATCATTACTATGTTCAATTATCTTTAGCTTTGAGGCAAAAGTGCTTTTTTTATGTTCTTCATTAACCGAGATGCAGATACAGGTTTCCAGACTGGGTTCAGGAAAAGGTCAAGAAAGACGGTATCAAATCAAAGCATGAGCCAGGAAGGAATGAGGAGGCATCCAGAACTTAAAGAAACACTTGGTAGCAGATTGTGAAAAGGTCTAACTTAGCCTCAAACATGGAATCACTGGAGGATTTTTCGGGTATCAATGGCATGGCATACAATTCTTGAGAGAAATAATATTTTGTGCATTATTTTTTGAGAGCAGTACACAACCATGACTCAAAGTTAAGTCTCTCCCTTAGGCATGAGGCTGAAATCAAATGGGCAAATGCACTCACTCACTAGGCTAAAGCTGATTTCATCCACCAGCAAGTCCTTCTACATTCCTCAATGTCAACTAGAGTTAAATGATATCCTCAATACAATTTATTTAAAGATTACAACTGATTCTTTGGTACATGAAAGGATTTACTGAGAGCCCAAAAAATGCAAATATTTCAGACCCAACCATTAGTAAAATGCCTCCTGGTGAAATTTAATAATCACCACTTCAATGATTTTAGGGTTTGAAAAGGCAACCTGCTTTGCTAGTGGTTTTTTACTTGGTTTTCATTCAATTCTGTCATCCTTCCCACATTATGCCATGCAAAGTTATTGATGCATTTCTGGAAAAAGTGGGCATTTTCTCAATTATGCCATCTGTGGATAATCTGAGCACACCTACTCTGAACCCAGTGCACACAAACTTACCAACTAATGAAGTATTGAATAAATAAAATAATAGATAAAATTAAAGCCTATGAACCACCCTTGCAGGAAATAAAATGGATATCCATCACATTTAAGAAAAAAATGAAAGTTGTTCATAAAACATTTCTTTAATAAATAAAAGTATACAACAACAACTGTACATATACCATTATAGATGAACATCAACCACTTTATACAACTTATATAACAGTGTTAACAAAACTTGTGTATGAATATGTGGGGAAACAGATACAGCAAAATAACATTCATCATCATTAATATTTATCAAATCACAGTGAAAACCTCTCATAACAACAGACTCCATGAAATCACCCATTTTACGGACCAACTTTGTAGAAACCATTTGGTAAATCTATAGGAACACTTATAATGCATTACATTTGAACAAAGATCACCTAGGTCAATGCCCAGGACCCAACATGTTTTTCTTATCACACCAACACAAGTTAATTTAACCATCAACATGTCTACTGAAAACAGCACTAAATCCTGCAATGAATAACCTCATCAAAATTTAAGTTTTTCCTGTAATTAGATAATCTACAGCCAGTGCTTTCCTTAGTAAGTCCCTATATAAAACTACATTGAAGAAAAAAATAGGCATGTCATGACATATATAATGAAACTTGAAACTGAAAATGAGCTTCAAAGACAGTATCCTAGTGGACCAGAATAAATTTAATTCAATCATTAACTGCAATTTTTCAGATAATGTACTTACTGTGTTACTTCATTCCTGTATAAAATCCCTACAATCTATATTCCACCCAACTAGTGTGAGCAACAAATTATGAGCCATCTTAACATTCAGTTTTAAAGATGAGACTAATACACATTATGACCGACCTCACTTCCATCATGGTTATTGCAACCCTTGAGATTATATTTAGTTTCTTAACTTAATGAGAAACCCTACCATACATTAAATGAACCCAACATGAGGGAGATATTACAAAGCACTTTCATGCAATGAAATAGCATGTGGGAAGTACATATGTTGCTTGACATCAGCCAAATGTATGCCATATTGGATGGTTTTTTTTTAATTTAGTAGTTTTGTAAAAGTGACATCAGCAGCGAAATATGCAAAACATCCTACATTATGAGGCCTCATCAAGTTTTCCCCTCCTTGACCCAAAACTTTGGTGATAATGTTTAAGCACATTATATCCTATGTTAACCTTTGTGACTAGGAGAGGCTTTCAGTACTGTATTAATTCTTAAGGCTAAAGTAAAAGCATCAAATAAGTTTTCACAGCTTGCATTGTAAAAGACAAGGTTGCAATCCCATAACAGAAACTCACCGTAGAGATTTTTCTTAATTTCATGCTATTCATTTTCAAACAGCTATAAGTCATTTTTAATTTGAGAAAGTTATAACAAAGAAATATGAATTTAAATGCAATTAAATTGCTGAGCTTAGAATCCTCTTAATTAATCAAATAAAAAATTATAACTCAAGAGTAAAAAGTATACTTTACACTAGCCCCAATTAGCAAACCCCCGCCATACTTTCCAAACTTCATTTTTCTCCACAATTTAGAAATACACATCCCTTATAACACACACATATCACATTACACACAACCATTTTGCTCTTTTGGCTACAACTTTAGAAGCAGTGGCCCAAGATTTAAAAAAAATTGTTAACAAAAAAAATATGAACACAAGTAACATGCTGTCTACAAAGATAGCCAATTTTCAGCTTACGGAATTTGGTAAATTCCAAATTCACACCCGGGTAAGACTTCACAGAAAAAAAAACTCGTGTCCAACCCTTGACCAAGGGTGAATATAAATAAGATATAAATGCAAGGATATGAGGCTTCGAATGAATGGTAGGAAAATTAATTTCTGAGAATTCCCCTAGAAAGGTGACAAAAAACACTGTTCACAATATAATAAGAGTTCTGAAGACAGGAGAAGTCACACAGTATTCTAACATAAAGATCTACTTTCAACATGCCTAAATTTATTTCTTCAATTATTTTCCAGCAAGAGTCATCACATTTTGAAGTTTACCACACTACAAGAACTTTTTTTTATCATTCAGTGGTGGTCTTCCATGAGGAGTTAAAGAGAAAAACTTTTCTCATCTTCAAATACCTAATCATAAAAACTTCGATTTTGTGGCAGCATAGAGCAAATGGAGCTGGGTGAGTAGCCAACAAGATATTACTTATCCAAAAAGAAAACTACCCAAGATCACACCCACGTTCACTTAATCAGTTAGCATAGCACCAGAAGGTACAAACTAGTCTCTTGCCAGTTCAGACCCATTTCAATATTTGGTATTGTTCATTTTGGTGACATTCTGAATGACAAGGCATAGAATGTGATGGGGTTAGCACACAGTGTAATAGGATTCTCTCCAGTTGTATATACAGTTGAACGTGGCATCTTGGGAGCATGTCTGAGCTGGACCTGGGTTGGACTAACACCTAATAATAGTGGAGGATCTCAATGACAAAGTTTGCAATAACATATTTGCCCTCAATACACCCACAGGATTGCAAACTGGGAGGCTCCCATCTGGAATATCATATTATTCTCAATATAGTCTACTCCATTTCTGGTCCCTAATCTTATGAAAAAGCCACATTTTTGGGGGTGAAAATACACCCAAAGCACACTC
This sequence comes from Hetaerina titia, assembly GCA_037158775.1. Lineage (NCBI taxonomy): Eukaryota > Metazoa > Arthropoda > Insecta > Odonata > Calopterygidae > Hetaerina > Hetaerina titia. The sequence goes on along the minus strand of CM073779.1, from coordinate 48,787,580 downwards.
AACCACAAATATATTTCCACCAAAAAGGTGCAGACTATGTTCATCCAATTAGGGAAATGGGAAATCTTGCCTCTGGCTGCATGCAGCAAATGACAAGGGATGGTTACATAAATACTAACTTGGATTAAAATTAATATAATATATTGCAAACAGATAATGATTAATATGAAACTTTAAACAAGATAAATCAATTACAACTCTTCAAAAAAATCAATACAAAGATTACATGGTAATAATAGAAATAACAAATTTCATTAAATTATATATATTTTACGATGGATATAACTTGATGTAAGTTTTCATTGAGAAGAAAGTTGCATAAGTTAACATCAATTTTTTGGAAGTCAATTAAAAATAGTGATAGAGAGACAATGTATGATGTTTGACAATTAGTCACAGAGTTCAGTTTGATTTTCCATGCATAAGGCACACTGAATGCTTTCTTGATTATTGATGACTTAATTGAAAGAATACAGTAGCATATTGATGCCCACATTCCAACTTATTTCCGCACCACAATTTTGACAGATAACTGTCATTTTCAACGTGACATCTCAATGATTGAACATTTAATTTAACAATAATTTTAAATACCATGCACTGTAAATATGTTGGAATGAGGAAAATCACTACAATACTGTATTCTTTTAATTATGTAACGTTTTCACAAAGTACAGTCTAAGACAATTCATCATAAATGATGAACTGTTGCTGATTGCCAGGTAAAGGAAACACATATACCACAGTTAAAGCTACCAAGAGCTTTCATCGATGCTCTTATTTCACTTCAGGGATTCAATAAGACCAAAAAGCACCTAATTAAATGTAACAAAATTAAATAGGATCAATGTAGAATTTAAGTTGTATAAATACTACATGTTAATTGAAAGCAAACAATGAAGTGCTATTATATTCCTCATAATCATATGAAATTCAGAAAACTTAGGATGTGAAAGGCATCAGGAGATCTCTCTGCTAAGCCTCACTAAGGATTTACAGGGGAGACTTTTCAGCTTACTTTAAATACTACACATCAATGCTAATGGACTAGGTCATTAAGTGACTAGTAGCTACCCTTAACATGAATTACATTTATCGTTTTTCTTTTTAAAAAACAACTGTATTTCACTGTCAAAAACAGTATTAAAATGCAAGTAAATGTTAATTTCTTACAAGCATGTAATATGAAGATGAATGATCATGCTCTTCCATATACTCAAAGGTTAGTCATGAAAGAACAGATATACCATTAATAGAGCAACGGTAGAAATTTAGAGGAACCATTAATATTATTTTAATGTATGTACCTCCAATCCTTACATACTATCCAAGTTTTAATATGAACAACAGCTACCAGCCACACTAAACAGACTCAGCAGATGGCTGTTTAATGAACATAAAAGTGAATTAGCTTTACTGAGTTAGTTACATTTATAAAAGCATAGCTGGTATTTGGTAATGATGATCTCTGCAAATTACTTGCTTCACTGCCAAAAGCTAAATCATGCATTTGATGGAGCTAGAAGCAAAATAGACTTTTGTCTCAATACAGTAAACTCCTAATTATCCATACATGATCAACTGGGCTGCGGATAGGGCCACAGGTATCAATGGGATTTGTATGTGCAAGAGACACATAGTAGTGATGTTCCTTGGGGAGTTCAAAGCACTATTCTACTACCTCCATCAGCCCACTCCAAAATGAGTGCCCCTTCTTACGCCCTACACAACAATTACAGTCAATCTGGGCCCAGAAGTGACTCAGAGGAAGGCACTGCCCCTAATCTCCATGATCACTACCTATTCTTTTCAGTTTTCCCTGGTTGGCAAAAATTTTGCACACTTCATTCTCATTTGTGCAGACTCCATTACTCAAGTGACAGGATGTCCAGCAAATAGTTTACGCTTTTCAAGTGCATTGAAAGTGGGAAATGTCTACAAAAACAAAAAGTATGTGCCATTGGTAAAACAGAGGCACCACGTTATGAGCTGTTTGGGCACAGGCCAAGCAGCATAAATTCTCGCAGAAGAATTGGGGGAGAGGATGCATAAGATTTTGTGAGTCACCAACAATACATGAAACTCTTTTTGTGCTCATTCTTGAATGTGACAACACGCTCCAATGTATTGAAAAGAAAGTGGATAAAAGAATCAGCCAATCCAAAACTTGACACTGAGCTGCTCTGGTGATTCAATCAAAAGAAATTCCTCTGTAGAGACCTATCCAGGCAGAGAGAGTTAATTGTTTCATCGATTCTTTGGTGGATGAAGACGAGTTTTGTGCACTGCTGCACTTCTTTCGATTGGAAATGAAACAAAGAAGGTGTCAACTATTGCCTGTGAGCTTGTAAGATGACGATTCTAAAGCCAATATTGGCTACAGGATTGATCTTCACCTTACAACTTCTAATGGAAGCATCTACAATAAAGCTAACTTGTAGAAAATAAAAAATCAGCTCCCAAGCAAACAACTTAGGGAGGGAGGAAAGGAGAGAAAGATGGGGTGGGAAGGAGAGAGGGTCTTCTGCTGGGTAATGCATGATGGGGAGACGTGCTCCTTCCAAGGACCGATGATGACTAATATACCACTTCAATACCATTAGTGCACCTGGTGGCACTTGGATGAATTTGAAAACTTATTATGAGAGGTTTAAGACAAAACCTGCTACCAAAGTCTGTGAATGCGTTCATGAAGAACTCAGAAGGTGAGAAGTGCTACAGATACTTGTTGCAGAGGGTGAACACATTTTAGCTCATTGGAACAGCATGTTGATGGTGCATTTAATGTTTCAAAGGTGCAGGGAATGGTGGAGGGGAAGCTGGGGAGAAATGTTGGAATGAAATCACAATTGGATATGAAGTAAGAAGAGGTTTTCATGAATTCAAGAATCTCAATGGAATTTTAGACGGTATGGATGGGTTTTGATCAGCCAGATGTGGATGCACAAACCAAGGATTCCACCTGGATCCTTTTCTGTCATAAAATTTTAAGGCAACAAGGATCAACTCATTGGTGGCTGATGGTACATTCTTAACAAGTTGATTTATTTTGATGTGGCATGGTCGGCAAGGGATCCTTGGAAAGAGCCTCATCGGGCAGGCTATCCATGTTCTTTGCTCAACTGTGCACCCTTGACCGGTCACTGGCACAGATAATTGAGTTTACTGTAATTCAATTTGCAGGGAAAAGAAAACATCCAAATTAAGTAATTTTAGTTGAAAGATTAAATAGGTCTTTAATATTGAAATGCAGTCTTGCTAAACTCAAAAGAAGTTCTAAATTTTGAATCTCATAAGTAATGAAACAACAACCCATGGGACATGTGTTCGGTGTTTGTGCCTGCCTACTGTGCAAAATGTGTCCTGGTGTGCGTGTGCCCATGTTGGCACATGCATGGGATGTGTAAAATTATCCATTGCAATATGTGTTGTCATTTCTTTGCAAAAATAGAACAAATCTCTATTGACAATCATAATAAATACATTCACTATTCACAATATGAAATAAAGTGGATTAAATTTGAGCAATACAACTATGTGATTGCATACAAATGGGAATGATTTCACAGAACAAAAACTAAGGCATTGAGTTTCATTGAGATTTTGAAATGATATGAAATGAAAACAGCTGATTCAAAAACACATTTCGTCATATTATGACCGAAGGATTATATATATATATATATATATATATATATATATATATATATATATATATATATATATATATATATATATATATATATATATATATATATATATATATATATATATATATATATATATATATATATATATATATATATATATATATATATACAAAACGAAATACACCCAACAGGTTTATTTCGTTTTGTGAATATACCCCATAATACTACCTCTAGTAGTTTGCAATTAATTCCCAAAAAAGAAAAAACACTTGAAAATATCACTTTCAGGCATTTGCATCCTGTCATGATAATGTTCGGAAATTAATTTCAGTTTGCAAGACCACTAAATTTTCCACACCTTGGCAGATTCCTAATTAGTTGTTTACTAGAATAAATTGATTTCATCTTGCATATAAACTTAACGATATTGCTTGGAAAATATTATGCATATGGAATAAATAACATCAAAGCAGACGAAAATCAGACATGCATATTTGATGGGAATAGTTGAAAGGTTAACTCTCCAGTAAACCTATGAATTATGGATGAAATTCATTCCTTCCCTCAAGTCATTCATTTTTAATTTGATGAATGGGAAACAATAACAATTTTAGTGATTATCAAAAAGAAATTTAACATTACGTCACGTGTAAAACCATATGTTCAATGTGTAAGTTCAATCAATCGATCATCGAATAATCTTTCTCAAAAAAATCACAATGATTTTTCTCATATTGAATGATCAACAATTGATATTATGCACATAGTAAGCAACTATAAAGGATGGTGAATTTTGCCTGAGAAGGAAACTGAGCTAGCATAAGTGCGACCCATCACAGCAGTCATCTCTCAAATTAGATATCGGGAGCCAACAGAAGGAAAAATTATTCAACCACAAAATCTTGCTTTTATACAGCAGTTTACGTAATCTGAAATTTGGAATTGTTTTTGCAGTGAAAGTACTATATTAAAATTCATCCATCAGAATTAGCGAGCTCAAATCAGCTGGACAAAATTTCAAACCCATTTTTTACATCTTTATTAATCAATTATCATTAGATCACTGCAAAACTGTCGCAAACATTTATCTGGAATCAAATATCCTGTGAAGCTCTGTACACACACATTGTTCTCTGACTACGGTTGTCTCCTAAAAGAGAGAAATCTCTGATAGATAATGGCCCGTCTCTTAACTATTCTAGTGATGGGATCTCAAGTAAATTCTCTTTGCCATGATTTAGATAATTGGTCTATTGATAATTGGTTGGGACCTCTCTCTCATGAGTACCAGACAACAACTGAGAAACTAAGAGACCATCAAATTTAGGATAAAGAAAGCGTAGTGATTCCATTCTCCAAAGGAGTAAATACTGAAAATGAAGACAGAAACAGAAGGTCAAAATTAATCTGAATCTAGAGACATTATCAATGAAAGTAAAATGCCACAAAAACTGTTTTTGAAACAGCATATGAAATATGTTAATTTATAGAATACAATAATATGAGATTTTCATCCTGCGTACATCTAATTTGGCATTTTTGAGATTAAAAAATAAACATTGTTCAGCCATCAACCCCTTAATTTCTGGCAAAAAATAAGAAATCCCCAAAACCACACAACGGTGCTTTCCCCACGCAAAGTGTCAAAAGATCAAAAAAATCACCTCAACTATCGTAAATAGTTATTATCAAAATTATGCAAAAAGCCGATTGAAAAAAGATTAAACTCAGATCCATTCAACAACACATGTGGAGAAACGTCAAGTCAGGAATTTTGAGATTGAACTCATACAGTATACCTAACAAAAACTTGTATATATATTGGGAAGATAATGAAAATACACCAATTCATAGAGAGCTAAAGATACTGCAGGTTATGACTGGACTACATATACTTAAGCTCTGAATTGCTCTCTTCTTAATTATGCCATTATATGCTTTTTGAATATGTTAGAGAAAAATATAGCATTGCAACATTCTGACCCAATATTTTTAAAATGTGAAACACATTTTTTGTCTTTATAAACAATCTCATGGAAAGACAGACTATCATATTATCAATGGCATGGTATTTTGCAACCACAAGCACTACAAGAAAGTTTTACATTTTAATTCCAATTTTCAATTCCACAAAGAATGGCATTGTTAATTGATATGAGGATTGCTGTGGGTCCAAAACAAATATGTAATTCTTATATTAATGATAGCTTGAAAATACAACTTGTAATATTTATTGATAGGGTTGCTAATAACTTAACAAAATATTATAATACCACAGAAGTCCACATTTGACTAAACTGTAAGTTCAGTGTTCTTCTCGGATTTCCTAACTAACTAAAGAAAACTATCTTCTAAAATGTGTTTTCCTATTGCACATTAGCAGTAACTTGATATAAAATGTTAAAAATTTTGCATAACATTCAACACACATAATTGTACTGAATACATATGGCGTACACTAAAAATTTTCCCCACCACAATATTCCTACCATACTCAATTCAACTTTTAATTTCAACTCCAATAATCAACCTAGAGGTTGCTTTGAAGGGTAGGGTAGTGTGTCCTCCCCCAAAAGTGAGCCCTGGTACGGGATTTGTGAAATTTATACATTAACAGGGTGTGGGTTACATAGGGTATGGACAGTTTTTTTTCTTTGTGCCAAGTTCCCCAGGGAAATCTGGCACCCAGAAAATCACCCACGTTCCGTTTAGCTTAGATATCACCCTGACTTGACCCCAGAACCCATCATTCTATATCTGAACATTTTACGTACAGGGCTACCATTAAAATTCACTGTTAAATTACTCTTTGGTTAGCTTCCTGGAAGAACGAATGCCCTAATTTGTCAGCTACACTATCCTCATTTGAATTTGACATAATGGGGCAAATTTTGGGCTTCTGTAGCCAGAGACAAGGAGTATATTACAAAAGAGTGATACAACATAAGTAGTAAATATCCTCCCATTAAATGGTGTAGAGCATGTAAGGGATGAGAGAAATCACATAGAGAGTTAATAAATATCTGTATAAAACATTTAGAGTACAGACATTTACAATGCAAAGAGATACACAGCCCCTTTCCATACTTCTCATTATAGTTTATATAATAACATTCACGTTTGATACTAATTGCTAGAATATTAACAGGAAAAAATAATAAGTAAAATATAATATAAAATACATATATGAAATAGGGCACTGCCCAGAATTTATAGCATGATGTTGAAATCTGGCTAATGGTTTAGTGAAAAAAAGAATCAAAAATTGTTATGCAATCACATATTTAGGTTGCAACCATGCTTACCCTTTTTTGAGATCTCTATAAATAGCACATACTATGTAGCATCCAGAATATTTAAAAAATAAATATTTTCACACGTTTTGATTTTCCAAATTTTGCCAAATTTATGGAAATACATGCATGCTGCATAATATCCCCTTTTTAAAAGCTTTGATTGTAGTAAAAACATTAGTAATTTTTTCAAGTTTCTCCATAATACCAACAAAATATCCTTAACAGTGCAATAATCTCTAACAGCTTTGGTTTACATTTATACCTAAAAATATCCTTAAAAGGAGTATAGCTGTACCATTCATTGCCAATTACTATCAATATGATTTCATATTTTAATCACAGATAATTCAAATCACATAAATTATTAGAATTACTACAAGTTTCATAAGAGAGAGAAAAAATTCACAGAGTAGTAAAAATGTTCGGCTCATCATGGTTACCTTGCAGGTCCTTCAAAAATTCTAAAAGCACAAAAAATACCATTGGAAAAAATGGCTTACAGTTGCCTGTTTGAAAAAAAGCAGTCTAATCACTTCCCAACACTCAATGGGCATCAAAGAGTTAAAATAAACATACTTTTCCAATATCAAATTTGAATAGAACCATTGGTATGAAGAGGTTTCACTGCTTACATGTTAATAAAAGCATTACTAAAAATCCATAGAGAATCACAAATTACAACAGTTTTGGAAAAACATTTTATAATGAAACATATGTGCAATCTTCTTCAACAACATTCAGAGACAATAAAACTGGAAGACAAAGCTGTTACTTAAAATTTGCTCTTCAGGAGAAAATCTTTCAAAAGAGACCTACGTGATTGGTTTAGGTTTAAATTACTTGAGTATGCAAGTAATCAAAGAAGATTGTAGCAAATAATGCACAATGCATTTTAGCAGAGGGTGAATAAGTGATGGGCTCACTTCAATACTGTTGCTTCTTGCATAGCAGTAATCCACCTTGAATACACAAAGATGGAATCATATAAGAAACCGGAAAGATTTCCTTTCAATTAATACAATAAATAAACATTAGCAATGGCTCTTCACACTGCTAAATTGTCCATTTATAACTCAAGATGTTAGTGTGTGTGTGTGTGAGTGTGTGTCCATGTGTAGCATTTGCAGGATGTTGTGTTGCAATTTGGTAGAAACGACAGCACAAGTTAAAATAATTATTTCATCAGAAGGAGTAGAGAACTCATGAGACGTTGAATCTATCCTGTAAGCTATATATTGTCCATTTACTTTATTATAATAGCTATAGGCAGAACTACTTCTCAGGGTTCAACAGGCTATTATAGCATCCTAAATCTTCCTCAGACCACAACAAAAAGGACAGAAATATATGGAGTGGTCCTATTTGACTTAAATATACAAGGAACGTAGCTACGGTCGTGAATCAATGTAAACAAAAAATACCAGGACCGTAAACTTGAAGTTTCTTTTTTTGAAGTCTTGCAAGTTTACGGTCCCGGTATTTTATGTTTACGTCCTATTTGATTTTTACTTGTTTTTTTAATTTTTCGAAAGATTACTGCAGAATTTTTGGGGAGTGATAATATAATTTTAATAATTAATAATTTAATAAATATAATTTTGTGATTTTGTTTCCATTGTCACTGCAAAACCTCAATTTTACCCCCTAGGAATTCATGTTTTACCTTGATACACAACATTTCCTCCAAGCTCCTCAAACTTTTGAATCCTTATCATTTAAGCTTAGTCTGCTATTTACAATTCTACATTTTGAGATAACCCTCAATTTATAGCTGTTGATGGGAAGCAGCCTGGCACACTCAACTCACAGCAAATGACAAGACTGTCACTGTATATTTTTCTATACCTTACAACTGAGGTGGAAAGTGCATTTGCTGTTTGATTCACAAATTTTTTGATTTGGTGTACTTCTTGGAACGATCCCTCTACTTTCACAATGATTTCTCCTTGGCTGGCTTACTGAATAGTGAACTCTTTTCTGTACCACAATGTATTTCTCCAAGCTAAATCAAGCGCACAATCAAAGGCTTCCTCTGCCCACCCATAATGAAATGTGCACGAACCCTCTGCATCCTTGCCATTGAGTTCTCTAAGCCCCTCAATGTATTTTGTGGAGACACAAAGCAACTATCGACTTGGATGTTCTTTTCTCAATACCTATTTCTATTCACATATCCCATCTTGTTCTTTTCACTCTCTCCTACCTTGTCATTGCCACATTTTCATGCTTCAGTGGGTGCCATAAACAATTTTCATATCTAATAGTTTGACGTGGTAATTATTTTGGGGACTACATCTCCAATTCCATTCATAAAGCAAATGATGAAAATCTTTCTTTCTGCTTTCTTCCCCAAGGCAGAGACATGAAAAGCATATTCACATAATGTTTCACCCCAATTTTAATCCTAGATTCCACAAACATAGCGCACTATTTTCCGGGAAACTTTCATTGGGTAGGCCAAATTCAGCATTCTGCAGACATCAAAATACACCCAAAAGCATTTAAAATACATACATGCCAGCCGGTATTTAGAAATGGAATTCATATTTGCCCACCTAATTAGATATGCGCCACATGAACCTACTCATGGTTTTGGTCTGGACAAGCTGCTCATCAATGGGTGCAGGATCAACTGCTACCTTCAACTACTTCTTCACGGCACTTTTACTTCGTGATTAGCAGTGATAGAATGACTGATTATGCAAGAATAAACAAGAGATGAAGAGCACAGTGAATAGCAGGATGCTTGGCATCCCTTGAAATAAAATGGCACCGTAATGTGCTAGGCAGATACTCTTTGAAGTTTGAATGAAAGAGTAAACACTGAAACCAATATGAAAAGTTTTCACTGACCAACCTACAATTCAGTGCATGATATTATTTTCAAAGGCTAATTATGATTACAAATTCCAAACATTGTCATAGGAGGGAAGGTCAGAGAGGAAGCCAGGAAGAAAGAGAGTTCTATGGCAAGTGTAATGGAAGCGAGGAAGGAGATATTTGATGCAATATGGCTTCTTAAATTAAAAATTTGTTCTATTTTAATTATGATTTACAAAGTGTTTAATTGTTTTAATTAAGGGAAAATTCAACAAGTAGCCTAAAATATGTTATACGCAGTGAAATAGGCTCACTAAGATGTCTGAATATTCAATCTACCATTGAACCTGGAATATCTTTTCATGATAACAAAAAAATTAAATTTATGTAAACAATACCTATATCTTGTTCATTAATACTGTTAATAACTAAACCAACTAAATGCTATTACAACAATGAGTTTTTAGTACTATGGAATAAATATGAAGAATGATTTGGTAAGATTTTATGACAGCAGTTAATTGGTGCTTTTAGATATATCAACAAATATTCTACAAATTAATAAATCAAGAGAATATTGATTTTAAATGTGGATGTAAGACTAGAATTAGATAAAAGTTATGAAATGTCAAAGATCCCCAAGCATTGGCTACGAGACAAAAAAAATACTGGGATTTCAAAAGCAGTGAAAATAATCACTCTGGCACTTCTAGTGTTAATCCTAGTCTAGTCCATGGTAATTGCACTACATGAGCTAAGAGAGTATCAAAATATGTGGTAAGCAATATTTAATATGGATTTTCCTCAACCATAAGAATTAGGAGAAAATAATAAAATTAGAGAGACAATAATGCTGTCAGCTGACGAATCTCCATTGAATTTTCATCTTGTAATTATATCAAAGACACAAACATAGTTGAATTGCTTTGATGCTAAAACATGATGACCCTTAGGCAAGAGAGGAGAGCACACTTTTACCAACCTTTTTGATGAATGAATGTTGTCAGCTTGGAATTCCAAAAACGGCTTTCCCTTATGGGTGAGGCTAAAAGCTAAACCATTTTCACCTTCCTCTTGTTTCACATTTTCCACCTGGAATGTTATTTCACAAAAACGAATGTTATAAATAAATTTAAAAATCAAGAAAATATCATTTATTTAAATACTTTAAATAACCTTAATAATTATGGATAACATTACATTTATTGGTTAAGTCTTTCATGGAAAATTAAGAGATAATAACTTAACATAAGAGAAACAATACTAAAGAAAAAATGGAGAAATTGTTCTAGGAAAAATTTCAAGCACGCCAGTTGCTTAGAGATTGAGTTCACTGAAAACTATAGTTTATCCTATGAACCTCATAATATCATAATTTTCAAACATAAGTAACCCACCTCACATGGAATAAGCACCTGGTATCCAAGAATGGGAATGCTTTCCAATGCCACTACATCTTCAGAAGCTTTGTAAACGTATAGAACTTGATCTTTAAGAACAAACCACATTTTTTTCCAAGATTTTCGACATCTGTATTGCAACCATCCTGACATCTGGGAACCAGTGTCATTTGCACAAACCTAGAAGAGAAATAAATTAAACTGCGGTCAGATGCTATGGTGCATAAATGAATAAAAAAGACAAAGTTCAGTCTGAAAGGGTTACAATTCCACCCTCGTATACAGTATGCATTGTAATACTCCAGGAACACTGATTTTCAGGCAAAATATTCATCTCGTACACTGGTATTTATTTACATCAATTTGGAAATTAACACAAGAATAGCAAACCAAAACACCACCTTTTGCAAAAAAAAATTGTACACATTTTCATTTTAGCAAAACTTAAGATATAACACCAAATCAGATTGCTTTCCCATATTTGCCTTGGATGTCAATATTTCTTACTAATCCAAGCCAGGCATGCCAATTTCTATTCAAGAGTGTTAAAAAAAGCTACAATTTAGAACATAAATACCAGTGCTTCTGCATGTGACAAAATATTTGCATTTTACAATATCTTCAAATAAGCGACAGTCAAACTGTAAATATAATTTCTCTTGGAACCAAAACACTATTTTAAAAGGAAATCCAAGAAAGCATTCACAAAAGGCCTTTAAAGGGAATAAAGGGTTAAATAAACTAAAGAACCCTTAGCAGACCCACACCTTAGAAAGTAAAAGCTTGTTAATTCATTTGTTTAGCAAACATTTTTAATGATGATAGGAAAACATAAAATTTCAACTTTAAGTTTCCAATCCTGAGTGAAATAGAATTCTTTCAAAGTCACTTCAGGTATAACAAATAAAAATTTAAACCAACATAACAATAATTCCTTCAAAAAACTCCACATTTTAGCCACCGACATAATAGTTCATGCAGGCAAATTAGCTTCAGGGCATTTTTTAAAGGAAGAAAGTGTAAAGCTATCCTCAAAGGTCCATTTCCTCCTTAAAAATAAGTTACTGCAGAAGGACTTAAGACACAATAAGGTTATGATAACAATGATTCTTCTCCATGTATCCTACCTCTTTCAGGCGCTGTGGCACATATTTTATTTTTTTACCAGCAGCAGGCTGCCCAAGCTTTTTAAACGAGGCTCTGATGTTCCCAAATGTGGCGCCAGCGAGGCCAAACTCACGTTCAAAGGCTTCTTGTGTGTTCTTCTCAAAATCTTCAAAATGAAAATAATACCAACATTCTAACATGTGAAACACAAAATAACTAACCCATCTTTATGAATAAAGAAATGCATGAAATTAAATTCTTCACTGTCTTGGATCAGACGAGACCCATCTTTTCACTCATACTCTGTCAAGTGAACAATAGCCTCTAGTCCATACATGGTCAACCCTCAGGCTCTATTGCATATGAGCTTCCATATTTTCAGCCTGTAGTTCAAAGAGGAAGACACATTGCCATACACAATATAAAATGACAAAGGCTGTAGAAGTTCTCAAGTTGTGAGCAGTGGCTACAAAAATTTATCTTCTGGGTGACACAACCAACAAAGAGAAAACACTTTCCGGTGTACCCTGGGTTCTCCAATTGAGAAATTGGCCATGGAATTTCTTGGAACCATTTCCCACACTTTATGCTGATGGTGGATTTTGTACTATGCCCTAGGTTTAACGACTATTGCATTGGAAATGCCATCTCCCAGTAAAACTCTGGATCAACTCTTAGGGGATGCGATGAAAAGTGCCCAGCAACAAGTGAGGTAAATATCATAGAGAAATACTTCAATAATTGATCATGCATCACCATCCAAAATGCCCAATTGGCTGTGAAATTACTGGATTTATTCTAAAAAATGTTAATCAATAAGCTGGGATATTTAAATGCAACAATGTCAGAGTGTAAAAGTCCTTCACCTTGAATCATTCACCTCCAAAACCAGTCAAGGCGAATGATTTTTACACTCAAATTGTTGCATTGAAATACATATTAGCGGATGACTCCATTAATAGTTATTGTTGTAGCATTTCACGCAGTTTCTTGGAATCTGGAATATTTAATCCTAATTAACCATCAAACCCTATTATGCAATAATTTTCCACATAATACGCACCCAGTTTAATCATGGATGTAACATATGCACCCATGATTTCACAAGATAAAAATATGCAGCTTTTCTTTTCATACTATGTATGACACCTGCTCATTTCATAAGCAGAGCAATAAGGACATCACAACACAGCCTTCATCCAATCTACATCAGAGGTATAACGATCTCAACAGTGGAGAGAATTGAATAATGAGGAAAATAAAGGTGATAATTTCAGAGGCACAATATAAACAATTGATGAACGTGAAATCAATGAACTTTTTGGGCCACAAGAACTTTCTAACTACTACTACTAACTTTCAATTCAAAGGCCTCAGTGATTAAGACACTTTAAATAATGTGACTACTGTTATTACAGTTATTATGTTGATTGTTCACAATCAAAAATCAGGCAAATGTAAAATTATAAAGGCTTACAATATAAACTTAAAAATATCCTTTACTCCCAACAAATAAATTTTTCACTTGTCAAATTAAACTGGTGTTACCATGTACACACCCTATCCTTTAGATAAAATTTCAGGACAAAAATATGCATATTATGCACGGAAAATGATGGTACCCGCATTCATTTTAAATAGGGCATCGATTCTTGGAATTTCAAAGGGATACATAGGGGAACCTCACTTAACGAGCACCTCTCACAGTGAGAAATTCGCATGAGCAAATATATTGGTCACAAAGTCGACTAGCTTAATGAGTCACTTTCGCATATGGAGTGACAGGGAGCAGGGTATTACCAGAGTGATTGTGCGCCTATTATTTCAGTTTGTGTTTAACACTAGATCTGCTAGTATCTTTGCGTCGCTAGCGATCAAACATTTTTCCAAAATTGTGTTCAAACATATTATTAAAGCTTTTTTTGTGCAAAGTTTAATGAGATTTTGGGCATAATTTTAAAATTGACCATGGAGAAAAATGCATAAGAAGAAAGCCACAGGATAATTAAAGTAAAAAATAACAATGGAATGAAAAGTTGTAGAAAATCTGGAACAAGGTGTGAGTGCAGCTAAACTAGTAGTCACGTCAATAATCTGTCGAAATCAACAATATGCCTTCTCTTCAAGAACACGGACAAGACTAAGGAGATAGATGCTTTAAAGAGAGTGACAACAGTACCTATGATGCGGTTACGTATTCTCAATTATGTTGAAAGGTTGCTTCTCATATGCAAAAACAAAATGCAACTGTAATTCGACAGAGAATACAATTTGTTCGAAGGGAAAAGTGATTTTCCCCAACCCCACTAATAAGATGTCAGGTTCATAAATGGCTTAACATGTAATTAATGGGAGCCATACATGGTTCGAGAACTAAACCGAGAAGAACCATCATCCACGGCATTGTGAGGCATGGTAAAGCCGCAAGCTCTGAGTCAAAGGCAGCATAGAAATTCATCAGTGACTTCAAGAAGCTTGTAAATTCAGGAGGTTTCTTGCCACAACATGTTTTTAATTGTGACGAGACTGTTCTCTTCGGGAAGATGTCAAAGTGAACCTGCATTTGTGCTAATAGCAGTAGGAGAGAATGCATTGCCGGGCCACAAGGAAATTAAAGCCATCTCACGTTGTTAATTTGCACTAAAGCAAGCGGTGATTTGAGAATCATTTTTGCTTTTACAATTTTAGTTTGCATTCCTAGTTGCTTCATTCGGTGATAGAAGAAAAGGTGAGCGTGATCCACGATCCTAAACAATGTATACATAATTTTATTTGAATTAATCTTGTACAATTTTTTTTTCAGCATGGAATGTACTCATGTTGTTTCACTAAACAAGTGTTTTGCTTTACAAGAAAGATCGTGGAACCATGCATTTTATAGTGTGGTCTTCAAGCAAATAAAAACATTATTAATATTATTACAACTGGTCGTATGCAGACCAGAGTTAAATGAATATTTTAAACTTTTTCAGTCTTAGATTCCTTCTTCATATCAGGGTAAAAGTTAAATGGATGTCATTATTTTGACAATGACCAAAATTTAACACATTGGATGTAGGATTATTTTTGGGCTATTATTTGGAGGGAAAATGTTCCTAGTAGGCATTAAATATGGTGCTCAGTACTTAATCCATATGTCTACAGAGGCTTCATAAATTCTCTAAGAATGAGATTCTTTAACAAATCACGTGTAGAGGTAACTAATAGATTAAATTTTCCAAAGAAGACAAACCAGGGCAAAAGATTTCTAGTTCATTAGCCATGAAAGAAAAGTTCATTAGCTCACCTAAAGCAGTATGGCCAGGTATCACTTACCAATAAGCCCAAATAAGCACCCAGGTCAATGTCCTCAGCAAAACATATACTCTACATGATATTTTCACCCAAGCCCAGGTTTCAAAGATTATGGATGATGTAGGGGTTTGTTTTTGACAACACCGTAGGATACAATGCCCCAAAACCCACTATTGTATTACCTTGCAGAAGGCTTTCAAAGCATTCATCACAGACTCTGGCAGTTTGGAACTTCATGTACTGCAGAGGGGCTCTGTTGGCTGAGCACTTTCCACACACAACCTGAGAAAAATACAAATTCAAATTAATGTCACAATTAGAGAAGTCATCAAGGTATCACTTATGATCCAAAATGACTTGAAAGAACATCACTTCTGCCTATTTTAATAACAATTAATCACTAATTGCCACAATACAATAAGATGATCCAGTATGAAGTTGTGCATCCATAGCATTTACAAGATGGATGATTGACTGCAATGAGAAAATCTGGAGTATAGAAAAACAGGGTCGTATGGAAAAGTCTGTATGTTATATCTGCTAAAATTTATGATAAAAGGAGACACATTGCTTTTCCAAATAAAAAGTGTTATTTACAACCTAGGTTTCTTTAAGCATAACATCTGCAGAAAATGTTATGCTGCAACAAAACCTAAGTTGCAAATAGAACTATTTATGATGAAAAGCAAAGTGTCTTCTTTCATCATGAAGGTTTTCCACCATACCATACCAAAAACTGTGTTAATCTGAAAGTCATATGTTATATCTGTTAAAAAAGCCTCCAATTCCAAGCAACCCATCCACTCCAGATGTCACACAGTGGTCTACTGGATTAAACCTTCCCAATGCTCATAAGTTTTCAAAGACCGTGCTAGTTGTCTGATATATTTTAGTGGACCATGAGGCCCCCACAGTTTTCAAATAGTTGAATGGAAGAAGACTGTACTAATATTTTTATGCTACGTATGTATATCCATGAATATGGGCAGCAAAATACCTCCTGAAGCATGTTTATCAAGACCATTAATGGAGTGCAAAATGGCAAATGGATCAAAGAGCAGTAGAGGCTGACATGAAATGTGTGATTTCTCTGAGGATCACAACTTTAAATATTTTCCTGAGTGTATCTAAGAGCAACTAAGAAACAAAGAGTACTAAAGACAACTAGTAGGAGAGAGAATTGATCCCTGATTGGGGGCCATTAAGAACTGGAGGACAGAGTCACTCCACCAGGTGGAGTTTTATGCCATTCGATAGTGAAACTCCACCCACTGATTTTACAAGTCAGAGGCGGTGTGATCATTTCCAGGGGTCAGAGATTCATACAGTGGCACCTTGCTTAAAGAGCACCTTGGATAGCGAGTTATTATTTTTCAAAGTAATTCACATAACAGGCAAAAATATTGGTCCCAAAAACGACTCGCTTGATGAGCGACTTTTCTCATTACAAGTGACAGAGGAGGAAATTCCCCCATCCTTGCGTGTCTGCTACCAAAGTTTGTACTTAACACTCATTCTGCTAGCATCTTTATGTCGCTAGTGATCACACATTTTTCCCAAGTGCTTTCAAACATATTATTAGAGATATTTTGTGCATAGTTTTAAAATTGACCATGAAGGCATGAGTATGGCTGATCTAGTACCCATCAGTTGACATCCATCATCGGCCTTTTCTTCCAGAACACTGACAAGACTTAAGTGATAGATGCTTCAGGGAGAGTGACAACAGTCTCTATGACGCAGTTACATATTCTCAATGATGTTGAAAGATTGCTTCCCATATGCATAAACAAAAAGCAACTGTAACCCGACACCATTAATGAGAATACAATTTGTTGGAAGGGAAAAGTGATTTTTGCCGACCACGTTAATAAGATGTCAGATCACAAATGGCCTAACAGGTAATTAAGGGGACCTGTGAATGGTTTGACAAGTTAATGAGAAGCACTGTCATTCATGGCATTGTGAGGCATGGTGAAGCCGCAAGCTCTGAGTCAAAGGCAGCATAGAAATTCATCATTGAATTCAAGAAACTCAAAGTTTCTGAGGATTACCTGCCTATAACCCTGTAAATTCAGTGGGTTACCTGCCTCAACACGTTTTTAATTGTGATGACATGGTTCTCTTTGGGAAGAAGATGCCGAAGAAAACCTATATTTGTGCAGAAAACAGTAGAAGAGAATTCTTTGCCCAACCAAAAGACAATGAAAGGCCATCTCACACTGTTATTTTGCACAAATGCATGTGGTGATTTGAAAATCAAACCACTTCTTGTTTCCCAATTAGAAACTCCGCGATCCTTCCAGAAGTATTAAGTCAAAAACAGCAGGCTAAAAGAGATGTGGAAACTTATGCAACATACCATGCATACAAGGCATCACCCTAATAAGTCAATGATGATGCGCACTATAAATTTATTTAACAATCATTCCAAGTCCCTTTTTCACTCAATTTTGAAGCATTGGCAAAAACAAATGTCTCTAGACAGCTATCTAGTAAATAGGAATTGGTACATATCATAATTAATTAACCATGTTTTTTAATTCTTTTTTGCTTTTACAATTTTAGTTTCCATTCCTGACTGCTTCATTCCACTTCAGAAGAAAAGGTGAACGTGATCCACAATCCTAAACAATGTACACATAATTTCATTTGAATTAACCTTGCACAAATTTTTTCTTAGTATAGAAAGTACTATCACATGTTACATTAATTTATAAGCTAAGAGTTGTTTCACTAAATGAGTGCTTATCTTTACAAGAAAGATTGCAGATTGAATTACACTCATTGCACAATGTTCCACAGCATAAGAAATATATTAAAGTAGATTTGAAAATTTTCTAGGTGATTTCATGAAATTTCATGACTATTTCAGTTTCTCTACACAGTGAGCACCTTACTGTTATTTAAAGTTAAAAAAGTAAAAGTGAATTTTCAATAGTTACCTTTCCACAAGCTCGGCAGTGATGACGTCTAAATGTGACAGTGAATTCTGAAGTGCAACTTTGGCACATAGTGACACGGCAATCTTGAATCCAAACAGGAGCCTGTATTAAGAGAATGGAATGCAAAAAATATTACTACACAAAATAGACATGGTTACAAAGACTTAGTGCACAGTTATATACAGTGCCACAAATTTTTAGCACAAAAATCATTTCTTGACCGGGATTCAAATCCAGATTCCATGATGGCCAGCCAAGTGCTTTTGTAAGTTAAGCCACTGAACATTTGCCGCAGTTTCTTTGAATTTGTTGTTGGTTTTCGAAGAAGAGGAATACAAGATCAAACATTAAAACAGAAAGCCATAAACTAGAGAAGGGGGAAGTTTTCCTATCTCGGAAGTTCTTAGAACCAAAATGGTCCAGTGACTTACACCTGGCAAAGTAGCTTTCACAAAGATGGGGTAGTTGACTGGGGAAATGAGATAGAATCTGGAGAAAAGATAAGTGAAAAATTTGATACACAGCAAAGTTATGTATGGTGCAGAAACATGGTCATTGAAGCAGGATGATAGATGTAGATTGGAGGCTTTTCAAATGTGGGAAAGTAGAAGTATGGAGAAGGTGAAGTGGACAGAAAGGAAAACAAATGAGGTGGTGCAGGATATGTGCACACAATATTGAAGGCATCAAGTGAGCATAGCTTGTTCATTAAAAATCAACCATTATAATCTCTTCACATAAAAATTTCCTTATTGTTTACCATTATACAAAGTTCCTATCCATATCCTTGTATAGCATTTATTGAATTGTTTCCCAGTCAAATACACCTGGATAAAAGGAGCATTTCCTTATGAATATTGTATATTAGCTTTATGAAGGAAAAATACAAGCATACAGCATAATGTAGAATATGGCAACACGGTACAACTCCCATGGTCAACTTACAGCAGTTCCAAGTTGAAAATGTTCATTTACTTTTTGATTGGCATTACTCTGAGCTATCTTCATCTGAAGAAATGTCTGCTGCCGCAATGTATAATCACGTATGGCCTTCTCCAAAGCATTCACCCATTCAACCCTCTCTTGTGCAGAGCTGCAAATAAAAACATTATGTAAGAGCAATAAAAACATCAATCAATATCAATGGATAAGTAAATGTAAAGTTTAGAGAGACATACCTGGCAGACAAGGTGAAACTGCGGGTGATGCTAATTATGCTAAATTCATTGGTGTAATCTTCTGCCACAGGTATTTCAACTTTCATTCCATCAAGAGGAAGTTCATTATTTACTTTGAGAGAGCCAGCAGCTTGGACTGATCGATCATATGAGGCATACAGAAGGCAATCATTCAACTGAAATCAAGGAAATTAGCCATTGTATTATAAAAGGAAAATTTTCAATCTCTACTAGTAACTGGAATAACGTCAATTTTAAGCAGGTCTTGGAGTTTAGAAGCATGTTGATAACAATAACTTTGTGGAACATACTAGTGAAAAAGCTACCTACACATGACGCACTAGACAAACGGGATAGGGAAAAGAAATCAAATATTTATGGGAACTGTATGACTCACTAATAATGCAAAATGGCAAGTGGCATAGCATATCAATGCAGTGCCAAAAGAGGGCAGAGAACCAAAATTTGCTTGAACTTTTGTAACTTTGGATGGGACAAACCATTAGCACAGAACTTCTAATTTAACCTTCTACACTACCTATTTTCCTACCAATGGGACAATTTAACGGATTACTTTCTTTGGGTTTTGTTTTGCACATGGAGATTAGAACAGCAATCATTAAATATGCATTTTAAGCACTGTTTAGCAACCACAACCCATCGATACTGTTCGAACCTTGTTAGAATGTCACATTCCTAAATGTTTAATCTAAGGTCATCTATTGGATAATTTTTAATTCAGTTTAAGTGTCTTACTCCATTTTTATAAAAATGATGTGCAAAATAAATTGGGTCTTATTTCATGGGAAATGATCTATTTCCATCAAGCATTCATCTTCTTTGAACTTCAAACTTATCTTCCTCACCTCACTTACAGGCACATCCTAAACCAGATCAAAAAAGGGTGGCCTGACAGTCTAGCCCCAATTTCAACCCAAAATGCCACGGGAAATTAATGCTTCAGCAAAACTCTGCACTCCTCACTTAGCTCTCTGCTCCTTTGCAGCCCTTCGCCTCCCACACGCCTTCCTCTCACTGGCACCTCTTGCCTGCACACTCATTCCCTGGCAACAGCCATTAACTCTCGCACAATTTTTTTTTCCATCAACTGACTTGGGGAACATTCTCCCCATGGAATAAAAATACACTATTCCTCACCAATATCCATTCTTCTGTATCACCTTACTTCAATCACACATTCTCACATCTTCATCATTTGTGGAACATCAATTTTATTCCTCTAGAGATACTTCAACTTTGCATGTCGCCCTTTTTAAATAAAACTGGTTCTGCCAAAACTTAGGGGAAAACCTTCATATTGAAATTGAAAAATAACCAACTTGACTTTTCCACGGAAAATTTTTATCTACGACCTAAGTTTCGTTATGGTATAATATCTTCAGGTAAAAATACAGGTCAAACACATGATATATATCTCTGGGTGGAGAGGAAGAGGAGGGAGGAAGGGAAGGATTGTTTAAGGTAGGAAGAGGGGGGCCAAAAGTTTGTGGTTGAAGGAGGAAGATTGGTAATATTAATAAATTAGCAGGCTGGGAGGAGGGATTAATACAATGTTGAAAAAGGTTTGCTTGGCATCGGGTTAACTGGCAGAGGAGTGGGGGAATGGGTATTGTGAACAGGGAGAATGGCACTGGGTAACTAATCAGGTGATTAAGTAGCAGGCTGGGAGGGGTTACTACATTGTTGAAAAGGTTTGCTTGGTGTCAGGTTAGTTGACAGAGGGGTGAGGGGAGATACAATAACAGGAAACATGAAAGGTAAAGAAAATTGTTGGTCAAAACATCTTCTCTGTGATTCGTGTGCCAAATGAATGATTTCTATTTGCTCCAGTATATCAAGGCGGTAGCCTTTCTTCTCAATGTGCAGGATTTCGGGGATGAAATCACTACTGTGGCCACAATCGTTCAGTTGTTTTGTGAAGAGTGACTTGCATATGTTGTTTCTAAAGCATGCTCTGTGCTCCTTTACTCTCATCTCAAATCTCCTTCCCCTCTGGCCTATGTATATCCGGGAGCAGTCTTTGCAGAGGAGTTTGTATATTCCACTCTTGTGTAGGGGTTCAGATTGGTCCTTCATGTAGCAAAACAGATTGCTTAATTTGATTTTATTGTAGAAGGCCGGTCTCATCTTTTCATTTGGGAGGATTATTTGCACTTTTAATGACAAGTGGCCAAAGAAAGGGAATCTCCTCCACTGTGGTTGGTTTTCTGCAGATGTGGGAGAACTTTACATGGCTAGTTAGGTATGGCTAACTTGGCTAGATGGGATAGTTTCCTGTTGTAAAGTTTATCAATTAACTCTTCTCTATATACTTAGTTCACTTAAAAAAATTTTTAAAACTGAAAGTTCCTATCTTCATTCATGCTTCCATAATTAAAATATGGGTTTGAAGGTTACAACCTGTCTCAGCCATTTTATCAAAGTCAATATCATATGGGTTATATGCTCACCATGACTAAGAACAAAAATAATGCCAAATAAAATACTCACCAGGATAAAATACCTATTAAGCATTCCCTTTCGGCACAATTTTTGAAGTTCTCCTTCCTTTAGAAAAGCACGGCCAGGTTTTATGATGGCATAATTCTTCAAAAGTGACTGAAGCTGAAGAAGTTTTGACAAAGCATCCTGATGATAGAAAATAAAAAAAAACAATAATTCCATGAAATCAAGTTACCTTTCATAGTCATTCAATGAAAATCTCAATATCAATTTAACTGCTCAAGCTTATTTCAATGAACTGATTTAATTTGTCACTGGACTTGAGATAATGTCTCTTCATGGAAAACAATATATTTGAGGGTAATTTTATGGTGAAAACAAGGACTGCTGCTCAAGTTAAGTTTGTTCCTGTGATTATGTATACATGCAAAATTTAGAAATATTATATATATATATATATATATATATATATATATATATATATATATATATATATATATATACATAAATATAAATATATACACATTTATATCCATTATACATATATAGACATATATAAAAATATATAAATTTTCTATTTGTATATATATATATGTAAAAATATATATACACATTTATATTAATATATACACATATATATACACACACACGTGCATATATATATATATATATATATATATATATATATATATATTTATACATTACATCTCATATTACATTACGAATAAGTTTCTTGTGCCATGAAAGTGTTTTGTTCAGCAGCCCTTTTAAACAATGGCAGTGAAGGTGCATTTCCTGCGGTTATGCTAAGTTTATCCCACTCTTGGCCAGTGGTAACTGCAAAAAATTTGTAATAAATGGCCATTCCATGATGTGGTATTAAAAGATTTTGATTCCCCTGAGTGCTTGTTTCATGTACCTTATCAAGACTTGGGAAATTAAGTGTAAGGTAATGATTGAGCCCTTCCAGTTTTCAGAACTTGGTACAGAAGGATTGAAGTATGCCATAAGCATCAAGAGTCAAGTGTTGACCAAATACCTTTGTTAATACAAGGGATAATGTGATTAGATATTAGTAAGTCAATGATAGACCTAAGAGAACGTTGGGGTTTCATGGAAAGCTCTTGAGAGAAATCTTGGGAAAACAATGTCAGCATAATCAAATTTATTTATGTTATTGTATCAGAAATAATTGGAGGACAATTTGACCGTACTTTCAAAATTATTACAGAATCTACTGTAATAGCTAAAAATGCAGCAGGTGGATTATCCATGCTAGTGCTGAAATTTGGCTTGAACGTGATTTTTTCAATTGGAAATAGTTTAAGCATATGTAAATGATGACAAGATGTGTGCATTCATCTATTGTGGTGGCAACTTGGATGTTAACCAAGTATAAAGAAGGGCAATGACAACACTCATCATCCTCATCAAAGGGTCTCTATTTCAACATTACCTCTCTTATTCATAATTTCTAGATATTTTTGGGCATCTACAAATGTTTATCCACATTTAACATGGCAAAAATAGCCAGTAATGAGTAACTATGACCAATTCCTTCCCTGGCACAAAACGTCCCCTTTATAAAACAATTTAAAAATACCAACTTTAAAAAAATAACAGGCTAAGCTGAATAAAAAGTCAAACTGCACTTGAGACTATCATTAACACCATTCCATTGAAGTGTACATATCCATCTTAGAAAAAACAAGTCATTGAGCTACTAAAAGTAATAAGGTAAATCTGCACTCACCCCCTGTTTCATGCTTCTGTTGGCATGATCTGCCACATCACAGACAATCCCAAGGGCAACTTTTGTGTCCTTATAATCAGTTGATTCAGGCTCTAATTTTGCTAGGTAGTCTTCGAGAAGAAGACGATATTGTGGCAGTCTTTGGATCGGCTTCAACATAAAATGCTTCAGAGCTAATCTTTGACAGCGAGGCGATGCCTCAAAATCACGCACTACTCGAGCAAACCGAGCATTGCTATCACAACATTCATCCAAATACTGACACTGAGTCTCAAAATTTTGAAAATATGATGTATAAAGCTTAAGAAATGGACCCTTCCGTACAATTATATCAGCAATTTTCTGGCTATGATTCCAACTGCTAATACGATCTTCTAAATCTTCTAAAAGTCCCTCATTAAATTTCAGAAGCTGTGGAAGATTATGAAGGATCTTGCACAGATCAGCCTTTGATATAATTTCAGTCTTCAGTTCCATCCTGCAAACAAAAGAATTAATTTGGTTACTGCAAGAAAATAAGATTTAAATAGATATTTGAGTTAATTGTAATGCAAAACTTAAGTCTATGACATCCTATGAGCCTTTAAATAGCCTTTAGCTCCCATCGGGAGCTAAACAGCACATTTAAACCCATTGTGCTTTTACCAATGAGGTTAAGTGAAGAACTTTTTGTGTGCTAGGTCAAGATAACTGGAGATGTCTGATTTACGACATGTGGCTATGGTAACACAAAACATGCTCCATAATATAAGGTGGATGTCAAGGATCACCTAGATATTTATCGTGCCACTAAATGCATACATATTGAAACTCATCAAATATCAGCATTAAAAAGCATTGTAAATTTTCCTTCGTGAGCAATAAAACCAGACACAGCTACCCACATACAGATCTGAATACCTCCAAGGGCAACCTCCTCAAATTGCCCGCTTCTCTACCTGTGAAACAAACATCTGATCCATTTAATTGGACACTGCATACAGTGGCATTAGATTACTAGTCAGTGGAGGACCTGCCCACCAG
Source organism: Hetaerina titia (assembly GCA_037158775.1). Taxonomy (NCBI): domain Eukaryota; kingdom Metazoa; phylum Arthropoda; class Insecta; order Odonata; family Calopterygidae; genus Hetaerina; species Hetaerina titia. The sequence goes on along the minus strand of CM073779.1, from coordinate 48,762,651 downwards.
ATTCCACATGTTGTCTTTTAAATGTGCATCATACTGGTGATGAGTTACGGCTTTATCACTAACACATGAACAGGTTTGACACCTTGCCAAGTCTCTCAGTGTACAGACAACAAATATTTTCAAGATACCATAAAATCCCTTATTTAACATATCAGAATATATTTTAGGAACACATCGAATTTTCATTCTCCAACTATTCCACCTTTTTCTGCTAGATTTTCCAAAACTGTTGCCTTTTCTAAACCAACTTAGCTACTTTTAAGCTACTTAAAACATTTTGCAAACTTTGTTTTGTTATTCCACCTTTCACATGATTTCAAAAAATGCCTTAATAAACAGCACATGTGGTGGTACATGAATCCTGTAATAAGTCCTTATAAAATACAAGATACGGCGCTCACAGTGTCGGTAAAAATATGTTATTGTAATGAAAATAAACAAAATGAATATAAGTTAGAAGGTTAGGTTTAAAATTGCTGCCTGAGCTGGATTTTTTGGGACTAAACAGACACCTAAGCTTGTTACCCCAGGGCAGTAGACCCTTTTTAAGAAGAAAATCCTGGTTCCTGAAAATGGGGGAAGGGATAGTCAATTGTTTGCAGATACCTCCTTTCCTGGAAACCCACCCACTGCACCCATAATGAAACTACTTCATAAGCCCCTTTGAGGGAAAAAAATAGCTCTTACATCACAAATTTTCACTTGTGCTGGTTCCAGCTTTTTTTTACAAATGCAGCCAATCCACTTGATTGATAAATGATGAGAATGGCAAAAAAGAATAGTGCATTAGAGCTGCCAAGAGGAAACCCTAAAACCCTCAGGACTGCTTCCAGACACACTACCTACTCCTCAGCCACCTATCCCCTGTGAAATACTCGTTCCATTAGGGTTAGTACGTGGTATGCCCAATAACTATGTGAATTGGTGCAATCTGGTGCCCATGACGTGGACTATAGCCCCGCCCACTAACGGTGCTAGTTGCCTGAGGCCCAATGAGCCGTCTGTGCTTGGTGGATCATTGAGCTGTGCCTATGGTTCCAGTTATGTTAGTTTCTGTCGCCCTTGTTTTTACTCTTTGTCGAAAATGGAAATTGACAAAACCACGGAGCAATGAATCATCATCCAAGTCTTTTGGTGATGTGCACAACAAATTTTCAAGAAATTAATGGAATGTTGACAGCTATTTACGGTGATAACGCTCTCAAAAAAACATTGTTTTCAAGTGGATTAAGCATTTTAAAGATGGTCAACAAGATGCCACATATGATACAAGGACGACCGGGACGACCTTCAACCACCTGTGTTGATGACAACATCGATCGTGCGTGGTCCCTTGTCCTTAACGATCATTGAAAAACTGTCCGAATGATAGCTGATGAACTGAATTTAAGAAAATCAACAGTGCACACTATTTTAAACAAATCTGACTAAAGGTGATGGATGGATCCTTCACTATGAAAATGCACCTGCACATTCAGCATTGATTGTTCGCCAGTTGTGCCAAAAAATTCAATCACCATCCTTGATCATCCTCCTTAATCACCAGATCTTGCCCCTCGCGACTTTTCCTTATTCCCAAAATGCAAAAATATGATGAGGGGACATCACTGGGAAGCTGTGGACACAATAAAACAAGAAACGACAAGACAACTAAAAAGCCTAACTGCCAAGGACTTCCAACGGTGCTTTAAACAGTGGAAAAGAAGATGGAATAAGTGCATAGTAATGAATGAGGAGTACTTTGAAGGGAACAAAATCGTTGTAGATTAAAATTTGCAAAATAAAGTTTTTATGGCCTCAGTTCCCGTATTTATTGGGCAGGGTAATACTGCACCCAATATTTACTTAACTTGCGGAGCCAAAGCCCAACACAAGTATTTCCATCCAAGCTGTGGTTTCACAGCAGAAAATGATTCCAGATATTGTTCATGCAGTCACCTCATGAGACTGAATCTGACTCTCTACCATCCCTGCCATATTGTTTTAGTGAACACCCTTCTTGGCAGCAAACATCATAAACAGCAATGCTCATAACATTCTCATGGAAATAACAGTGAAACATCTAAAATGGAACAGAAGGTAAATGATGCAATACATACCCAGCATTAGAAACTGCAGTACAAAAATCTATACACAGCAATCGCAGAGCATCTACAAAAACTCTTTCAGAAGACATCAATTCTTGCGCAATATAAAATCTCTTCTTTTCCTTTCTCTCTTTCTCTGACAATGTTCTGTCTGACTTTTCCTCTGGGAGCAGCATCTCTTCATTTTCTGATTCTGAATGTACATTGTCAAAACTCTGCTCTGAAATGTGAGATCCACTGCCAAATTCTCCAGACTGTCTTTTCATATCTAGAGAACCAAACTTCGTACACAATCTGGACACTCCAATGTCCTCCGATGTTTCCTGTGTGTCCTCCATTGCCTTCACTTCCTTATCTACTGGGCAAACTGGATGCAAAATCTCAGAATTGGCCTCAGGGTCCAGCGCTCTTATTGCTAGCTTTTCTGCAAATGAAAATGCAATCAATTAAGAATCCAAAATACAGGAATTGAACAGAAATACAAAAGGAAACTGTTTAAACATAATTTTTACCCAATGGATTAGAGAGAAATTTCACCTTCTAAATCTACCTTAATGTCCAACTACATGCTGCTGATTCTCCACAAGCACAACTTTGCAACTGGAGAACTCAAAAATGCTGATCATTTTTTCATTTGAATCAAGAGAACTATAGTGCATCCAACTACTCATTTCCTCAGCTGCTTCCAACTCATCTGCCAGATTCCCTGCCCATATGCATTTTGACCACTCTGCCAATCCAGATTGTTTAAAAATGAGACATTATTTAAATCCAAATATTACAGAGTGAAGGGAATGGCAACTATAAGGGCCAAATTTTAAGGAAAAGTAATCTCAAAGATGAAAAATGCAATTCCTTTTCACAATGAGTATTACTTTTTTAAGACAGACTATATGCAGGGCATGCAGTTGCCATGTTTACAAGTAGTACCAGCTATCTTTCCACTTCATGCCACAACAGTAACTTTTAAGGGAGTCATCCACTAATTGTGCATTACAATGAAATGATTTAAGAGTGTAAAAACCATTCCCCTTGACCAGGATTACATTATATGTATCGTTTTTCATCACAAAATCTTGTTCCTAAAAAGCCCCAAAATTTTGCAAGGTAAGAGGACACCTCGGTAACTTAACTGGCTTAAGCACTCGCTTTTCCTTGGCTTTTTATAATCTGAAAGATAGGCAGATGAAGTCATTTGAATATGCAAACACATCCCAATTCAACAATTATAACACACCCCACAGGTGACATTGTGTAAGTTACAACTTATTGTAACCTATATGAGGTGTGGCAATTAAATAACTAGATTGGTGCTTCAGGTTTGAACTTAACTGTAGCTGTTGATGCTTTCCCCACCCTGAGTTTTATGGACACAGTTGTACATAGCTCAGTCTTGGCCCGTTCGAGTCCTTGTGCTAGTGCCTCATCAAAGAAATGCAAAATCTTCAGATGGAGCAATGAGTTAACCTCAAGTTTCTTGTGAAACACACAAGTTTTGGAGTGGTTTAAAAGGTTTAAGGAGGGATGTGAACCAACCAAATACAATTCAAACCCTGGACAGCCCTAAACATAACAAACAGATGACAACATCCAGAAAATTGGTAAATTAATCTGTAAAAATTGTCCGAGTGTCCGAGCTTTAGCTCGAATCAAAGGTCAGAGAGTCAATCAGCATTATAATGTCCAGGTTCTGACTGCCCTTTGTGAGCCAGTGAGGAGACAAAGACCAACTTGAAAAACAGCAATTCCTGAATAATAAGGGGGAAAACTCCAATGGCCGCTACGGCCATTGGAGTTTTCCCCCTTATTATTTTAACCTAGAGGCCGTAGAGCTCTTGATTTCTTGCTACAGCAATTCCTGGATGCTTCACCAAGATAATGCCATGCCAGCCAATTCCACCTTGTCTATGAAGACACTCTTTGCCAAATACGGCATCATCTTGTCAGACCACCCACCATGCTTGACCGACCTGGCCCCCTGACATTTTTTTTTATTTCCCAAGATCGAATCGGAGCTTAAAGGGACAAGATTTGACAGTGTTTAAGTGGTGAAAGTAAAATTGATGGAGTTTCTCAACAAGCTGAAGGGACGGACTTCCAGCACTGCTCTGAACAATGGAAATTCATATGGAGCATTGTAGGGATCAGCAAGGAGAATACATTGAAGGCGATAACCTTTCTAATGCAATAGGGGATCAATACTCATAAAATGTTTGGCAGCACCAGTCTGGTTAATTAATTGCCACACCTTGCACTCAAGCTTTCATCATTTGGAATTTGTTCCATTAAGTTAAATCAACAACATGAAAGATACAAGTGTTCTGAACTAGTTCATTCATTTCACTTGACAATTTTTCGAGTAAAGATTATTATACTCTTAGAAGACTGACCATTACATACACCCACATTGAAGGATATGTACATAGGAAGATACTACCCAAATGTGTGGTAAATCATGGGAGGCAAGGGGGTGTAATTATATCTAATATTTGACGACTCATGCATTTAAAAAAATAGGTCAAACAACCTTTCCTTACAAATGTTACAATATGCAGATCATCCTATGATAATGTCAGTTATCAACTAAATAAAAAGAATACTGTGAATATTCATTGCCTTGAAACTATAATTGATACTTCACGGCATCTGGATATTGCAGCTATGCATTTTCTATGCATAGTTTTTATAATAAGTCATGGAAATGAGTAAAATAATGTTTTAACTTCACTGCAATAGTGTGGAAGCATACAAATGTACATGCTCAAGGGAGATTTCATAACTAAGCAGATCATGGTTTGACTAAGCATAACTAAAGCCAAACTGCATTGACTCATGACACTGTAGCTGCAAGGACAATAAGCATAAATCAATGAAAAAATGAAGTGATGCAAATGAATAAAGAACAGAGTGTTGGGTAACAAAAAATTTCGGTAAAAAATGGACACACATTACCTAAATACAGTTGGCTGTCTTCTGGTTCAAAACCCTGGAATAAAATGACAGCGTGAACATACCCTTGGTTACAAAAGCCCAACAAAACTAAGTTACTGAAAATGCAAACTAGTCGCAGCATTACGAAATTAATATAAATACCACAGTGGAAATGTTTCACAAACATGCACCAAGGAAAAGAAAATGGAGAATTGAATGCAAATTCATTTTTAAAACATTTAGCAATTATGAATAAATTCAACATACCATCAAGTCTCCAATGTATTATAGGAGAGTACCTTTGGAAAAAGAATAAAACTCCTATGAAAGAAATTCTAAAAAAAAGACAAACATCATTTGACACTTCAACACCATCCCAATTTTCAAAACCAAACTTGAATATTAAAAGGATAAGCATGTTGGAAGGAATGAATGGAAGAAGGACCCACAGAAAATTGAAGAAGGGTTTAGTGAAGTGTCAGAGTGTGCTTTCTCAGGAGAAGCTAATCAGCGTTCAGTTTACCTATAGCCAAACCTACCTATATGAGTGAACTATCTACTAATAATAATAATAAAACTGTAAAACTTCTTAATTCTATACAGCTTTAGCTTTTAACCTAACATCATTATCATATTTCAGTGATGTCTTATAAGTTTGCATTGCATTTCAAATACAAAACAGTGGTTCAGAGAATTGAAATGCTAAACTTTAACCAGATTTCATTTTAAAATATTAAAAAATTTATACAAAATCTTACAGAACTCATGTATCTAAAATGAAAAAAGCATGCTTTCAAGGCTACCTCAGAGTGTAGCGATGGAAGATACAAATCTTCTGAAATTTCTTACACGCAGTCCCATTTTTTAGGTTAACAGTTTCACTGGCAGAAATTCTTTCAGGTCACTTATGACCTGAATATGCCGGTGAAACTAATCCTAGAAAATGGACCCATGCAGAAGAAATCCAGGAGGATTTGCATCTTCAAAGGAAAAAGCAATAGCACTCACTGATTTAATACACTTTTATTAAGACTTAGACAATTTCCTTTTTTATTTCATGAAAGGGTTTCTGTATTAGACATTCAAAAAATCATGTGATAAAAAATTATCATGGTTCAATTCGTTTTAAAGGCAATCAAAGTCACCAACAGATTTCATACCTAGCAAGCATCTATCTATTCACTTCTCTAATGAAAACCCATTAAGTTCGACTATGCATAGGATAATTCCAAGGACTTTGTTATGAAATATTAGTGGTACCACAAGAATCACAAAAAATCATCTAAAACAAATAAAAACAAAATACTGCAATAAAATAGTGTGAAACTGAAATTTCTTTGGGAGATATAAAGACTTGAGTCAAAGAAAAGTCAGCAAAGCATCAAGTTGGTCTATATTATTTAGTATTCTGGTCACATATGGGTACACAAAGAGATAGCAAAACTTTTCTTACCCACTTTTAAATGGCTTCCTTCATCATCAATTTCATGGTGAAATCTGGCGGTTCCCCTTAGCTTTTTCTCTTTTTGCTTATGCCCAATTGCACGAGACTTCCTTGAATTCTTGCCAAATGAGCTAAAAAGAGCTGACAAGCGGCGGCGGACAATTGATGTCTCTCCAGATTTCCCATCCATAGGAACATCCTCAAATGAACTCTGATCCGCTAGAGTTCCGCTGCTTAAGTCTCCCTCGTCGCACCAAAGTGATTGCCCCCTCCTCTTCCGCCTCTGCTTCCCTGCACCACTCCACCCACCGGATCCACTCTCCTTCTTCTGCCCATCACTCCATGATTGCCTTTTGGAAAATCAACAAATCAACACAACATATTCACTCACTGAATGACACGGGAGCAAGAGAGTTCATGAAATGTAGTGAAGCAGGTGCAGTTCATCTCTAAATCTTTACCCACTCAATGATAGTGCCACATGGCCCTAATTATACCATTACAATAAAGAAGTCATCATCATTTCTGCTGTGCAAGGCCACTCTTTAACCATGCATGAGTTCAGAGCTACAATGGTTGGAGATAATGGGTTTTATGGCAAGGGTGAGCACATACTATCCCCAGACAGCTGGTGTCATCCCATCAAGGGTTTCAATCTCAGCAGCTGGACATAGGACGAGTGCACTGCTGGTTCAGGAAGTTTGACAGACTAGTTATAGCAGAATATGCCCCACTTACAATTCATACCTTGACTCTCTTGCATGGCCAAGGCCATATAAAACATTTGCTATCTATTTATTGATACCAATAATTTTGAAACTGAAAAAGAGTTAGAATAGAAAATATAGAGTTACAAATAACTGTATTATCATTTATCTACTTTTTTGATGAATGAAATAGTTCATTGCTGGAACCACTGGTTGATTCTTGTATTCATGAAAAATGATATGCAGATTGATGAGTACTGCAACATTACTGCTAAAGAGACCTCCTTCCATTTATGCAAGAGCTTCAATCTGTAATTTAACCTTCGCTCCGTGAGTGATTTCCAGCCTAGCTGCTCTAATATTTTAGATACCCTTCTAAGTTTTTCATAAACACGTCTTCGAGTAGAAAAGGGTGACCATTCCGAGTTTATGCATTAAATTCACACAAATTTGTGATTTAAGCATGAAAATGTCACTTATTTTGACTGAGAGGACTGTAAACAATTTAAAATATTCCATATAATGGTAAAACATACTTCATAGCATTTGAACTACTTTCCCTCTCATCATGGTAACATTTTTTACCCTACCTGAAATATCTTTCTCCAAATATACTATATCTGAGCATAATCCTTGAATACCAATACAATTTTCATTAAATGATGAGGAAGACAGATATGATAACACCCACATTAGAATCCCAAAAACCTAACCAAAACCTTTTAACATACATATATGCAAATTTTGAGTTACTAACTCATAGACTGAGAAGTAGCCATAAATATAAACAGCAACTCATAATGATGCCCTTAGGGATTGTGTTAACAATGAATGTTATAGGAAATAACTACAGTACTTTATCAGATTTTTGACAGTGAAGCTTCAAAGAATCAAATACAAGGGAACAACAATAGCCAGGAAGTTAAAAGAATCCAAATTCAAAGGGGCACAAAAGCATAATTGCTCCATACACATCCATTCACTGGGAGCCACACTCACCTTCGATTGTCATTATTACTTCCACTATGACTGGCATTCAGTCTGCTTCTTAGAGGGAGTGTGGAGTTCTCAGTCCTCTCGAACCCTACATCATCATCGTCACTGCGCTTGCTCTCAAGGGCATCGGCCCATGGCGAGCAATCAGAGTCTGATGATGTCGTCTTCCTCAAATTCCCCTTGCCATTGCTGCTTAATTCTCTTGGCAGCGGCGAAACTTCAGAAGATAAATTATTTTGTTCTACTGTCACTACCAAAGTGCTTTTGCTTGAGTGATCTAACTCACTGTCACCAACGTCAATATTTTCTACATCAACAGACTTAGTGTTTTCACCTTTATAAAAAACAACATTATCACAATCAGTTAAATGTTCTTCATCAAATTTGGCTTCCAAAGACTTAGTTTTATCAGTTACTCCAATGCTATCACTACTCAAAGATTGTACTTCAGCATTTGCTTCCCTAAATGATATTATACTGCCTTCAAAAGAAAATGTGGTGGACGCAACGTCTTTTAACATCTGAGTATCTATTTCTTGGCAAAGATCCTGTTTTCCCTCAAATTCAAGGATGCCAGATGCCAAAATATCACTCTTTCCATCGGGGAAATCCTTTACCACAGCACTTACAATGGCATCAGCTACTTTGGCTTCACTTTCTCCTAATTCACAAATATCACTATCACTTTTCAACTGTTTACTATTAATTTCTGTTGCCTCTGGAGTCACCACTGTGCCAAGTGACTTGATGGGAACAGAAACTACCTCTTCATATGAGCATTTGGCATCTTCACAGGCAGACTTTGAATCTTCACCCCCGTGCACCACACACTTGGTATAGCAGTCACCATGTTCTTCATCCAACACATGGGGAAGTGTCTGAGCAACCCTGACATGGAGGTCACATCCCTTGCACTTCACTCCCTCCTCAACTGCGGCTCCACAACTCTCAGATTGTGAGGCACAGCTGCCACCTACTTTCTCTGAAGCTGTTGACTCACTCACTCGGTTACCAGTATCTGTTGATGGACTTAACTCACCTTCAGCACTGCTGTTATGACTAGAGATTGCAAAATTGCCTCCCACACCAGACATTCCCTGAAGCCTTCGGTTCCTTTTGAGCTCATAGTTGACTGCAGCATACTCGGGGACATTTTCATTTTCAGTTGGAGATTTTTTCTTCACTCTCCGTGGGGGAGGTATAGGATCTTTAAACCTTATTCTATGCCTAAAATATGCATGCTCACTTGAGTTAACGTTTTTATTCCTCTCCAAGCTACACGATTTGGCTCTTACTTCTGCAAGACGACATGGTTCATCTCTACAGCCAGGACTGTTTGTTTCACATTCCCTGAGTGACCACAAAAATGATTTCTGTCTTTCACCATGAGGAAGACTTAAAATCTTCTGACTGGGACTTAAATTTTTTGTTGTGAGATAGTTAAACGGCATTCCAGTGCATGACTTATTTTTTGGAGATCTGGGAGGCCGAACAGGGCTGCCACAGCCATCTTTACCAACAGCATTTTCAAAATGTTCGAAGTCTGTCACTCTACTTCTTGAGATGTTTAGTTTTCCCAATGGTTCCTTCTTGATTCCAGCAACCTTCCCACATGGGGGAGTTTGTGTGCCACTCTCATGTAAGGTTCGTCTAACCAATAGTGTGGCATCTGGCCGTCTTGGTATTGGAGGCTTGGAAATATTTCTTGCTGCAATGGATGATGGCTTGGGGAGCAAAGGAGGTCTAGCGTCATCCCTGGCTGATGACACTGGACCCAAACATTTTGCAGAAAACTGGCTACTTGGGCAACTTGCTCCAACTGGAACAGGTTTGACCGTTGCTGCCACTTTTTCTTCCTGAGAGATCTTCCACAAGGGACTAGCTTTTGATGATGTTACGGGTCTGGATGTCGGTCCTTTTTGATTGTTCTCTAGCCGACTGACACTCCCATCCTCTGGGTGAAGGTTAAGTTCCCTCTGGGGTTTCACACTGGAATTACAGATAAATTTTAATAATGAGATGACATGCATTTCAAAATACATTCAGTTGAATTCATAAACATTACCATTTCATAAATAAGCACAACCATTATTTGACACTGGATTATTCATAGATCCTGCAAAATTATGAGTAACAATTTATGGCATACATGTATAAGGTATAGCATTTTATAATGTTATTGGAGAAAACAACACCTGTGACATTCAATATATCATGTTTTTAGGTTTTCTACTGTGTTTTGAGCAAAAAATGAACTGATCCTAAGGATACAGTCAAGAGCTGACTGAAGACAAGAAAACATAAATTAGTGAAAAGTGATTACTTCTAAAATTGAATTATTCATAGCAGTTTATATGGGAGGCGACCGACAGCCAAGGTCATTCATGCCATTAGGGATGGATGGGAAAGCATTAGCCTATTCATGTTGAAAGGTGCCAAGGAATCCGCAGTTTAACTTTATCTCATCCAGTACCTCATCTGAGATATTCCAGTTCAAAAAAGTATGAAAAATGGTCTTTGCAAATGTGAACTTATGATGAATGTATGAAAAACCCTTCAGTTCTTTCAAGTTCAACCTGGTAAAACTTCACTTTAATGGATTAAAACACTGTTATCAAAACTTTTAGCTATGATCCTTATGGTACAATTCTGTTAAATAAAAAAGTATTTCAATGAATTAGAAATACATTTTGTGAAGACATACAATGCATGCTGAGGTTACCTAAAAGGTAGATTTACATTAAATATCCCTAAAAATTTCTGAAGCAAATTTAGGTTGTAATGCACCTTGGCAAGGCCATAGGCACCGGGGAAGAACACAATCTTATCATTAAATGGCACATTCCTAGGCAGCACTAAATCGTTTGAGGATTTTGAATAATTCAACTAAACAATGGAAATTTTCTTATATAAACTACCATTATAACTTTCACAGACCATTTTATAATATTTGGTCATGAAAGAATGCATCACAAGATCGGAAAAATGTCATCTTTTTTCCCCTACATCATTTAATGAACACTATTCATGTGAAAAACTGACAATGTCAATACTTGAATAAAAACTTACCATTTTATCCATTAATAAGCAAGACCTGGAAAGACCATTCACTAATTAATGCTTGAGCGTGCCAGTTCTAAATTAGACTTCATATAAAATATAAAGCAAACAACCTGTTGGAAAGCAATATAAATCAGTGATTACAGAGTACAGATTTTTGGTATTATAGGCCTCACAGGAAGTGGTGAGATGTTCCTCCTCTAAAATATGATGTGTTGAAAGATTGTGGCATAATCTACTTAATATAACAAAGGATAGCGGGTCGCGGTGGTCTAGTGGGTAGGGCATTGGACTACTGACCGGAGGGTCCCGGGTTCGATTCCTGGGCAAGGCACTTTGGGCACCTGCAGCTCCACCCAAGCTATGTGACTTTTCGGGTACCAGATCTTCCTGGGAAACCATGACCGGCACAGGGAAAGGAACTGGCCCCCCTACCCTGATGTGTGAATATTCACACGCCGTATAGGGCTTGGTACTTGGGTGAGCTCTACCATCACCTACTAAACCGACCTTCGGGTTGATTACTGTGTTTTTTATACCAAAGGATGTGCATTCCTTTAAACAGTATTTTCACTTTTGCTCAATAGCCCATTAAAAAATTAAAAATGCAGCACCATTGACTCTGACCTATTACTTCTAAAAGTGGGAGGGTATCAGGGGTGCATATTTTGGATACAAAGTAGAGCACTGTTCATCTTACATCAACTTATCCAATGGGCGGATTATTCCTTGGTCGCGGAAGAGGAATGTTACCTTCACTTCCCTCGCCCTCTTACAACCATTCTTAGTGAATGATGACATTTAATCCATTGAAAAGGTTTTTCATACCATACTTCCCTCACTGAATTTATACTTTAAATACTGCACAATGATGAACCTTCTAAAATATTCTACATTCGTAAAATCCAAGCAAGACACTGCATAAACATCTTTAACTGACATTTGAGAAATCTCATTTTCAGTTACTTCCAAAAAATTTGAAAAAAAAAGGAAAAGCCAAGTTTCAATGCAGCCTGTAGTCATTATATAGAAAACATTAATGGAATTTCCATTAGAAAATCAAGATTCTTTCAAGATATAGCTAGAGAGGTCATCTGCACTAAATCTCTGAAAGTAGATGGGGAGTGACCTGTATTTGTAGAATGGGAAAAGGTAATAATGGGGAGAATTAGGCAGTGAAACTGCTGAAAGGCCATCACTACTGTCTACAAAGTTGGAAGACCCCAATTTCCAAGCTATCATGCTCCCTGCAGGCTATTATCTGCTTTTAGGGGAGCAGTATTAGGCACTGACACATATCAGAGGGCTATCCTATCCCATCATTAAATTCTCTCTACAATACTTATATTGTCAATGGGTAAGGTGAATACCACAGACTGTTGTCATCATCATGGTGCCTAATGGACTTTGCAACTGTATTTTGGCGTAAGACTAAAGCATTACCAAAATAGGAATACATGCAGCTGCCATTTAGTTCATATTCTTTTAAAAAGATCATTCCCTCACACAAGAGCCACACTTTTTAGCAATAGAAATGCACTAATTTTACTTCTTTTATTCCCTTCTGGAAAATAAATAAACAAGAAGAGAAAGTTTGAATATAATGAGACCAATATTGCCTCTAGACTGAATATTAATGTCCAACAGATCTTATAATAGTGAAATTTGGGTCAACATGCCTAAATCTCTTGGAAAAATTATTTAGCATTGGCTAAATATTGGTAGGTGCAGAAGATATTGCTTGTTTAACAATACCTTCTGCAACAAAAGATGATATACTCATAGTACATCCAAACCTGGTTGCCAACACATTAATTGACTAAGTGTTATTATTTGGTCGAGAAATATGATCCAATTTCACCAGGTCATGCCTGAAAATATGCAATTAGTTCATGATTGCTATTAGAGAGAATCTGTTGCAGTAGCGGACCAATGTGAAACGAGTATAAAATTGGTAAAGTGAACTTAAAGTGAAAATTTCTCTCATTGAGTGCATTAATAAACTTGAAGAAACTGAACCTTGAGGTGCCCCACCCATCATCACCCAACACACACACTCACAGATTGCATTCCTGGGAATGGAAATCTCTGGATCGAACTAAATGATCAGCCCAAGCAATCACATTCCTCAAATTTGATCCTGGATGCGCACACATTGAAAAGTGAGTTGGGTCGCCAGGAGACAACTCCACGGATCAAATCATACCCTGACCACCCTTACCCAGATTAAGTGTACTGCCCCATTAAGACATGCACAATAATCTGAGGATTAGAATAGAGCCATAAAGAATCAAACATTTTTGCTAATTACAGTTTAGTTAGTGAAATGTACTGAAATGCTTGACAAAAAATGATCAACCCAGGCTTCCTACAAAAAATATCTGACGCATATGGTGCCATCTTTGTACAGATGAGGATAAAATCTACAAACAAGAAAACATTTTTCAATGATATTTCCAGGTGTCATTAACATTAATCATTAACAACTGTAGACCAGCATTATGAATGAAATTTTTTCATGCAGTAAAATAGAGGCACAATAGATTCTTGATTACCTGAGATGAAATTGAAATAATGATTCGGATAATATAAACCAGTTACTCTATTGTTACTCTATTCTCCAGTGAAAAATGAAGGCATTATTAATCTATTTGCCACAATATTTTTTGCAACCTGTAGATGAACCCTTTTCATTACATGTATAATTGACAATATATGGTGACCCCCAAGAGCATTATACAAAATTTTCACTCAAAATAAGATGAACTTGAAGGCAATGACTCATTAGCCCTCCAGATAAACTGTACAAGTCTCTTACACAAAAATCAGGGATGATGCAAGTAAACCTGATCCTCTTTAGAGTAGGTACAAAATCCTAGCTTAGCAGTAATATTATACCAGGTGAAATTTTTTGGTCTAATTTCACCCTCTTTAGAAATTATCACAACTGTGGCGGCATATTAATGAGTGCAAGCAACATTACCAGTATTTTTAGGCTGTGAAATTAGGTGCATCATAATATGTGAAAGAAATAATAGTTGATGGTTTTGAATAATTGCTGTGCATCAGAGCTCAAGGAAAGAATACATTGAATGCTTAGAGGTTTGCTCAGAATGTCCCCATATCAGGCCAGCCAGAGGATGGAAATTTTGATACGGAGGATGTTGGTGTCAGGGAGGCGGGAGGTAGTCAACTATCTAAATTAACAGGGGGAGTTGAAACCCACCCACTGAAGAGCCAAAAATTTAATTTGAGAGAAACAAATGTGTACCTGTTTTTGCATTGATACATTTAATAAACAACCTAATCCAAGATACAATGAGTCAATTCTATCCAAAGATGCAAAGTGACCATGATATTGAATTGATTGAGTTTAGTCACAGATATCAACCACCAAGACTTTTTGTAACTAAACTGTCAAAGAAAATGTACAATTTAACTAACGAGACACTGAAAAATGTATAGCACAAAATCAGCAACTGCAGCACAAGAGGCAAAAAGAAAAAATTGTTCCATTACCTTTGTGAATCAGCCACGCTTGTGAAGGTTCCTGATCTTTCCCATCTACGCTCTCCTTTTTGTCCATTATACGCCTCAGATTTCAGTGGACTAGGGGCTGCTGGACTCAGGGGCTTTGGAGGAGGTACTGGTTTCACTCTTGCTGTAAATCAATAAATAATTCAAATAAGTTCAACCACAATATCTTTTGATTTGGTCATTATTTTTGTTAATGAGTTACGGTAAAGTGAAATGAAACCTTTCCATCCCTTAGAATTCTCTCATGAAAGTCAACCTAAGAATCTTTGGAGGTGGACAGGCAGTTGAACAATGAAAGTCATGGCTATTAAGGTCAATTGTCTATCCACAATGACATACCAGTTCCTATTAGATCATCTAACTTATGCAATGCCATGCCTGGGTGGGGTTGGATGGTGACCACCATACCATTCCCATGGAGCTCTAGTTCCCTGTACTCATGTGGCAGCCAGGTTGAACATGGCCTCGATATGAAAAATAGTGCCCCGAACACTCCTCATCTCAATCTCTTAGTAGTAGTAGCTTTAGAGGAGGTCACCAACTACTGAGGTCATTTGAACCATTAGGGATGGACAGGAAAAGAGGAAGGGTCGAGATAAACCCAGCTTCAGCATTAGCCTACCCTTATCAAATGGCACCAAAGGGTCAGTTTAACATCTCATCTGGCGGATGGCGTACTCCCTCAAAGAACTATCTACGAAGCACCTCAAGTTGGGATCGGAATACCACTGAAAAATATCTTCTGCCTCTAGGATTTGAACCCGGGCCCTCTGGGTGGGAAGCCAGTACATTAGCCACCATACCATTCTGATCCCCCACTATCTCTTCCTTTGCTCATCATCGCATTTCAATGCTCCGTCATTATTAAACGTTTCGCTGCATGAACACATGCAATTACATCCTCTAACCGAGCCTATATCCTATCAACTTCTCCTTATAACTGCTTGGTCACATGTATACCTGAACAATGACAAAGTTTGTCAGTTCTGCTTTTACCTCTACTAGTCATATCCTATCCATTACTTACCAACTTTTACCCTGCCACATGCCCTTGCATCATGTAGATGTGCATGCTCTATGTTACTATGCTTCTTCCTACCCATTTATTCAACATTATGGCAACCCCTTGCTGGCTCTAATCCCCTCCACTGTATATCACTCTATAACTATCACCCCAGTAATCCCTGTTATCCTTCCATTTCACCTAGCATGGACCTAAAACATTAACTCCATAGTTTCAGCCTCAACTTTGTGGAAGTTCATTTTAATAAATTAAAAAGAAAAACTTTGTTTCAATCCACCACTTTATTTCAGGTACAACTAGTTTTGACGCTACGGCGTCACTACAGGTACCTGAGGATGATGCCGCAGCGTTGAAACTAGTTGTACCTGAAATAAAGTGGTGGATTGGAACAAAGTTTTTCTTTTTCATTTATGACCTAAAACATCTTCAATTCCTCTTTCCATATCTCATTGATATTGATGCACTGAATGGTTGAGGCCTTAACTTTGTAGAATTCCATTATTAACTTAGGAGAAAAATTATATCTTTGCTTTCTACAGAATAGACTTTATTCGTCGACTAGTTTCGTTTACACTGTAACATCATCAGGACTAGTGGTACAATATACATTTTTCTGAGTTATATACTAAATTTCGGGTGGCGGATGGGAAGTGAAAGGGAAGGGAAGGGAGGGATGGGAAGTGAGGGAGTGTAATTAAGGAAAGGGTAGGTAGTAGGGGGGGGGGGGGGGGGGAAAGGGTTGGTAAGGGAGCGTGGGTAAATTGATTGGGTTCATTGATATTCTCTAATTTCCAGTCCTCAACATTGTCCTAACATTCTAAGTTCCTATTTTAACTGTCTTCAAATTCTCTTTGGATGGCGAATGAAATTTCACTTTTGTCATTCTCACTATTTCCACAGGTAACAACATTCTTCGGCAATCTCTTATGGTAACAAATTCAGTTCATCCCCCATCAATTCCTTATGAGATTATTCCTATGAAAGAAAGCCAATTAGGAGAGTATTTAATGATTTAGTGGCACTGTTGTAGCTTTTTCACTAATTGCATTAGTAGCTTGATTATTGGTTTCTGGAGAGTATTTCTTCCTACTCTGTACTTCTTCTAGAAATCTTCTCGAGTTTTCTTGACCTGATCTTTTAGTTCTAATATCTTTCTTAAAAGTACACACCAAGCTTCGAAAGTTTCTCCAAGGACCTCATTTTGATGATGATTTCATTCAATTTAGTCTCAGTATTATTTGGCGAGTTGGTTAGACATGTATGCATATGCCCAGCTAATGGTGGTTTGTTTCTAGTTGATATATTTCACGTCAGTTATGTCAGCACATTTCCAATAAAACACAGCATCACACTTTCCCTTGTAAATAAATGTACTTTCTAATGCAAGAGGTTTTTTTACAAGACTAACAGACACCCACTTACTGTCCACCATATTGAAAAGAAATTTCATAATCAACCTTTTTGGGGAGATAAAGTTCAAAATATAAAACAACCAACCTTTTGGAATACAGTATGTGAGTTGCCATTATTCAAAATTTACTATGGTCAAACAAGCATGTAAAATACAATTATCACAAAGGGAACACTTTTTGCAGTCACCATCTGAATAAAAATTACGGAAGTCCACTACAACTGCACCCCTATGGTACTTTAAGGCTGACGCCCTATTATGAAATTTTTCTACATATTCACATTGTGAAATTAATAATTAACAGTAAATTCACCATGGCTATGAAATAAAACAAAATAAATTAAATGATGAAAGGAGCACTGGCAAACAACATATGGAAATCAAATTATCAAAAGCTCAGTAATATAATGAACTATAATGGATGCCATTGAATTTTTTATACGACTTTAATGGCATTATTCTTAAATGGCCACTCACTATTTTCTTTAATTTCAAGTAAATGCAACATACTCCTAGGTAACTCCAGTTCCATTCAATATTCAGTATGGTTTTCTTCAATTTCGTTTTTTTGCATGACAAACTGATAAATTGGAAGCATCAAGAATTAACTAGACTAGCATAATCATCTCTTCCCTGACTACTCGACTAAAAATAGTTTTTATTCTTACCTGAAGTAGAAGATGGGCCTGAAAAATCCATCCTGCAGCCATTGATTCATGTGAGAGATTCAGCACCTTTAAGGAAATATTACACATTCTAATACTGTAGCCTGTCATGTTAAATAAATAATAACAGTACAAAAACCATGACCACCTCTACTAAACACTTGGCATCTAATTGTTTCAAAAATATATTTATCCACATTATCACTTCATTTCATTTCAAACTTATTCATAAATTGTTAATTTTTTGAAGCAGCCGCAATACAGCAGATTGAAAAACAGAAAATAATGTTAGAAAGCAAAACACATTTTGTAAAAACTCAGGCAAATTCAATGCATATAGAAGCCTTTGAATTAAAATGGCAATTGGCATTCAATTGGGCCGGTAACTTACTCAAATACGAAGCACATGCATGATGAAAAATTTTATCACTTATGGTCCTTGAGAAAATTGTGTGCACTCATGCTACTAAGGCTTGGCAGTATAATAATACTAGATCAAAGCCATAAAAATGTTAAACGCGCTCAGAATGCATAGACAATTAATTAGCTAGGTATTTAAAAAATAAAATACACTATAGAATGTATTAATTTCAACGCCACTGAAAAGTATCATACTATCACTAATTTTCAACAAAAATGTCAGTTGTTGTCATTTTAACTGGTTATAGTTAAAAAATTATATTGACACCTGGCAAAAGGCTTAAGGATAGCACATTCCTGCGTAATGAAGTAAATTACACTTCGTAATTATTTAAAGTTTAGCCCTCTAATAACAAATCGCAATGCTACTTACGATATCATTTTCCTTCTCGTATCCTCAGAAGCTATGCTAAACAGCTATCGGAACTATATGTTTTCATGGGTACCCGAGCTATCATTCGACAGCGTTTCTAAATGTAACGTTTGTTCCAAATTAAAGATGAAATATTTTTACAACAGACTAGCGCACAGACTGAAGCATACTTATAATGCAATCCCGCATATAAGTGTGAAAACAGACCATACACTAAGGCAGGGATAGATGGCTGCCATCAATTCCATTGACACTGATGATGTGAATATCCCAATCATTGCGAATTTTCCCATATTTATACGAATTGGAGCAGACCCATGTAACTAGATACAACCACGAAGATTGAACATCCAGGAGATTCAATTCTATCCCACTAGGTAGTGCTTAACTCGAAAGATGTTTACCGAACTGTGGATGAGTGGCGCTGATGTTGCTTCGTCGAGGAAAAGCACGACAGACGCGGTTTTACTCATAAAATAATTACTATTCTAACTATATATCTTGTCTAATCTGCTGTTAGTAATGAAAATAAAGTTTATGCGTCACATCATGTTGTACGTTCCATGGCAGAGGCAAGTTTTTTTTTAATGTCAAACCTCCCGAAAAGTTACGACTAGTCAAGCAGACGGATTTATGAAAAGTAATACCTGATTGACACTTACTTGAATTCATTGAATTCGTATCCATACTGCAATTTAAACTGAAATAAACAAAGAATCCATAAAGGGAGGAATAAAAAAGTGTTCACCAATACACTCATCCCACTTTCCCAATCGGATATTCCAGGGTTTTTGTCCAGTGATTTCTATTACAATATTTATCCTACACATTCCAATGTTATATTTAATATTTACTTTTGATACATCATAGGATTGTGAACGCTTGCACCTTAATTTTCTGCCCTACACCTATTCACCCAAGAATGGGTTAACATAGGATTATTATTACCACTAACGAATACTATACTTGTACAAATAAAGTTCCCCCTTGATGACTGTAATTAGCATAATTTCTGACTTGACTTTGAATTTGACTGCTTGTTACTTGCTACTGTTGACTGCAGAATTTACTGACAAAATTATAATTTTTTTCTTTCTCTACGGTCTTGTATGCTCGATTTTTTATTGGAATATATATTTTTTATTTTTCCTTGTTGGAAATAAACCCTAGCAAATACAAAATGCTTATAATTGCTGCTGTTGAGGCAATTGCATTCCTTTTCACAGCCAACTATTTCTGCTGGCTCTTGCAGCACAGAGGTGGTCAATAGCAATTCAAACAAAAGTAGAGGTCACTTCTTCAAATATTTTTTATGACTATAATATCATAAGCAATTCCGCAACAGATTACATTAATGTGAGTTGTCAATCAAGTTTTCGCTTAATCCAGGCTAGATGATTCAATTTTGAAATTGTACCCACATATCCTTCGTGGTGATCGGGAAACTTCCTCAAGCATCGTTAACAAGAAGATCTTATACCCTGAGGCATGTGTTCTGCGCTCTTAACACAAAAACAAGGCAAAAATCACTTCAAAGCACATAATCCGCCGTAAATAAATATTTGCACGATCATCTAGAGAGGCGCCTTTCCTGTTTTTATAGCCCATGTGTTGCCCATGCCAACACATGGCTCATTTAATTCAGGTTATAGTTTTAAAGAGAGAAACAACATAAATTAGAGCAATTTATATACATTTATTATTTACTTTCTTAGTCAAAGTCATATTCCCAACTCCCCTTATTCTACGTATCTACTTATACAACTTTGAAAACCGCCGCAATTGAATAATGATAAGCGTAATGCGTTGGACAACTAAATTTACGTCTGACAGAATGAATCAGCTGATTATGAATGAGTCTTTGCTCTAGTGTATGTGTTCAGCATTCCTACAGGGTTAGGTTAACTAAATAATTTTGTCCTGTATTTTGGGGCACCAGATAGAAGAGTAAAGGTGACTCAAACTCATGGTTTTCTTGCAGAATTTAATATTCTCATAAAAATATGCAAAAACAGCAAATGAAAAACACGATAATTTATTACAAATTGTTAAATATTTTTTTCCAAAAAGTGACCTGAAAATCGGACTGTTAACATCAATCTACTATAATGCTCTCTTTCCAAAATATTTGGGCGATTTTTAGAATCGGGAGCAGAATGTCGACATAATCCTCAAGTTTGTGTGTACTCAGTTACAAAATTTTCTTCTTCTACCGAGGACTTGAATATTTTATAAATCTAAAGAGAGTAATGAGGTTAATGCACTATGTAAATTATCGAAATCTAAGTGGACCATTTTTCGTTGAACCTTTAGGCCAAACAACCACATTTCAGAACGTGCGAAATCCACGTTTACCTTTGTATGGTACCAGGCAAAATCTGACTTTAATGTACTTTTAATTCGGACCAGAAAAACGGCTTACTATCTGAAACATGGTTCTCCAACGATAATAATCCTTAAAAGAAACTTAAAGTTTCCAAGTGCACCTTATAGTTTAAAATGAAGATTATTATTAGTATTCTATCGGCTAAGGTAAGTTTTGGATGGGAGGTTGTGCAAAAATACTTTTATTTCCCTGTTCTAGCAAAAAGCATAACTTGGCGTTGGATATTATAGTAGGTTTTTTGTTTCACATGCTTCCTTCATTCCGTCCAACATCTATATCCTGTTCCTGCCCCTTCCACGTTTGCCAAACATTCTCCCCTATATCACAGTCATCAACACCCCAATGTCAAGCAATAGGCTCTGTATCCAACTTTCTTGCCTCCTTTGGATTTCTTCAAACAATTCCCTCTCCTCTCCCCCACTATACCCAGCACATCGTCATTTGTTTTCCTTTCTGTTCACTTCACATTCTCCATCCTTTTCCACACCCACATTTCAAAAACCTCCAATCTATGCCTATCATCCTGTATCAATGACCTTGTTTCCTCACCATACACAACTACGCTCCATATGAAAGGTTTAACTGAGCCTTTTCTTAACGTGCTTACTCATTGTCACTGTCATCAATTCCCTCCTCCTTGTGAAAGCTTCCTCGCCTAACACAATTCTTCATCTTATATTTCTACTACTTTGACCATTTTGGTCCAAAACATTTTGAGGTAGGGAAAATATTCTACCTGTTCTAGTTTATGAACTCCTATTTTAATGTTAAGCTTAGCCTTTTTCTTTTCAACCCCTTGGCTGATTGACAAACGAGTGCTTGGTCATTAGCAAACCTAATTGATTTTATGAATATCCTGCCAACTAGCATTCTTATCTCTGGTTCTTCCATTGCCTCTTTAATAATTTTTTCCACATAAACGTTGAATAGCACAGGTGATATGTACATCCTGCACCACCTCACTCCTCTCAACACTGTGCATCCCCACTCTCCGTTCCCCACTCACACTTGAGCTGTCTAAGACATGTATGAGTACATGGGATAGTGACTGAGGATCTGGAAATGGACAAGATCTGCACAAAGCTTGGGCTGAAAGTGTTGCCACACATCATTCATTGTTATCACCTTCCTGGCCTGGAGCACCACTCCGGTGTTCCCCCAGCCCCCTTACAGTTCTGACTTGGCTCCATGTGACTTTCTTTTGTTTCCCCAATTGAAGAGAGAGCTGAAAGAAAAGCATTGGGAGACCATGGAAAACATCCTAAAGCATGTTACAACGTTCCTTAGAGACATTCCCCTCGAGGAGTTTAAGGGTGCCTTCCAGGCATGACAGATATGTCTCCGCAAGTGCATTGATACAGGGGGAGAGTATTTTGAAGAATACTAAGCATTTGTACAAGTACGATTAATAAATCTACTTTTCCCTGAGAATGCGCATTACTTCTTACATTGGACCCTGTATTTAGTGCAGCCATAAGCCTTCAAGGAATAACAATTACCTTGGACACAAGGGCTGATTTTTCACTGCACTACTCAACAGTCACTATGTCAAACGCTTCAGTAATGAGCATATTACCCTTAAAGTGCCCCACTTTAGGTCAGACAAGCTCTCCACAGGATTGTGTAGTATTCCCAAAGTTGTTTCGATTGGTTCCTGAATGTCACATTTTCGCTGGGTGGAATTCCATCGAATGATGACATCCATCTTTAATGTTAATGGCTGAGAGTCCTTCCTCTTTTAATGCTGCAGTGAAAAGTGTTTTTCATTATCCTAGGAGCTTCTATGAAAATGTTCAGCGATCCCCTCAGACATTTCATGACTTGAGTTAATGATATTTAAACCACTCAGCACTACAAGATTAAGGGTGTGAGTGGAGCAAGGCAAATGATCTCAACCTCTTAATCTCATTACTGTATTAATGGTTGCTGCATTGTCCATGACAACGGCATCAACTTTGTCTTAAATATCCCAGTCATGTGCAATTTTCTTTATCCTACACAACAAATGTTCTCCTCCATGCCTACTCTCAAACTTGAAATACTCAAGTAAGGGAAAACGTCTCCCTCTTTTATTATTCTATTATTTTATTTCTCAGAAATAAAATGAGCTGTTACAGCTATGTATTGCTTGTTAGCCATTAAGGTCCAGCCACTTGTTTTCATGGTGACTGACACAGCAGTTTTTATCTGTCTTTTCTTGGCTTGAGATGACACTGTTTTTGAGGAGACAAGTGACGCAGTGCTTCATTTGCATCTACTGCCAGCAATAATTACTTCTGTGTACCTAAAGTTTATGCGGTTTTGCAAATTAGGGGTGGTCCCACCTCTGTAAGAGTGAAATGAAACTATTAACCCCGTCTCCCCAGTTACCACTTTTACTTTCCACATCATCCAAATGAAATTATAGTTTGCTGCTTGAGCTGATAGTTACTCTCCGAGTCTTTTAGGGTACTGCGGGTATCTTCAACAAAAACAAATGTAAAGGCATTGTGCAATTGAACTCAGTTGTTGGCCGTCTCCCCTAAATCTACTACTAATAAGGGTAAGGGCCCTGCTGAGTATCATATGTGCGCAGATATAAAGATTAGGTAGTACTCAATATTTTTAATTAAAATTGCTACGATTGTGCAGCAAGGTAAAATAAAAATATATGCAACATATACACAAATGCATATTCAAATAATTACCATATATAAATACATAATATTATAGTTGCATACTTCATGTAAGCCTTATATTTTTCAAGAAATGAATGGTGCTCATTTAGATGAATTCAGAATTTTTAGAGGAAGTCATATTTAGCACAGAAAATATTTCTGAAAGAAAATTATGTCAGATTCTTATATGTACTACCCCAAATCTGTGGCTGAATTGGCACAGATATTTACTGCATAGAAATAAAATTAATGAGGCGATTGGCCAATACATATTTATTTAAACACAAAATCTTATGTTTATGGTGATTACTTTTTCAACATGAGTTAGAATTTTCATTAAATGATACATATTATATATGTATTTTTTTGCATTTCATTTCATTAGAAGAAAAGACTTCCAGTTATTTCATTTATTGGCGAAAATATACTTTGAATGTATTTTTCATTATTATATTGTCTTAAGAATTGATGAATTCACATATTTTGACAGATGTGAGAAGTAACTAAACAATACCTGCTCAAGAATTCTGTGATTGCAATCAATGGTTTCTTAAAGAAGACACATCTACCTATATCCAACTCTAGTTATTCTCATCTAGCTAGTAGAAGTTACATCTATGAGTGTACTTTTAGTAGGTCTTACCCAGAAACTGTTAGGTTACTCTGATAATGGGCAATCAGAGGGTCACCATGGATATGTTCATGAAGTTGCACCACATGACTTTCCAAAATTACTCAGGAATTACTCCCTATCATTACGAAATTTGGGAAAATCCAAGAGGAATTTCTCAGAAAGATGAATTCCTAAAAGTTTCAAGGATGTAATAATTTCAAGCAGAAGTTCCCAAATGCACCTTTAATTATTTTTCTCCTTACCCATTTTCAACAACACCAAGCAAAATAACATTTTTTCTCCCTTTTCATAACTTTGTGGTATAATTATACATACATCTAACTTTTGCCATCATCATAGCCTGCAGTTGAAATGCGAATTTGTACCAAAATGACATTGCGGGTTCCATTGTCGCTTCACCATGATGATCCTTTCATTTAACCATCTTTTATAATGCAACAATGTGTCAACTCCCAAGATTTCCATTGCTTGAGCCTGTGCCAATGACCCTATAGCCGCCACTCTTGTGTTTCTTTGGGTCATTTCATTTCACCAACACCCAAGATGTCAAACACCATATTCTATATCTCTCCATTTGCATTCTCTAACCTCCCACATGCTAGGCATTTTAAGTTACCAGCCTAAAATGACCGACACCTTTGACTGATATACTCAATTGATTTGTCCCAGGCGGGAGATCCAAATTCAGGACTAGTTCCTTTCTGGAATATTTTACTTAGTCTCTCCTATAATGTCTGTTATTTAATTCAATATAAGAAAAATAAAAATTTGGTGAGCAAGGAATAAATGCTATTATTATCATTATTGTGTTAATCATACATATTCCACCATCTCCCTCATTATTCCAGTACCACCTAAATTAGGCTTTGTATGCATTTAAGATACCAATCAATAAAATTATTGCCTGGAATTCAGTACGTACTTCCTGTGGCATTGACAGGAGACTTTTTGTTCGCTTCAGACGTGACTTAATCCATGTTTCTGTTACTTTTAGGTTACCATTACTTGTTCTTACTCATTTGCAAAAGCAAAATCAAGTGAAATCACCTATAAAAAGTGTGTGACATATACAAGTCTATAATCAATTTTGGTTCTTCTAAATCAAGAATTTTGAGGTAGGAGGGTTCTACTTGACACAGTTCCATAATTTACAGTAAATCCCTAAATCATTGTAAGTACTTAGCCTTTAGGTGTCAACTTCAGATCAACAACAGACATGGCTATCAAAAGTGACCAATCTATGTAAGTAATGAAATTGGCCCATATGATGTGGATCTTTGTAACACTGGAATACTTAGATCTACATAAATCTGAATATCTCTCAACAGCCTCCTAGCTGTGTGTCTATTGTTAGCCAGCAATAATAGAAATTAAAGGCAACCATTGATGCAGTTTTTGACATTGGAGCACTCAAAGATTGCCTCCAAGCTGAGAAGATCTTTAGATATGATTTATTACTGACACAGGTTTACTTCTAAATTTTTAAGTTTTCAAAATATTAAAAGTCACCAAAAAGTATAAATAAGGATGCTCTTATTTCAAACAGCTTCCAAAGTTTCAGCAACTTATCTTCCTGTGTGACAGTAAACATTTGCTATTGGAAAATAATTTTTGCCCAACACTATAATTAATTTTCAAAGGTCACTCATTCATACATTCATTTTTCTGCTAAAAGTGGTTACATATGTGATTTCCTAGGTACCAAAACTTCATAGAAAACCACAGGTGACCGAGTGAAGAGATTTCTAATTTTGATGAATGACTTTCACACACCATGGGGATTAATGTAAGGTGAGCCTTAAACACAGTGGTCTACATTTTGTTTCCAAGTTTTCATGGGATTTCAGTCACCTTCCCTTAGGGCACGCAGGTGCTGGAAACAGCCATAGCAATAATATGACCAATGCTCATGACATAATCTAGAAGCTTGAGAAACTTCAACACTCTCTCTCCAGCATATTTCATGGTCCATCAAATCTTTTGCCATATGTGCTGATAGGGAAAGGTGTCCTTAACCATGACAGCTCATTTATACTCTTTACAGCATTACTCATGCTTCAAGGATATTTTTATTTGAATCATAATATGTTGCATTTTTTGGTAAAATATTATATTATTTACATGACCTGCCATGCATGTAAACTAAATATCAAGGAAACACACAATACACTAAAGGTAACTTCCTAGATACAGTGAAAACTATGGTCATGCTCTTTGCTAATTGGATTACTTCAGTTACATGTGAGGACAGTAATTGACATTCTTTATGGACAACAACATCTAGCACTATAATTGAAGGCTTAGGAAAAGGAAATACTGGCAAATTAAACTAGTCACAAAATTTGAAAGCTATTTAATGTCACTTGAAATCATAAAACAAAACATTGGATGTTGAATAATAAAATGCATTCAATTAACTTATAATAATGGGATAACATGACAATTTTCATAATACATAAAGAGCTATACATTTTATGAACAAAAATTGAAAACACTGAAATGAGAAGTCAACACAAATTAAACAACAAAACGATTTTAAAAATCAATAATAATTAAAAATTTGAAAAAAAATGAAATAAAAACTAAGTCTATAGTATAAATAGCAATGGTCCTGTTAGGCAATATGAGTACTTACCTTGTGAGTAAGTATTCCTAAATTCTAAGAAATTATGGCTAGATCAACTAAGACAACTTATGGTATGATTCAAAATAATTTTATTTTTTATTCACTCTATTGCAGGATAAGCTATGCAACCATAACAGATACAATTACTTATCAGTTCGTATATTCCCCCTCCAAGTCTTAGAGAATTTTATTAAACCATGTTTCAACAATTTATAATTAAACTGTGATATCTGAATATAATTGAGTCATGCTTTTGCGATTCATACAATGCTTAGGGCAAATACTTCCATCAACACAAAAGATTCCTCAATCACTGACCTCACCTATGATTCAATTACCAAAAATTGGCAACTTGGTTAAGAGTACAAAATCACACATTCAAACTTCAGCTTTTCTAACAGGCTTGGAGTAGTCCTTGGGTGAAGATGCAACCAAATGTGAAGTCAGCACCTCATCTCCTCTGCTCGCGTCTTCTCCTTTCCTCTGGTCTGAACACAATCCATTGTGCAGAGGCATGGCAGGGAGAGAGCACACCAGTTGCAAACTGTGCCCTCCCCTTACTTGCCTCATCAGTTTGACTCTCCTTTGGCCTGCCTCCGTTGCAGAGCGGCTGCAAGGTCATGCTGGAGAAGTTTTTCACGTGTCTTATCTACCAGTGGCTCAACAGAACGAAGGCCATTCACTATATCTTTTGTTTTCCCAAAATATATTTCATTCAGTGTATTTCGTATTTTGTTCTCCATATCTTCAACCATACGTCCTATATTTGCTATATGAGGGGAGGCCTCACTCACACTAGCATCCTGCTCCACCTGCAAGCAAACCAGCCACAAATCAATGCACGTGGATAAATATAATATGCACCAAAATTACATGGTGTAACTCACAAAATAATGCTGATGGGACGCACACCTCCAGATTTTAAGGGTAAAACATTACAATAATTTCTCTTCCAACATTAATTACTAAATTCACAGTTGTTTTGTGTAGGGGTGAACTAGTGCAACAACTGTCACTTTTGAGCTCCAATCAGGAGTCAACTTAAAAAATAATGTCTCCTTTTTTATTAGGCAGTGCACAGAGACAACTATTGTGGAAATGAATTCGAGTACAACCAGCTATTTTGATAGAAGAACCACTCTGGGTTTGGAATAGATGTAGCCTATACCTTTTAGTGGGGTTAAATCAAAATATACATGCATCTACAGTGAAATTTGAAGCCATGACCTGGTTCCACGACTTTCAAACCATGTGCATGTTTAAAATCATGTTCGCACTTTAAGCATTTCAGGAACCCCTTTTGATCCCTGTATTAAGTCTAGTAGATCTTATACATAGAAAGTGTCCAAAATAACCTTTATTCAATGCCTGCTCGGTGTACAATTGGTTATATCTCAAGGGAAATTTGTACAAGCACAAACTTAACTCCTTTGGACTAAGAATAGTGAGCACTATTCACATACAAACTTTCATCAGGAGAAACTAGGAATGAATGCTGAAAAGTAAGCATTGGACCAAATGTGCCTCTTGGCTTTGAATCACTTTCAGAAACATATTTCCTCTTGGGACTCCACTTCCAAATAGTTCACATGAAAGGAAATAGAATCTGCTTCCTCGCTAGTCTCTATTCAACATTGGGTCAAAATTTGTAAAAATTGTACGACACACCTTGCGACCAAGTTTTTTCCTGAATATAGCAGGGTTCTCCTCATTACAGGTTCCACTTGATATGTTTCACTTTAGTAAAACAATACATTATTTGATTTTCAACCAAGTCGTAAATTAAATTGCAAGCATTTGCACAGAAGTGACCAAATAAAATAATGAATTAGAGAGAATGATAATAATACTGGGTAATAGGAAAGGGCAAAATGTAATTTAACACATTTCAAACTAAACAGGAAAGGGTCTTCTCATACTCATACCCACATGAGCATGGAAACATGACAACTTACTTGGCGGGTCAAACTTCCTCCTAGATTCATTGTACCAGAGCCATCTTTATTGGTTTGCAGCCACAGCATGGCGGTCGATGTCAATTTGTAATGTGCGCTTCTTCCACTTGACTTTTCTTGCACTTCAACAACATGAATTGAATCCCAGCATCCTTTAATCTTTTTTGAACCATCACCAGCTTTCTTAATCAGGATGACACCTGAAAATCACACATTAATGTTTCACAAATCATACAGGTACTTAAACTATTATTGCAGGATGCAAATTTTGTCACTAATTCTATTTCCCTTAGAACACAATAGCAGCCTCTGTTCTCACAAATTAGTCATATTCTCCTAAGACTTTAAAATAAAATTATCTAATGGAACACTCACGAACCAATGGAAACCATTTGTCCTCCTCACGGGCCAAATCCCAAATATTATGCTGGACAGTTTTGAAAGGGTTCATTTTAAAAGTGAATTGATGCAATGGAAGTGCAGGGTTGAGACTTTGAGACTACAATGACTCATTTCTGACAACACCATTTGAAATGCACACTGATGCTTAATAGGAGGGCATCAGGCTAAGTGGAGCCCTTTCAACATTTTCCTGTGCTGTGTCTTGCGACTTCATTTGACATGTACCTACCATTAAATATTTTTAGAGGAAAGCTCTAAAACAATGATATTAAAAAGAACTTTCAGTAAAAGTCAATGGTTTCAATTTTTCAGGAATGGCATTTTCCATCCTCTCTCCATTGAAATTGGATCAAGACAAGATAAGCAACAGTTACTTCCCATCACTATCATTTCCAGCGAAAGAAAGATACTACACATGAGTGAGCAAGGCCTATTACGTTCAATTCACAACAGAAAATGGCACAGGAAATTCTTAGAATTTCCGAGGTGTACCCGTTTTCCAAAAATATGTCCACCATTAACTGAAAATAATCAATGGAGAAACTTGAAGAAAAAACAAAATATCAAATGCTGTATGGTATTTTGCAGTCATTATACAATACCTTCAATGAATGGCATTTCACAGTTTTAATTTGGGACACAAAACTTAAAGAGGAATTAATGAGGCATTACACAAAAGTTTCTCATAAATAATGTAAATTATTAAGCTGTACCAGGTGGTATGTGTCTCCATGTGGTTGGCAAAATTACACCCTTGAGATATAATCCTTGAGGTACCCCACTAAGGTCACTGCCACTACTTCTACGAATCGTGCAGCGTCAGTAAGCAAGTCAATTCCCAGGATGGCCCTAAGAGGAAGAGTCAGATTGCAGGGCTACAATCTTCATTTGTATTGGAACAAAATTAAAGGCAAAAATATTATTAAACGATATTTTAAAAATGATAGTGGCCAATTGAATCGATGTTGGGTACTATTGCTGATAAAATTCAACTGGGAGTTCTAGTATTTAAAAAATGGCTAATAACTAATTAATGAGTAACTTCTTCAAGAGAATAACTATCAATTACAATTATTTTATAAAATCCCCAACTTTTAGGAAATTGTTAATTTTTGGTTAACCCTAAATTTTTATGCAAATGAAAATATTCTTTGAAAATGTTTGTGCATCCTTGTGAAAATACTTCACACTTCATGCAGCTGGTGAATGAATGAAGTCCTCCCAGGAAAGAAGTAAATTTCCTAAATCCCACTTCTCAGACCAATTTAGGGTTTCTTTCAACCCCATGACTATTTGTACCCAAGGCCCATCAACCACCATCACCGTAAGTCGAACAAAAATTGAGAGGGATGGGCAATGCATCATTCACCCTCCCTCAGGAACAGCAAGCAGATCTGTGCACCAATGAAAAAAATGCTAGTGCTGGATACCCACTTAAAATAAGTAGCCAGCCAGCATGTTTTACATGGAAGCTCTCATAAGGCTGCGGAAAAGAGTGCAACACATCAGCAGGAGAGAAATCTTTGCTGATTGGAGGCTGCGTGACAATACCAGCCAGTGCCAGTCACGTTCGGAAGAAGTCCTGAGTCCCTGGCCGGGCACAAGGAGGCAATGCTACCCCAGCTACCCTACAGCCCCCAAATGGCACTGCCTGACTTCTTTTGGTTCCCACAAATAATGAGAAGCCTGAAAGGCAACCCTTTTGGCAAACTGGATAACGTCAAAGAGGCTATGACGAGGCACCTTAACACAATGTTTGCATTGAAACCTCCAGAAAGCAAGCCACGACTGGTAGAGGTACTGCTATCAGTTTGTTGGTGCCTTAGATTGTTATTTTGAAGAATTTTAGCAAATTGCACTAGGATGTGCAATAAATTTCCCCTTGGCATTTTTTGGCAGGAGTTCATGGAAAGGAGGAAGTATGGCACACCACACTGGCCAATGCAACGGCACTTTTAGTCTCTATTTTTCTTGTTCACACAATTGATTTGAACTGTGCTGAGAACAATGCCATTTTTATTATTTAGGTATCCTACATGTGAGAATAGTTCAAGCATATCAATCCATTTATTAAATTATGCTTCATCACTTCATTGTTTGATCTGTCACTGCAAAAGCTCAACAAGGTGTAAGTGTAAACCACAGACAAACAGGAAAGAAAAATTTTCCTCTGCCATCGGATAGTTTTGATTGGAAACATGAAGTATTTGGCACCAAATTTAATCAATTAAAAATAATCATCTTCAGTGTTGAACTTGCTCTTAAAACACTTCATTCACAGTGGGAAACTTTATTTTTAAAAGGAATGTTATATTTTACATGTCATCTTCAGAATTGTTAGTGGATCTTTTTAAATTCTCCAGTGAACAGAAATTTCAGCTAGTTAAGATTTAGTGTTTTCCCGGCGTACGATTCTGGTGAAGTCTTCGCGGGTTTTCCACTGGGTCAGGGTATCAGTGGCCGATGTTTCACTAGGACGATGGCGCACCTGAGGACGATGGCGGAGTTAGCCATTGAAACGTCGGCCACTGACACCCTGACCTGGTGGAAAACCCGCGAAGACTTCACCAGATTCAGCTAGTTATTTTGCCAAGGAAAATCTATACATTCCAGTCATGATGACTCCTAGGGAATATGTATTTCCAGTTGTAGGATTAACATTGTGTACTCATTGACTTTCACTAAGCATGGCAATAAAATAATTTTTTCATGATTATTATAAATATATGTAGAAGTGTTTTTGGAAATATTGAAGGTAATTTTTATTTATCATTTCTAATTTGAGATACCTTTTAACACAGCTGTTAGGGTATCACTTCAACAAATATCTGTGCAATATCAATAATAAATTAAAACATGTAACAAAATAAAGCTATATTTTTACATTTTATAAAATTTAATATTATTATTTAATTTTCATAGTTGTTTTACATTAAAAATTAATATATTTTATTGAAAGGAACTTATTACTTGAGACGATATATTTGACAAAAGTTCACCAGTTGTAACTAAAATTGATTCACTGAAATTAACTCATCAGAATTTCATCATTCAAAAACTAATTTTGATTCATACACATGACATGTAAAAAACAGAAATTTTAAGTAATAATTTGGGGGTCTACCTAAATAGAAATCAACCAATACATAAGTAAATACAGTAAATTGGTTTCTTTCACTTCATTCTTTCACATAATAGTTTGACTAAGTGTTTTGAAACAATGGTCAAAATACAAAAAAGCCTCAATTTTCAACACTTTGATTAAATATTACTAGATGTTAAGCAATCTCAAGGTAAGTACATTCTGATAACTCACTAATTGCTAAAGTATATTTACAAAGGAAAATGGTTAGTTTATAGAGTTATGTGCTTAGGAGGTAGAGCAATGCGAATCCAAAAATTGGCATTCCAGTGAAATTGAACTAGCAATGTAACAGATTAGTATCTTGGCCATGAATTAAGATACGTTTACTGTCTTCTTACACTGTTCATAGCATAAAAAATAGTGATATAATTTCCAACAATGCATAGGTTGGTGCTTGAGTTGGTATTGTTGGACAAATGCATAAAAACTTCTACGGGGAAAGTGTATTGTCAATCCAAGCATGTGTGGATATATAGCACCTGTTTATTCATATCATTTATTTGTTACATGTATTTTTTCTTCACTTATCCTTGTTTCCGCTTTTATGTTTACAGATTCAATTCAAAGCATCTAAAACCTTTAAACCACAATCACTGTGTTTGGAAACATAATTGTGACGTTATAACAAATAATATTTATTTGGAATAGTTCCAATCCAATGCACTGGATTAATTATACGATACAGAATTCTCATATTTAGAAAGAAGATGTGTAAGCTATTGGCTGTGAATGCTAAGTTAGGTTAATTCCTAAACGAAATAAGATGAAACTTAGAAGGTTACAATCGCAGTATTTCACTCAGCTGGTGACCATCAACAGGGAGAGTTAAGAGCTCGACAGGGAGAAAATGCCAGTACCCTAGCACTGTTTGATGTCAAATCACTTGACATCGAACCGATAAGAAGTGATATTTAAGTTAAAGTTTTTTTGCTGCACATTTGAAATGAGTGTATTTGGGAAAGTTTGATTTAATTTTAATGAAAATTAGAGTCACGTAATCTTCATTCTTATTTCACTTATTTCAGTGAGATTTATCATGAAGTGTCTTGTTGTTTTAGAATTATATTTGATGGCAATGAAGATTCAACTACCAACTCAAAATTTGTACGTTCATTCCCAGTGTTATGGAAAATTGTCTCTGTCATAGCATTTAAAATAAATAAAAATGTTATTCCATCGCTTTCATATATTATTTATATCATGTTATGCATAATGACAAATGAAATAAAATTCAAGGATCACCCCACATCCCAACCAAGAAATGCGGTCTTTCACCATGTCCAAGATGATCGTAAATACAGTCGGGTTTCCCTCAGCTTCTGAGAATCAAGAGTTGCCTGCCTGTATACACCATTGCTTGGTCTACAGAGGTAAGGTACAATTCTCATGATTGCTGATCACAATTATCATTTCCAAATGGATTTTTTAATTCATTGATTATAAGATTATAAATTAAATTATATAAGTTAAATAATATTCTGCAAAAATAATTTAATTACTTATCAATGCGGGCTAAGTACATACATTTTGTACATTGACAGTGTAGCAGCTGTACCTTGTATCAAGGAGAGCAAGTTATGCCTGCCTTTAAAGCCGTTATGGACCTTCCTCAACACTATTTAACCTATCATAATCTATTTATATTATTGTTTCCAAGTAAAAGAGGTAGCTTATCATACCATTCGTGTTATTGCTTCAATGACTTTTAACTACTTTTAAAGGAACTTATTTTATTAATAAATAATTGGTCTATCTTATTATGCCATTTCTTGACTTTTCATAGTCCTTATATATGGACAGTTAACTCTCAATTATCCATTTTGCAAATTATCTGCGCTATTATTTCTTTCAAGTACATCCAATTTTTAATAAAACTACAACTGTAAAGATAACTAAATGATCTGGAACATCAATATATTTTTAAAATAAATACAAATTTGAAATACCTTGATTTTCTTAAAAGTTTTTAGTTTTACATAATCAAGAGTCGCCAATATTATTTAATGTTTCAATTTAAACATATATTACCCTAAATTTCCAATTATCACATCCCTCACCTTCATTAGCCCTAAGAATTCCGTAATCTCCTTTAAGTCATAAACAATTACATAGTTCACTATCCATCAATTTTATCATTAACTATCTAACAGTGCATTAATTTTATTGGTATATCATGCAACAAATAAAAAATGCATAACTGATCCCTTTCTGAAATTCATCCTTTGTCAGTCATTTTGTTTCCCCGGCTACGTGATTGTTTCTGCTTTCTGATGAAAATATGTTCTGCTGTTCACTTGATCAGATAGTTCTGTGCACTTGCTAAACTATAATGCCACCCTTACACAAATGGCTGAAACATGGAAAAAATTGTACTTTCCATTGCTAAAAAATGTGAATTAATCTCACAAAATAAAAAAGGGGTCTGTATATATCCATAATATATCATGACCATATATTCTGCATGCTTCGGTTACTCATGTTTTTCAATTATCCGTGCTTCTTAATGCATCCATTAGCATGGGTAATTGAGAGTTCACTGTATAACTTTGCCAAGAGTAGACCTGAAATTTGGTGACATGAGATGAAAAAACACACTCAATGTACTTTCAAATGCTGACACCATCATTTTAATTCATGTTTAGCAGTTAGTAAATGGTCATAATAGTCTCTTAAATTTGTCAGCATATCTGATAACTAGCTGCTGGCTGAGAACTGAGATGTTTAACTATGAGCCATTACGTTGGTCCAAGTAATCAGTTTGTCAGTTATCAGTACATCATTGAATGGCTATACTTGGTGTTGGCTCCTAAAAAGATTCTTCTTTGTAAGAATTCACTTGAGCTTCATAACAATCACCTTAAAATGAAAAAAATAATTCCTCAGGGCAATCCAAAAGCGTTCATCATTAATTTAAGCCTAATTTTCTCATCATGTACTTATGGCTGGCATCTACTTTATATCGCACCTTAGTGCATTGCTCGTGGTGCATGAGTAGTTTCAAATATTAGGAAAAGTGTGCATCACTGGCTAGGTCTTTGGTTATGACATTGGGATGGAAGATCAAAATGTGTCACCGCTGCAACTGCCACATGATTTTCACATGGATGATTACTTTGTGAGAAGACCCCAAAATGGCATTGAGTACACTCATAAGGATTCTGAGCCATGGAATAGGATGATTTTTGAAATGACTACAGGACTACAGTTGATGGCCATGCCTCAGATGCGGAACACTGGTGGTGCTATTGACAGTGTACCACTCAAAGTGCATCAGCGGTGATGGCATGAGAATCGTTAGTAGTGGAGGACCAGCACAGTGGTGCCTGTAGACACACACGTTGGCCCCTTCTGGCATATCCTTTTGGCATTAGGCCATTGAAGCCTCATCCCCACGAGCTCAAAGATGCTAATCTAAATCCATTTAAAAGCTAAAATAATTCCATGGTATGAGTGAAAATATTCAGGCAAAGGTGGTAAAAAATATATGCTCAATCATAAAATATGGATACAGTTTCATCATTTCCATTTTTATTCACATGTTGAATGAGTTTTTCATTTGAAACAACCACTTTAGGTACAAAGTTATAGTCTTGTTATCATTGATTTTATTTATTTTTAATTTTAGGGAAACATTGTCCACAACCCAGGGAAATCTCATTTAATTGAAAGCCTCATCAAATATTGATTACACTTTACTAAGCAAGAGAATTTCATACTCTTTCTGAATTATTTAATAAAATGAATTAAAAAATTAAGTTCAGGACAAAAAGTTCAAACATTAAACTTCAAATTTTTTCAATTATTCTGCTATAATTATACACAAAATTGCCTTATTGGGGCACAAGTGGAGAGAAGAGGTTTTGTAATGTAGCCTTCCACTATATTCCTAATTTTTACAATAAAATGGGGTCTAACTTGCCTTGTAGTGAAAAACTTAGTGACTAACCAATATCTAAGGTAATGCATAATGTTAGTAGCTTGAGAGTTATTAATCCACGGAGAATTAAAAATGTTAGGGTTGTCCTAAAACAGATTAAATAAAGAGAAGCACATATAAAAATATTGCTAAATAAAATAATGGTTGTTCTGAAAATGTTTGGCCAAGTGTGCTGAATAACAAATAATGTTCTCCAAAAGAGATCATGTACCTGCAAAACCATAGTCCAGATCCCATAGATATACAGATGAAACACCACCTTCGAAGTACATTTCTCGGTATTGGTCAAAGGCATGATTGGCATCTATCTCCAACTTGCGCAATCGCTCAGATGGCATTGAGCCATCTTCAAGTGGTGGATCATATGCATTGCTCCAGGGTGATCTGAAAGAAAATACATTCCATTGCTAAAGTGATGCTTAACTTCGTTTAAAATGAATACACTTTGTAACTTCCACACAATTTTTATCACATTATGATGCTTAACTGTTAAGGCAAATTTAAGAGTGACTTTAATATAATTATTATTTTTCAGGCAGTAATTTACATTATAGTGTCCCAATAGCTGACATCATAGGTCATACCACACAAAGAACTCAACTCTTAAGAGATTCACTTCATAATGTGACATCCTTCCTCAATGTTAAATTCAAAACCCAAAAATTCAACTTTATCAGAATGATTAAATTAAAAATAATGCTTAAGCAATATTCAATTATTTAAACGAATATGTTGTGGTGAAATGAATGAGAGGTGCTGTTTAGAATCCCATTTTGTGATTTGTTGACAAACAGTGAGGAATTCATGCAGCAGATCACTTCACTAACAAAGCCAACCATGGCTAATCACCATGGTTTCTGTTATTGTAAGTATAGCTGTAATTTGAAGTTACACCAATTCTCCACACTGACTTATAGAGACAAATAGTTCAACACTCAATTATAATAACCTCAAGTCTGGTAGTATAATCACTCTATCCTTAAAATACATATCACGTAAAGAGAGAGCCCTCTAAGAGATTGATCTAACGAGTGAAGTATTCATGAATGTGGGACATTATGAATGACTTGAGTGAGTGGACAAGTATTCTCCCTGTCCTTTCCTCAGAGTCTCATCAAGTGTCATGAAGTGAGAAGGACTTGACTGATACCGAGTCTGTAAATCCCCCCCAAGGATCTTCACATACACTAATTAATTCTATTGCTGAAATATCCTAAACCCATTTCCTTCAGTCCACTTCCTTAGCAACTGTCGACCTCCCTTTGCCCCGCTCCTCCAGATAGATCTCTATTCTGTTCCATTTGTCTACATATATTATGCTATAGGCTGCTTATATGAAAGTACCACAACTTAACTAACCCTGAGGCATAATAATTCATGAAGTGGATTCACTATTAGTATTGGATAGTTGACTGCTTGAGGAAAATTATGGATTGACTCAGTCTAAACAAACCTCATTTCTTGGCCTCCTTTAAAAAGACGCAACTTATCACCTCATACAACAATAAACTGATCTGCAACTGCAAATAGGTTCTACCTACTGTCATTCCATCCAAAAAGCATAAACCTTCTTTTCCTTCCTCTCCCTTGCAACCCCAACTTCCTCCTCATCTACACCATTATTTTTAACATCCTATTCCCAATCAAAACACACTACATCCACCTTTCCTACCTCCTTTGAATTTCTCAAACCCAACAATCAATGTCCTTTCCTCCCCCACCATCCTTAGTACATCTTCATTTGTTTTACTTCACATCCATGTTGCCTTCTACATCCATCTGCACAACAACATAACGAAAGCCTTCAGGCCACATCTATCATCCTTCCTCAATGACTAAGTATTGTCCTGGTACAAAACCAAATTTCATACCAGAGTTTTCACTAGTCTTTTCATCCCTACTACTTTGATCATCTTTGGGTACAAATCTCTTCCAAGATAGGTAAAATGCTCCACCTTCTCTTGTTTTAGCCCTCATATTTTAAATTTGAGGTCAGTTCATCAAGTTCCCAGACCTTTTGTTTTGGGCACCTCCAGTTGATTTATTTTTTAATGTGCTTGGAGGTGTTGTGTTCATGGAAACTTCCCAAATAATCACCTTTCAGCCACTTTATTCATAACTCGTGTTGTTGAAGACTTATGGCCGTTTATGTAAAGGGATGTTCGTGGAGTGCGATGAGAAATTGAATCTGCAGAAATGAGCTCTTTGAAGGAGTGGCATTGTTCTGTGAAATTCTGTGTGACACTCTACAAATCCTTCACGGAAAATTCTAGATTTATTAACAAGACTTATGGTGATGACACTATGAAATGTATCATGAGTGATGAGTGGTTTACCTAGTTCAAAAAGGGGGTGACAATCAGTGGAAGACGACGAGCATTCCAGAATACCATCTATGTCGACTGATGACCCCTTATCAAGAAAGCGAACAATCCCATTCGCGCAAATCAATGTTTGACTATCTGGGAACTTGCAGAAGAGGGTGGCATCTTGATTGGTTCTTGCCATAAAATCCTGACTGAAAAATTGAGGATGCACTGAGTCGCTACCAAATACATTCTTGCCTGATGACAGCAGACCAGAAATAACATCGAGTAGAAGAATTCCAAGAAACTGCGGCAGCTGCCACAACAGTAACTTTAAACAGAGTCATCTGCAAAAATGCATTTCAATGCAACTATTTCAGGGTGTATAAATCATCAATAAGAATCATAATGATTTTTACACTGAAATTCTTGCAATAAAATGCATATTACCGGATGACTCCGTTTAAAGTTACTGTTGTGACATCTCCCTCAGTTTCTTGGAATTTGTCTGAGGTATAAACAGCCTAAGTGTTTCAAATTGGCTTTAACTTTGTGAACTGGTGCACTGTGGACTACGAATGCCTGTGACATTATATGTACGGTATTTCGTCAAAACATCTTGTTCCTTTAAAAGCCCAAAACTTTCAGAGTTTAAGAGGATGCCTCGGTAACTTAACTGGCTAAAGCACTCGGCTGGACAACGTGGGATCTGGGTTCGAATCCCGGTCAAGGCGAATGATTATTATACTCTGAAATTGTTGCATCGAAATCGAGTAGAAGTCTGTCAGGAACTGTTTGATCAAGCTGAAGAGGATAAAAACCTTGTCCTGGATCATAACAAGCGATGCAGCATGGGTTTACGGATATGGCATCAAAACAAGTGCTTTCTTCACCATGGATTGATGAAAAATTCCTCCACTCCAAAAAAGCTCGACAAGTTTGCTTGAATGTCAAGGTGATTTTGATTATTTTTTTACGCAAAGGGGGTTTTGCATCACAAATACCTACCAAAAGGCCAGACAGTCTACACGGAGTACTACTTGAGGTCTATGAAATGCCTAAGAGAGAAAATCAAACGAAAACCACCTGAATTTTGGAGGAACAGTGAGTGGTTTTTTCAACATGACAACAGAACAGCTCATTCGTTTCTTGGAACTTGTGAGTTTTTAGCCAAATACAAGATCACTATGCTTTCCCACCCACCTTACCAGACCTGGCCACATGTGACCTTTTCCCGCTCCCCAAACTAAAACCCTGTACTTAAAGGAAAAAGATGAGACCAACATTGGAAGTATATGGGTATTATTAAAATACACTAGCTACTGTACATTGCATAATTTTCTTCAAAAAATTCACATATCATGGTAAGGGGGAAAGTTCCTTTCCCTATGCTGGCTATGGTATGGAATGATTGGTACCCAAAAAATCACACAGCTCAGGTGGAGCTGAGGGTGCCCAGGGAGGCTTGCCTTGAAATTGAACCCAGTCCCTCCAGTCAGTAGCCCAATGCCCTACCACTAGACTACGATTCTCACCAATTCGGAATAATTGAGAAAAAATGACATCTAGATTGTAATGAACTAGATCTGAATTTTTGGAAAGGAACATATTTATATAGCTGTTAATTCTTTTACAATATCGATTCTAAAGAATTGTTTTTTTTTACCATTTAGATTTTAGAAATGGTCATATTTGAACAGCAAATCACTTTATGCTAGAAGTGACTTTTAGTCATCGGGGAAAGTTTTTTTGAGTTGTCAAAAAATTTGAGCAAATTGCTGAAGTAACCTCACAATTTTTTTTACAAAAGGAAACGAATGGTAATGAAATTGAAATATACGCTGAATAATAAAAAAATTAACTAGCTGATGCTAGGCTGTTCTCCACTATGTTTCACATATTAAACCACATGCAGAACTTATAAACAGTTGATATAAAAGGTCTGTACAAAAAAAGGTCAAACTAGTTTTTCTCCCCGCGCGAACAGTTTGAAGGATTAGAATCAGTGAAATTTCACCTTCTAGCGGCATGTGTGAAAAGTAAAACACCACCTTACTCGTGGCCCTATCTCGACTTGTCAGCACAACAACGATTCTTGTCCGAGCTTGCACACGCTTACCGTAGTCTTGTGTCGGTGAGAATAAGGGTGTCAGACAATCAGCGTGTGTGGCCAAAACTGGGCCACGGTCCATATTATTTCAGAAAGGAGTATTAAGAAGTCCCAAAGAGGCATAACTTGTGGCCTCCAATAAAACCACAGATAAACTTAAAAGTTGTACGTTAAAACACCATCATTAATGAACGAGACCATTCGATTATAATGCTCATTAGCCACTTAAATTGTGCAACTACAATTAATAGCAAATTCTACGGCTAAAATGGACAATAAATAAATAAGAAAGGACACACCTGTATGAGTCACCGTCACGGTTATAGTCACAAAGGAGGTAATCCTTCCCAATCTCCTTATCTCGGGCAATTTTCAGGGGTTGATCCACAGACGACAAAAGGTCCTCGCATAGGCTTGGAACAAGATCAATTAAATCACTGAGATTTTTTTCTATTTGTTGAGGAGGAAGTCTTCGCATTAAATCTAATGCACAGTCCAATTGCTGCTCAGTCTACAAAAAACAGATACAAAAGAGACATGCATCACTTAATTATCAAGACACAATCCGAAGCATGCGATGTCCGAGTACTTCAGTAGCTCCGAAATAATCCTGGGAGAGAGCCACAAAGTTTTATCGTGCAAAACCTTCAAGAGTACAATCACACTAATCTTAGCAAACGAAAAACCAGTAAGAAGATAAATGAATCATTGAATTGATGAATCAACTCTGTACTACTGCTTTAATTGCAGATTAAATATAGGAAGATAGATTTGACAAAAACAATCACGTCACTTGCATAATTCACATGATTAAAACAGTTGGTGATCTTGTGAATCCGTATTGGCGCAAAATTTTCAAAGGAATGATTAAATAGAGTAAGCTGGTGGAATAATTACCACTGCAGAACCTTACGTTTAATATGAAATGAAGAACCTAAATTATTAACTTTTCCAGAGCCAACTACTACTAATCGTTCCGGTATAATCTCAACGTTACAATCGCATACACATACGAGCGATTAAAAGCTTATGGTTTTTTAAGCATTCATTAAAATCGACACATTATATTTCTGGGTACATACCATATTTATAAGTATCCAGTTTCACAATGCGACTAAACACCTGACGACCGGAATCTACTCAATAACTGTTGGGTACCAGCAGGTGGACGGAAACTACTATTTGCGTCAAAATGAGTACCCAATTGTACTTTTGGAACAACTATTGCGTTAAAATGAGTAACATAGCAACAATTATTTCAATTAAATTAAAATAAAAGTATTTTTGAGACGTAAAATTATCAGAATGGAATTATTTTCCTAAACTTTATGATTTATGTCAAAAAAAAACTTGTCCATAATTCCATAAATTATGAAGCATTATAAATGGTCAACGCTAGTTGACATATTTCCTGAAGCTATTCGCTTCTGAAGTTGAACTTTATTTCATTTCATAAAAACGCAGGAATTTATTATATTATTTACAGTTAAATACTTAATCCCCTGCGACCTCGTAAAGGTATCTTGCTCATGAGTAGGCGCTGTTCGTCAGAGATGCATTGGGATTAGGCGGGGTTGTAGTCATCGAATTAATTAGTCAATAGTAAGTCACTATTTATGTTGGTTTTAAATAGCTATGAGGGCTGAGTCGACCCTTGGGTAGTTTCTAACGAATGGTTCTTTATGACGCAAACGTTTTGAACTTTAAAATGTTAGCTAAGTAAATTGGCAATCGAGTTCTTAAGCAATGATTTAAAAAAATATATATTTAAGGCACCTGTGCGATAAAAACTTATTTTTATGAAGTAGATATTCCTAAATATATCTATTCCTTCTTATAGAAAAGGAAGCCAGTCACCTGATTGAATGAGTTAGATCGAACGAGTTGAATTTCGTCGGTTGTCAGTGTAGAATTCACATTAATTTAAAAGGTTAATGCCAAGATGCCGACTCAAATGGCTGTTGAAACAGATGTGACGGAAATTCGAGTGAAGACTGCATACAATGGGTTAGTGATTTTTTAGAATATTCCACGTAAGTAATATCTGTGAGTGTTCATCTAAGTCCTGCCATACTTCTGATTTAACAAGTCGGAGGTCACAGCGGCTGTTATAACGTAAATATTTCCCCTCCGTTCTTAAAATTAATCAATAATTACCTAGATGCGTTTATTCACGCCGTCAATCTATTCGTATGTTGATGGTGTGGCAACAGCCTTGATTGATGTTCATATGATTAGGACTCACATTGTCCTTAGCTTTGAATGAAATTTCGAGCATTGTCAGTGATATCTGTAACATTAGTGTATACAGCAGGTGTCACATTAAATGAGTTACATCTAAGGGAGTTGCATATAATATTGTCAATGAAGTAATGGGGCC
Organism: Hetaerina titia; assembly: GCA_037158775.1. Lineage (NCBI taxonomy): Eukaryota > Metazoa > Arthropoda > Insecta > Odonata > Calopterygidae > Hetaerina > Hetaerina titia. The sequence goes on along the minus strand of CM073779.1, from coordinate 48,719,458 downwards.
TTGGAGCTGTCCTATTCTGCTGATATGTATGTTGATTGATAATGCAAACTGAAACCTTGTTTTTTTCCATTTCAGGGAGGTAATGATTACATACATTGATCCTCGAATCACTGTGAATCAGCTCTGCAAGGAAATGCGAGATATTTGCCGTTTTAGCCCTGATCAACCATTTACCATGAAGTGGGTCGATGAAGAGGGTGAGTAGAGCATTTTCTTATCATTTGCTGCAGAATATTGGTGGAGTTGATTATATTTGTCACTGCAACTAATTAATGTAGAAACCATTGTGTGTGATCAAAATTGACCTTGAGTCCATGATCAAATATTAATATTTTTGAAGAATTAGCTTCTTAAGAGGTAATGTGATCTGCTATGAAATTTTATGTTTTGTTAGTTTAAAAAAAAAGTCTTTTCTCGAGAGGAGTTGAAATGGTGTTGACCAAATGCTCCATCAATAATAGGATAAACTTTTGGTATTTTCCTCACGTCAGTATTTATTAAAACCCAACATTTGCAGCTACATAAATTCCTTTTTTCAAAAGCAAAACCCCTTTAAAAATAAGAAATATGTTGCCTCACCATGTATTTCTGATGTCAGAGCTCTCTTCAAGCATGAGGTATACCAGAGGTATGCCAGGTATACCTCACACTGAAGAGATCTCTGACATTGGAATTTAAGTATTGGATTTTGATGAATACTTACTTGGAAAAATTCCAAAAGCTATTTTATTGCTAATCATTGGCACAGGTTATCAATCCAAAGATTTTTTTGTAGCATGTCTTTCCAGATTCACCTGTTCCCTGCTTATCCCTCCATTCCCTCATATGTCATTGCACAGACATTTTCCATTGCCTGCTTCTCGTAGTACATCCGTACATTAGCCACCACACCATTCCAATCCCACACATAGATGTTATAAGAATGTTAAGCCACAACTGTGGAAAAACAAGTCTTGGTGCTTTCATTATGAAAATGCACGGGCGCACATAATTAATTGTTCTGAGTTTTCTGCCAAAGCACATGGATTGTCCCCCAGCCACCCTACTCTCCAGATCTTGCTCCAGTGGATGTTTTCCTATTTCCATAGTTGAAATCCAACTTGAAAGGATGCCTATTTGAAACTATTGAAGACATCCAGCAAAATTGTACCACAGACTTAAATGATATCTTGAAAGAAGTGTTTCTGGCGGAATTCGAAATCTGGAAAAAAATGCTGGAAATTTTGTATTGGTAGCAAAGGGATCTGGAAGACGATAAGCGTGATTAAAGGGCGACTAATAAAATCAATTATTTATTGAAATTGTCTCATCTGTTTTTGAAAAGTTTTTGTATGTGGTTTCTAATTTGATGACATCATATTTAGAGATAGTGAAATGAGTTAGCTGTTAGATTCAAAGTATTGGTGCAAAAATATGAGGAGCAAATGGGAGTTCTAAGAGATAGAGCACAAAATTATTAATCTATGTTGGTAGCATTGCCTTAGGAAGTAGGAAATTCCAGTGCGTGATTTAATGAAAAAGTATTTGAATTTTAGCCAGTATTTTTGTTGTCAGTGCCCTATGTCTAATTAGTGAAAAACAATGGTAATGATTTATCAGCATTGATGAGTGCATTGGATCATTGACCACATACTAAAAATACTGCACATCCTTTTACCTCAATGGCCAAGTTTTCAAGCCATGCAATAACTGCTCTGTATTCAATTTTCACCAGCATGTCCGTTATGTCTTTATATAAAGTGATTATTGTCAACTCTTCTTTTAAAAAACTTCTTTCCGTAAACTAATTTTTCCTTTAATGTCCCTTGATTAGCTTTTGAAAGTCTTTTAGGGGAAGCCTATCTCCACCTAAAAGACTTTACATAAATTAGGGTGAAAAATAAGAAACTTTGCACTTCCACAAACTTTTAATGTTCTACGACGATGATGTGCAGCTTCGAAACCATGGGCGTAGAACATTAAAAGTGTGTGGAAGTGTAAAGTTTCTCTTATTTTTTACCCTCATCATGAAGGAATTCCACAAAGTTAAGCCTGAAACTGTTAACTTCACATAAATGATTTTCTACCTGTTCTAGTTTATGTCGCCAAACTTAAATGGTTATGTTACCCTTTCTATTTCTTGAGATTAGCGTTGCCTTTATTTACTTATGAATTGTTTTCATCCCAAATCTATGGGTCTGATTCTACATTTCATTTAGTAACATTGGCAACTCTTTGACTGATAAGCTAAGAAATATGATCATTTGCTTATCTAACTGATAGCCTATCTAGCATGCAGCCCTTTCCATGCATTCCTTATCATTTCCTCAGTATATACATCAAAAAGAGCAATTGATAAAAGGTAACTTTTTCTTCCTCCTCATGCTGGCTCGTATTTTGCTATTATAACTCTTGTAGCGTAAAATGTAGAGATTCCAGATAGCCATTGATTGACAACCTCCAGTTAACTCCCTTTCTTCTAAGCGTGTACTTATCGACTCCAGTTTACTCTGCTACACACCTTATAAAAATACATGAAGCAAGCAAATGCATCCTGGTTGTGCATATATTTATGAACCATAAACACAGTAATCAACCCGAAGGTCGGTTTAGTAGGTGATGGTAGAGCTCACCCATGTACCAAGCCCGACGGCGTGTGAATAATCACACGCCGTCCAGTTCCTTTCCCTGTGCTGGTTATGGTTTCCCAGGAAGATCTAGTACCCGAAAAATCAACTAGCTTGGGTGGAGCTGCAGGTGCCCAAAGTGCCTTGCCCGGGAATCGAACCTGGGACCCTCCGCTCAGTAGTCCAACGCTCTACCCACTGGACCACCGCGACCCGCCATATATTTATATCAGTGACTTAATCACTCTGATGCTTCATGCATAACTCTCCCTGAAACTTCCTTTATTTAATCATTTGCTCTTTTCTACACTCTTTTAAACCCTTGTGAAATCAAACTTTTATCTGGATGATCTGAAAACTTTCTGCCCTCAACATGAAGATGGCAGTGCTCTTCAACAAAGTTGGGGAATGTGTTTGCACATATGTTGAAAGGTACTCATCAAAGTCCATTTTTGGCTCTCAGTTGTTGTTTGACAAAATTTGAGTGCATAATCGTGAGAGTTTTTGTGAAAATGGAAAAAAATGAGTATCGAACTGTCATCAAATATTTGTTATTGAAAGGCAAAACCCATACGCATTAAAAGATGAATTGGCTGCTATGTACAGGGACTATGCAGCATTATTTATGACCATGACACTTTCAGGTTAAAAAAAATTCATGCATTGCTGAAAAAGGGGACAGACTTAAAAGGAGACTATTTTGAAAAATACAAATATGTTATAAGAAAAATTTCTCGTGTATTTGTCAGGTTAGAAACTTATCAAACTGCCCACATTGCCTACTTTTCCCTTTTTTAGGATGGGTATCAATATGGATCTAAAAGTCTTCCAGCCAAATTCGTCCATCTTGCTGTGAGAGAGCCCATTAAATCTGTGCCTATCCCATTACCATAAAGTTTTGAATAGTTCTGCAAGGATGTTGACTGTCCTCACAACCTTGTACAATTTAGTTTCCTCTTATGCACTTTCTGCCTCTCATTTTATTATTCCTGGTCCTAATCTGCCCTTATTGATTTTATGTATATCCATTCCATATATAAGTTCATCTTTCTATTATCCCTACCATATATCACTTTTAACTCCCTAACTCAAAAGTTAAAAGTTACACAATAATCCTCCATAAACATCATTAATTGATATAATATAAAATATACAGAATTCATACTCTTCTTTAACAGCACATCTCATTTGGAACTGGTATAGAAAGCCTAATAAGAAACCATAAACATAGTAATCAACCCATAGGTCGGTTTGGTAGGTGATGGTAGAGTTCACCCAGTACAAAAGAACATTAATTATACCAAGCCAAAATGTTGTATCATCAATTATTTCACAACTCTAATGATTGATTTTGGGTTCAATGTCCTTCCTGGATGTTTTAATTGTATTGTGAGCTGATAAAATGTCAGAATCAACTAAAAAGTGGCTCCGCCATTACTCAGATTTTTAAAGGAGTGGAAAATCATGTTTTTACTGTACTTCATTACCATAAGCCATTTTTTAATTAATGGTTTTAAGAATCAATGATCATTACCTCAAGTGATGCATGGTTGAGAAAATATATTTGAGTTTATGGAAATATGCCCAAACCTTAGTAGTAAAGTCAAAGGTGAAAAATATACATATCACATTGATAACAAGGTTCAAAATAGAGCATGAAAAGGGCTTTGGAACTTACAAGAATTACATTCCTGTTTGTATAGAGGTTATGATTTTTGTTGAAGGATTCTGCTAAGTGATTTTCTTGCAAGTGTCTTTGGTTTTTGTTGTTCGAGGAATCTCAGGCAATCTTTTGAATCAGATATGATAAAGGGTCTTTTAAAAGAAAGATTCATGTGATGACATTACAAAAATCATCTTCAAGCTGAAGTGTATGTCTTTGTGTGCACTGTACTGTTTTTAACTTAACACAGGCATGAGTGTATGTTTGAGTAAACTGCACATCTTTTTCACCATCATTTCACAAAAGATGGTGAAAAAGATGTGCAGTTAAAGTGGGATGACAGCGTACATCTACATAATATCCCGCAAGCCACCACAAGGGTGTTTGGTGGGGGGTGTTAGGTCACCACCCAAAAAAACGAATAAAGAAAAACTCTCTTTCAAAACCAACACATACATGAAAACCCAAATCCACAGAAGTGCATACATTCATAGAATCATCCTATCATTCTCCACACATGCAAATACACATCCACCTCCCTTCACTCCACAAACATGCAAGTATATATGCTTAATTATAACAAATAATTGCACCTTAGAATGCAGCAAGAAATTTATCCAAGAACATGCATACTAGATGTTAGTAAGTAGCAAGGCAAAATTCCATCACCACAAGAACGTGCAACATAATATGCTTTCCTACCCAGAATGAGGAATTTGAACCAACGCTGCAGGTAGGAGGAGGGCTCCCCCACGGAGAGGGACAAGGGATGGAAGGGGAATTATAGGGTACCAAAAGCAGAGCAAACAATACTGTAAAGAGCACTACATTACTTAATGGCATTCCAATGTGGTCATGCGGGAAGGGTTTTGGCAACAACACACAGAAGGTTAGTGAAAGTGCATGCAATTGAGTATAACTAATTGTTACCTAGATGCTGAGGGTGACAAGTGGCATTTTTGTTATCTACGAGTGTAACCCTACAGTTGTTATCCCGTATTGTCCGTGGGAAGAAGGAGTCCTTGAGTCTGCTAGTTCTGGCATCTATTTCCCATTAGGGAAGATGGGCAGCTCTAGACTTGGAGCCAAAACTTAACCTTTGGGCTTGCTTGTGTACTTTATCAGCCATATGGTCTGCTTCAAAATTTAATAACCTATGGAGATAGGAATGGGTACAGATCTTGTGCATCTGATATTTTCCTCTTGTGTTGGTGATTGTCAGTAAAGTTATGCATTGTAAGATGGATAATAATCTCTCATCTGTGTAGTTTTTCATTTCCCTCTCATAATTTTGACTTGTATTTTTGTCATTTAGAACAGTATTAGGCCAAATAAATCATTTTATCAAGCTAATCAATCAAGCTAATGACTATTAGCTTTCACCCTGAAAGAATGTGTGTTGATTGCACATTAAAAACTCTGCGGCTGATAATTGTTAATTCAGAGGTTTTAAGTTGAATCATAGTACAACAATTGTTACCCAAGTGATTTTTTTATTATTAACTCTATCCTTGTACCTAGAGTAGGATCAGGTTGTAAAAATCATTAGCTGGGTAGACGGCATTAGGTGAAATTCCAGTTCATGTCTAGGAATAACAAAAATATTTAAGTAACTAATTGTGGTGAGTACTGGGCTGAATTGGGCAGGTTTTCACACTTAAGGTCAACACAAAAGGTAAGTGGCCTGAAATGCCTTCCTGCCAGGTATATTTTCTCAAAACCCTTTTGAGAGGAATGACCCCCACTGCACAAGTTAGTAGCAACATATACGGATATGCTGTTAACCAATTGAGATGTTTCTTCTGTCTTTGTGAAAGAGCAGTGTAAATTGTTATTTTATTTACTTAACCCTAGAACAGGAACGCTAGGTGAAAAAACACCCCAGACCGGTTTAAATCTCGCGGCAAAAAGAAACTGCTTACGTTTATGACCCCCTTCTTGGTCAATTTTTCCAGACCCTTCAAACTTTTAGTCAAAACTATTTAGCTCCCTTGATTTTCGATCAAAAGACAAAAAAAATGAGCCCTCATGGAACTCTCAAAGTCATACTGGGCCCGAAGTACGGGCCCTTGAAAATTGGGGGTGGTTTTTCACCCCGCGATCCCCGAATAGGTGAAAAAAATAGTGTTGCCGTTCTAGGGTTAAGGTTGCTATGTAGACAAAAGTAGAACTTAAACTTTAGAGTAGAAGAGAAGGAATAAAGGGGCAAATGGAGCAAGCATATGTGTCACATTTAAAAATTGAGGTCTTGCACTAATAGTGTTAGGCAATGCATTCATATGCTTTCATTTATGTGTAGCTTGGGTGCATTTGGCCAGAGTTTGAATATTTAATGAGGTCACTACCAGCTTACCCTGTGCTTCCATTCCATTGGAGGGTGTGCTGTTATTTCACACAAATCTCGCAAGCAAATGCCGTTAATGTTTTCCCTGTACAAACTGAAAAGAGCTTTTTTTGTTTCTTGTTCTTTGAATGGGGGTCATGGTAATCTAGAGTAGGTAAAGGACTCCAGTTTGGTTCTGGGAATGCCACGCCCCCTCCCTCCTCTCCCCAAGCTTCAGCCAGGGTGTGGTTTTTTAGGTAAAAGATTATCCTGGGGAACCAGAGGTGGCACTGAGGAAGGAACTGTCCCCACTAAATACCCTGCTAATGTGTGAATTTTGTGTACCATATGAGGGTCTCTTATTATGAGATGAGTCCTATTCTTCCCAATGAAACAAACCTTTGGGTTGATTATTATAGCAGAGTTTTTGTTTCTTCTTACGTTAATGAGGAAAATATTTAAAAAATACTGATCACCATTGTGTGCAAAATGCAGTAGAATCCTTGAGGTTGTTCAATGTCACATTATTTAAACCTAATATAGGTAGTCTCAGGGTTTTTTGATTAGATTTAAGGTAACCTATATAAATTTTATAGTCATTGGTGGTTGTATTTGTCACAATTTCATTTTTTATTACAGGAGATCCATGTACGATATCAACTCAGCTTGAACTGGATGAAGCAATACGCCTATATGAAGTGAACAAGGACTCGGAGCTTACTATCCATGGTAAGATATTTGCATAATTTTAACATTTTTACAAATATAGGAGTCAATTAGCTCTTAAGAAAGATGTTTCCTTTTAATTCAGGAAATCAGTTAGGAAAACTCAATGAGTTTTGGTAACCGCCCATGTGAGTATAAGATGCAGTGTGGTTAACCTGGTTGATATTTTCAGAGTCACATTGTGGTCTGGTTGTAAGTTTGTGGCCTGTGTGCTGAAACCAATTTTTGTGGTTGGGGATTTAAATGTGATTATATACATTGTCCTTGGAGAATGACATTTGTTTTGAAGCCTGTGACATTGCTTCCTCCAAGTGTCATCCCCCAATAATGACACCTTTCTCCCCACACAGTGTCGCCAGACTTCTCTTAGTGAGAATCAACAGGTAAATGTGTGGCCACAGTTTGAGGCCACACATTTTCAAACGAATTAACCGCCATCACCTCCATGGGACATACCCTGCAGTTCTTTCTCAGGTGTACTTACCGTGTTACCATTATATCACATTATGTTGATATTACAGGCATTTTGTATTGATTTATGGCTTAAATTATCTACATTAGGAAGACAGAAGTTTAAAAATTAAAAAAAAACTTAATAATTACAACAGATTACTGCAGGCCAAAGTTTGAAAAATATTTTACAATATTTTTATGCAAAGAACTTTAATTCTTAGTGATAAGTCATTTCACATACACTTGCCAAAGTGCAGAAATATTTTTGGCGTAGTCTCACATCTCAAATTCATTTATTTATGCTAGCCCTGGAAAGGAATAGTTCATTTATTGTTGTCAGGTATTAGGCAACATATACTGCTCACTAATTTATTTTAATCTCTGAGGAGTACAAAATTGCATTGAAACATGTTTAAGGTATGCCTTCTCTTCAAAGAGTATAAGGTAGATTGTTAAAGTATAAATGAAAGTGTTTTAGCAGCTACTGAATTGTTTAGTCTTATGCCTATAGTAGCATTATAATTTTTGTTATTATTGAAGATTGAAAATACTAGGGTTCTCTGAAATGTTTCCAACCTCAACATAAAAATGACATCACTCTTCAGCGAAATTTGTGGGATGTGTTTACATATGCATTGACAAGTAGTTAACAAAACTTCAGCCGTTTTGGAAACTCATTTGTTGGAGTGAAATCATCTTGGGTTTTCCACCGGGTTAGTGTCTCCATTGCTGCTGATGTTTCAGAAGCCCTGAGGATGATGACGGAGTCAGTTTTCAAAACATTGTCAGAAATGGAGACATTAACCAGGTGGAAGAGCCAAAAGGATTCCACTCAACGGATATACCGGGAAAGCACAAGATCTTCATCAAGTCACTTCACTCATTTGTTGTTTGGCAAACATTTGAGTAAGTTATTGTGAGAATTTTTGTGAAAACAGAAAAATTGAGTATTGAGCTGTACTTAAATGTTTTCTTTTGAAAGACAATATGCCTATGCAAATCAAAGACCAGTTGAATATTGTGTACAGGGACTCTGCAGCATTAATAACCATGAAATTTTGGGAAGCTGAATTTATATGTGGACATAGCCACTTCACTGATGTTGGGTGTTTGGGACGGCCAAAAACTGTAAGAACAGGTGATAACATCAAAAAAATTGTCCAAAGGCAATAAATTACCGTCAAATTAAGGTTAGAGAGATAGCAGAGGCTATGAAAATATTGAAAGAATGCGTCTGTCATCTATTGATTGAAGAATCAGACATGTGTAAGCCATCCATGCATTGGTTTAGATAATTTTGGACCAAGCACGCATTCAAATGAACATTTTCAAGGCCCTGTTTGAGTGATTTAAGTGAAATGAGTCAGATTTTTGCATAGATTCATAACTGCAGATGAAACTTGAATCCACCCCTACACTCCTGAGCTGAGAGAACAGTCAAAGTAGTGGACTGCAAAGTGTGAACCTGTTCCGACAAAGGCAAAGACACTTTCCATCAGTTAGGAAGATATGGCAGCTGTTTCTTGGGAAAGTCATGGTATTGTGTTTATTATTATCTTCTGATAGATAAAGCAATAATAATAGAGTATTACACATCTGTACTTGACAAGCTGAAGACAGAAATTGCAAAAAAACAAGCAGAAGAAGAAGAAAGTGCCTTCCCATCAGGACAGTGCACCTGCTCACACTTTGGCGGTCACCATGGCTACAATTCATGAATCACACTTCAAGTCCGTTGACCACCCATTATTCATATTCACCCGACTTGGCCCCCAGTGACATTTCCTGTTTCCTAACCCTTAAAGTTTTCCTTGAAGGAAAGAGATTTTTAGTGGACAAGGAGGTTATTGCATTTTAAATGCCTGTTTTGAGGAAAAAGACTACTATTTGGAAGGGCAAAATAAGTTAGGGCATCACTGGAAAAAAATGTATTGATGAAGTCATCAGGGTTCATTTAGCGATGTGATGTGGGAGTTAGTTTTGTTGGGGAGGCGATCAACAACGAAGGTCATTTGCACCATTAGGGATGGGTGGGAAATGAAGGGTGGAGAGAAACCCTGCATCGGCATTAGCCTACTCTTGTCGAAAGGTGCCAAGGGGTCCACAGTTTAACGTCCCATCTGACGGACGTCATACTCACTTAAAGTGCTCTCCACAAAGTACTTCAAGTAGGGATCGGAATACCACTGAAAAATATTTGTTGTCTCCAGGATTTGAGCCTGGGCCTTTGCAGTGAGAAGCCTGTATGCTAGCCTCTGCACCATCCCGATCCTCAAACTTATTGACTTGCTATGTTGAAAAATAAAATAAATTTGGAGACACACTGTGTCATTTATTTGTTAGGTGGGAAACTTTTCAGAATACCCTCATAGTTTACTTATTAGATAGGTTTTGGCTGGACACACTGACCAACTACTGCTGCACTAAGTCTCATCAACTCTACATACTTCCTTCCTCCCTTCCATCAATCTTTGTTGCCTCCTATTCCTTCCTTTTCCATGCTTGCCTAAGATATGTCCCCTCTAGCACAGTCTTCAGCATTCAATCACCAATCAAAATGCCCTGAATTCACTTTTCCAGTTCCTTAAAATTTCTTCCTGCAATCCCCACTCCTCCCCAACCATACCTAACACTTCCTCATTTGTTTTCCTATCTGTCTTCTTCACCTCTAGCAGTTGAAATTTTAGCCTTCCGACTTTTTTTGCATTATAATATAAAATATTCTTGCATTCATCGTTGGAGGAGGTCTAACTTAAAGTGTGGAATGCATATTTGTAATGTTCTCAGTGTACACTATTCATGGCAGTTGCAGTGCATTTCTTGAACTTCCTCAGAACCGGGCCTAGCACTTAGATTAATGTCTAAGTTTTTTTGTTTTAAACAAAACACTTTGTGGATTGCACTATGCATTGCACTATTTTGTGTTTTTTTTTTAATATTATGTTCTAGTGTCGGATCAAACCATATGTTTTCATAATGTTTTAGGCATATTGATTTCTTCCATTAAAGTCATTTTCAATCCTAATGATTAAGTTCCCATGAATTACTTGTGAGATTTTCTTGAAAGTGTTATGGTGATATAACGGTTGATTTCTGTAGGAATTGCCTTAATTTTGTACCCTTTTTATTTCTCTTTAATAGGTTTAGGTATTTCTGGTGGCCATACTCTCATGAAATAAATGTATGAGCTTTCCCAGCCTTGATCAATTAGAATAAAATGCCGAAAAACTCCCAAGGCCATAAAGGGCGGTGACACCAAAAGTGTTTGAAATGAAATGCTTGTGTGATGGTTTATGGAGAAATTAATCCCTCAGCAGGGATCACCTCACACTGGCAGTCTACCTTAACAGACTCTTGTGGTTGCTAACTGAAAAATTAATACATCGCCAGGAAGAACCACAAGAATCACCCACACAAACCATTTCAAAGTACTGTGACAGGGTATTTGAGGGGAGGATGGGGGGCCAGGAGGAGTATGGTTCAGAAAGTAGTTTTTGAAGAAAAATAATCCTACAGCAGGTACTGCCTTGCTAGGTTCTCTTTTACCTTGTTTTACTCAAAGTGGTTTACAAGGTGGTGTTAAAAACCCATGGACTGACTTTGAAAAACCTTGCCATACTGACAAACACACTGTTACATATCTTTTGCCAACTATCAAAGTCAAAAATGGGACAAGAACAGGCTACGTAAGTCTTAAAGGAAAAGGAGTGGCCAGGTGGTACTTGCTATCAAAAAGAAAAAGAGGAAACGAAAATGAATGGTGAAGAACGGAGCTGAACATTTTGGCTGCAAAGTGATCTTTTCCCCCGCTTTGGAGATAGGTTACCACTACAACACAGGGCTGAAATGACTTCCGTGTCACAGTGTTGGAGTGACTGGTTCCTCTCTCATGCTTCAAGGTTGATCTTATTATTCTTTTAATGATGAGTGTGCCTTATGTTCTGTTTTATTTTCATTATTTGTTCATTAGGGCTACTACTTTAGCAGATAACGCTTTTTGGGAAACTGCCCAGATAACACAATGTGCTATGTTTTTTGTCCATTGTAGATTCTAATTTGTTTCTTTAATAGCTGAAATGTTAATTTCCTTTGCTTCTAAGTGTTTTAAAGTGTCTTGGACCCAAACTGGTCCATCTTAAAATGATAAAGCTCACTAATTTGTCATGTCCATTGCTTATCCATGGGGTCGCATGTTTTCAGTTTTTTTCTCTGAAATGCCTCTCTCCCGCATGAAAGTTTATCCCTGTTCATAGATTTAAGCCATACACTAAGGTCATTCAGTTGATTTTTCAATTGTTATTTATCAGTCTGTGATATGTATTAGTGAAGTTTAATTTCTATTTGCATATAACAATAAGTAAATGTTATGATTCTGATATTCTCGACATCAATGACAGGGAATTTTGAACTTTTATCTCACCAGAGTGTAATCAAATCTTTTGTGTTCTTATTTACTGTTGTAGAATTGAATACCTCTTTACTTTAACTTTTTCACGAAGGCACAAAAATTTAATATTACTATCTAGAAATTTAGGCATCAAGGAATAGGAGTAGATGAGCACTACATCCACGAGTGCATTCATGTGTTCTTTCTAGGACAATTAGAGGGCAGTTTATGACACTAGATAACATGTTGCTATGTTTCCTTATCATTACTTTCCAACAGGAATTAAAGTTGTCTCTCTTGGACTGATGTTCATGTCTCCAATATTTGATCCCCCTTTCTGTTGTATAGTGTATCAAGCAAAAATTAACTTTTGCCATCAAAACTATTGGTTCATAAAATGAAAGGAACTTCATTTTTTTTTATGCTTCCAAATTTTTTTTTTTCACTTCATGCTAATATGCATGAAAATGATATCAATGGGCAGTGATGGGCACGGGTCGAAAGAAGTCCCCTAGCATTGGGGACAGTATATTTGGATATGCATCCAGAGGGTAACTTTGTACAAGATGTCACAGAGGATATCAAAATATTGGAGTAGTAGTTTTTTTGGGGAGGCAACCATCAGCTAAGGTCATTTACGCCATTAGGGATGGGTGGGAAAGGAAGGGTGGAGAGAAACCCGGCATCGGCATTAGCCTACTCTTGTCAAAAGGTGCCAAGGGTTCCACAGTTTAACGTCCCATCCGACGGGCATTGTACTCACTCAAAGTGCTTTCCACAAAGCACCTCAAGTAGGAATCGGGATACCACTGAAAAATATTTGTTGTCTCCAGGATTTGAACCCAGGCCTTCACGGTGGGAAGCCTGTACGTTAGCCTCCACACCATTCAAATACTGGAGACTCAACCGAATACAAGTGTTGGCATGACCAGCTGGAATTTTTTCCAAACCTCATTAGAGTTTGAATATTTTCGCACACCTTATTTACTAATTGATGACATGCAAGTACTGAATGGAATTACTAGTACTTCTAAGTTTCAATTATCTTTTAAAGTGGAAGCCCCCAGCAGCAGTAATCTCGCCTAACATTAAAGAAGTGGGTGAAAATCAACATTAAATATTTGCATATCGACTAAGTGATCCTAGAATAGTCATACGGTTGCATTAGTGGAAAATTGACCTGTTATTGTAACATAATTAATATGCCTCCAATATCAAACTTGTTGGAGTGTGTCACCATGCCTTGGAAATTTCAGGTGGGTTTTCGAGAATTTCGTTTTGCATTAATTGTACTTCAATTTAACAAAAAACAGAGGAGTTTTACGATTTCAGTTTTGTACCATTCTTGTATACATTCCCCTACTACTTCAAAAGGAACTCAACCTGTGCTTCAATTGCAGTGGCCAGTGATGGGCTAAGTTCGCTGTCTGACATTTCTTCATCTCCCGTCAAAAAAAACACAGGACTTGGTTATCATCTTCTTTTCCCCATGTGGCACTGCGATAAGCATGGAAAGATGGTGTGATGGTGACCCTGCTTTTATTATCTGTGTCATCTAATTCATTTAATAGAGTCAAATAAGTTGCTTCTGTGTGCATGCATTCGACTCCTGTATGTATTCTGCAATATCTCTGTCAACTTTGCCTGTTCCACAAGGTCGAGTGACTTCACAAAATCCACAGAGCACACAAAGATATCATGTTTGATATTCCTTTCTTTTATTGTTCTCATCGCTGAAATTGGGCCATGTGTTCTTCTCCCTTTTCTAAACCTGAACTGAATTTCCTGTAGGTAGTTGGTAGCATTATTTTGTGACTATTGATGATTATTTGAATTAACTTTTCTGCTTGTGAAAGTAAATTTATAGCCCTATATTTCCCACATTCAGCAGCTTAACTCTTTTCTTGGAACGGAATCAAAATTATCTGAGGGAATCTTGTACGCATATTCCTTTGTTTTAAATACTGCATATTGCAAGGTATTACTTAAGAAAGCCCCACTCTTACAGTTTTATATGCACTCTTTAAGTAATTCTTCGGAGATATTATCTACTCATATCTTTTTTGACTCCCATCTCACTAATCTGGCTGTCTATTATTCTTCCATCCCAGCTATCATAGTCTATGTTTCATTCCCTTTCTCTTTCCTAACTTTCTGGCCTAATATCTTTACTATACAGCTCCACAAATTCTTTTCACAAATTCTGAATCACTCTGGCTCTAGTAATCACTTCCCTGCCTTATTTTGATAGTAGGATAGTTTTCCTTTCCTTGTGTAGTAATCCTTCACTCATTTCATTCCTTCATTTTCACTCCCGATTGAACCAGCAAGATTCAGTGGTGGTGCCCTCATACATGTCCATCCTAGTCCTTCTGAATTTTGAAATGCATTTCATGGCAGCTAATTTATCATTCGATTCTTCATCACCATCCAGGAGGCTGTGTGAGTTGATAATGCTGTTTCCAAATCTATGTCGAACATTGATATAACTAATACCTATAATAAGGCTATAACATCAGCATCTTCCAATTGTGTCAATGCTAATAGTGATGTTTGCACTAGGTTCTAGCCAATATTTATCCGATTCTGTGGAGCTCTCTCTGCCATCATTTTGAATTCATAAGCCATGCTCTCGTAACTCTCTCCATCCCTCTCTTTGCCCGCCATTGTGTTTCAATCCATATTGCTACAATATGCTTTCCCCCTAACACATTCCTAAGCATTTCTTCTAATTGATCTGACAGACTCTTTCTTCTTTCTGGTGGCTCTATGTTGGCATATAAATCTGGGATGCCATTAGGTTGGTTGGGTGAGCTTTTTCATCCACTCTATATTCATTCCTTTCTCCCCAGCTTCCCATTCAATAATACAGCCACTCCACATTGACTGTCCTCCCCAATTATGTATGACTTTGTAACCATCTTTCCAGTAATCCCCACTGTCTTTCCATATAACCTCATACAGGCCTAACGTGCCTAGACCCCTGTTTTCCATTTATTTATTGATGTTTTCCAGCTTCTGTATCCTCATCATTGTTCCAATATTCCATCTACATATCGTAAGTGCTGTGCTCTCTCTCTAGGTCATTTTTTCATCTACTCTCCATTTGATTGTGTATTGATTTCATGTGATGACGACCGCGGAGGTTTTACCTCTCTTTCTGCTGAGGATAACACCCAGTGGGCCAGTTCCCATATTTGCCAGGATTCACCAGTTCTTTGTTTACATATGTATTTTCAATCAGAAAAATAATTGAGGTGGTTTCTTCTTGCCTTACTCAATGGTATTTTTAATGTGACACTAATGCTGAAATGGTTATGCTGCTGGGGTGAGATACCATTTTAGCCTCCTCACTGAGGAACAGATGCTGCTCAGACTACCTTTAATCTGGCTCCTATCGTTCAACCTATGTGGCACAGGTACCTACCAGGGGCAGTTATATTTGCTCCCACCCATACGTCTCTAGGGATCTTTAGAATGTCCAGGCCTTTCCACCATATCAAGGTTGTAGTCCATGGGAAGGGAACAAAACAATGGGAGCCATAAAAAAAAGTTTTAACAATAAACTGAAGTGAGAAACTAATAAGGCTGACGAAACATTGTGGAAAGAGACAAGATGGCTACATGGCCATGAAATACAGGAAGTTGTATGAACTGTCAGAATGTTAGAATGGAAATTCCATTTACACTATTAGAGATGCAATGGTACAAATATTAATCAGGGAAGTAGAAGAGGTTCTAGAAAAATGGGAATGGATGCTCAGTCAGGTTGTTTCGATATAGAAAGGGAATGTGATCGAATCATGTAACTGCCTGATGGGAAACTCGAGAGTAAATGCGATAAAAGAAAATTGGTAGAATAAATAACATTCCTGCAGGACTAGTTTAGATTTGAGAGCAAAAGGTAAGAAAAAGTTTTAATGGGCTCATTCATAGTATTTATGAGAAAGGAATTTGGCTGCAAGATTTAGTTAGGGCTGTAATGATTTCTCTTCCAAAAAAGGGAAAAGCAGCAGTATACGAGGACTTGAGTGGTATATGTTTGATTTCTCATGTGGTGAAGGTATTACTTTGGGCCATTGACAAAATGATACACATGCAAGAGAGCAAATGAGATCCTTAAAGAGGTGATTAGTTTGGATTTAGAAAGAGGATGGGCATGTGTTGAACATCATGGAAGTAATGAGGTCGCTATTACAAAGGAACATAGAATACAGGATGTATTTTGATGTTTCATTAATTCTGAGAAGGACCTCTGGCAGAGGACTCTGGGAAAATTAAATGAACATTTTGCAGTGGGTAGGAGAAGATAGAAGAGATAGACAGACGACTAATGCAGAACTTGCATGTGTTTCAGATAGCGCAGGTACAGCAGCATAACAGCAAATGAAGAATCAGGTTGGTCAGTTCTAGGCAGGGAATAAAACAGTGATGCCCATTATCACCTATTCTTTTCAATAAATATGTGAGGAGGAAATGGTAAGGGAGGCATTGAATGAATAGGATGGAGGTAGGATTAGAAGTAAGAAGGTAACTCTTCAAATCAGTTACATTTGTAGATGATCATGTATTAAACAGGCAGTCACCCAAAGGGCTATAATCATTGCATAGTGCATTGTAGAATCAGTTTGATAGGTATGGGATGAGAAGTAATCATAAGAAAACAATGGTAATGAGATTCCCAGTAAGTAAGAAGGCTAAGATAAACATTTAAGTTGAGGGACTTATAATATGCAGAACCATTCACCTTAATAGTTAGGAAATGCTTTGAAGAAAAAGGTCAAAGAAATAAGGATGTTAAAAAATAATTGCATTAGGTAAAGAAGATTTTACTATGAGGTTGGAATTGACGACAGGTACCTCATGTAATGACATAAATAAAAGACTGGTAACCTAATATGGATTGTACTTCTGTACAGTACAGAAAACCTGGTCTTTGTGGCAGGAGGATAAGCATAGATTGGGGGCTTTTGGGATGTAGATGCGGAGGATCACAGTGAAAATGAAATGGACAGAAAGAAAAACACATGAGGAAGTTCCAGGCTTGGTACAGGAAGAGAGAAGGTGTCAGGAAGAAATTCGAAGAAGGCAGGAAAACAGTAAGCAGGAGAGGCAATGGGATGCTGACGACTATGATTCAGAGGGGAGAATGTCGGGAAAGCCAGCAATGCAGAGGTGGGATGAGAGAATAGGTATTTTAATGGAATTAAGGGAGGCTAAAAAGAAGGAAATTCAAAATGTAGACATTTCAAAGATTAAAAAATCATTTGCCTGGGCCAGAATTTGAACTGGGATCCCTGGATGACCATGACCGGTCGAGTGCTTTCGCCAATTGAGCTACCCGAGGAGGCGTCCTCTTACACTCCGAAATTTTGGGAAAGATGTTATGACGAAATACCATGCATGCAATATCACAGGTAGTCGTGCGCGTGGCGCCGCGGTTCACGGGGTTGAAGGGATCCAGGTTCGAATCCCGGTCCAGGCGAATGAGTTGTTACTCTTTCAAATGTCTGCATATTGAGTTTCCTTTTTTATACAGCAATCTAGGCAGTAGTCCAACGTTTTTAACACAAAGGTGTTTACCTTAGACAAATTCAAAGAACTGCAGGAGATGCCGCGACTTATCTTGAATTTATATATGCCATAAAATTCTGACATTTCCAAATTTCGTAGTGTAAAAGGACGCCACGGTAGTTAAACTGACTAAAGCACTCGGCCGGACATCCAGGAATCCGAGTTAGGATCCCGGTCAAGGCGAATGATTTTTACACTATGAAATGTCTGCATTTTAATGCATATTAGCGGATGACTTTTTCAAAAGTTACTCTCGCGGCATTTCCCTCAGTACTTTGAAGAAGGAAACTTTTCATTTTAATTACCTCCGACCCATAGAATGCTGATGCTTCTTATAGAAGGTGTATTCAAACGTTCCCGAACTTTATTCATTACAAAAATACTTCAATAACAAATTATTGGTCAGGGTCCCCATCAAATTAGTCTCCTCATCTACGCATACACTTAATCCAACGGTGTTTCCACTTTTTGAAACAGTCCTGGATTGCTTCTTTCGGAATGCTCGTAAACACCTCCGTCAAAATTTTCTCGATCTCTGGAGTGGTGGGAAATATTTTCCTTTGAGTGGGGTTTGTAGTCTGGGGAACAGGGAAAAGTCACATGAGGCCAGGTCTGGTGAATAGGGTTAGTCAGGAAGTACAGCGGTCTTGTTTTTGGCTGAAAACTCACAAGTTCTGAGAGATGAATGACGAGTTGCACAGATGAGATCATTCACTTTCCTTCCGGAACGCTTGTCGTCATCCACTGATTGCCGCCTCTTTTTGAACCGGGTAAACCACTCGTAACTCACGGTACGTTTCATAGCGTCCTCACCTGGGTAATAAACTCCATCAAGTGTCCGTGGAAGATTTCGCAAGTTTCACGCCCAATGTCACAGAACCACGCTGCTCCTTCACAGAGCTCATTTCTGCGGAACCTATTTTTCGCCGGACTCAACGAGCATCCCTTCACATAAACGGCTATGACTAACCACCAAAACAATACGAGATCTGTTCAAAAAGTATCGCGACTTTTGTGTTTTTTTTTTCAAAAATTATTTATTTTTTTTGGAATATCTATTTTGTCCCATTCAAAGTAATCCCCATTAGACATTAAACACTTGTGCCAAAGTTTTTTCCGATCCTCGAAGCACTTGAAATAATCATATTTTGTGTTCTTGTTCAGCTCTTCTTTCGGTGCATTCATCTCTTCACTTTCAGGAACAAGAAAAAGTCACTGGGGGCCAGATCTGGGGAATACGGTAGCTGCGGCATCATTAGTGTGTTGTTTTTTGGCCAAAAATTCGAGCACAAGTAACGATGTGTGAGCAGGGACGTTGTCATGGTGCAAAAGCCAATTTTTGTTCTTCCACAAATCCGGGCGTTTGTGGCGAATTCCTTCGCGCAAATTGCGCATAACTTGCAGGTAATATTGCCTATTTAGCGTTCTACCCTGTGGCAAGAACTCATGATGCACGCCCCTGCAATCGAAGAAAACTGTAAGCAAAACTTTCACATCCGACCGAACTTGGCGCGCTTTTTTCGGTCTTGGCTAGTGCTGCAGCTTCCACTGGGATGATTGAGCTTCAGTTTCCCCGTCACAATCATAAATACATGATTCGTCACCAGTTATGACCCTCTGGAGCAAATTTGGCTCGTCGCGGACAGAGTCCAACACTTAGCAATGTTATGCGTTGCTGTTTTTCGTCCAAATTGATCAATTTTAGTACAAATTTCGCGGCGACCCGGGTTATGCCCAAGTTACTGGTAAAAATCGAATTGCACCAGCCAATCGATATGATTAGGTCCTCGACCTAATTGATGTAGTGTTTCGATTGAAGTGATTCGACGAGTGGCCAACACTATTTTCTTCACTTAATCAACTTTTCGTCTGTTGTTGACGTGCTTGGGCGTCCGGCACGCTCATCGTCGTTCACATCTTGTCGGCTCACAAAAAAACATAAAGCCATAAAAAATGGAAAATTACGGATGCATAACCCGCGGAAATTGAAAATTCGCGATACTTATTGAACAGTCCTCGTATATCGGTGAAGTGGACGAAGGCGGTTATTCGGGATGTTTCCACGGACACCGCGCCACTAAGCGGATTAAAAAATAACCAACTAGAGGCACGCAAACATTCAAAAAGTTAAGTAACGTTTTGAACATAACTCTTGACCAAACAAGGTCTAAGCCGGTATGATTCGTGAATAATAAAATATCCTTTCTTATTAATCATAGCAGTGTACCCATAGTCAGTACAGTGAGTATCTACATATTCTTCTACAAATTTTAAAGGTTTTACTCCTTGTGTAATCCGTTGCATCCGGTACGTACTCTTCTATTATTGTCGATGATGAGAGAAGTGTGTGTAGACAATATCCAAATTGCCTTTCTCTGTGCAGGTTAAGGTTTCGTAGGAAGGTCTGGTATCAGAAATAAATCACAGATTTGGAGGTGCTCAGAGAGGCCGGAGGGCCAGGGAATTGAACCCGTGCCCGCCAACTTCAGTCAGTAGTCCAAAGCTCTACCCATGGACGACCGCGACCCAAGCAAGTTGAAAGGCAAGTTAAAGCAAAATCTCGTCAGAATTTTGACATTCATAGTCTGACGTGTTTTCTGCGACTTGGATCACAGTGAATTATTGAGGGGGGGTGAGATGAGTTTTTTCTGTAAAATATTTTAAGACGATACCTTATTGCCACGTCATCAGCGTCGCTGTTGGCGTATTGGTGCTGATTGATATTTTGTTTTTGTTTCATTGATATTCTGTTAATGTAATTGTGTAGAATCCTTAGGAAATAATTTTCAGAAGTACCTTGCCAAAAGTACCACAAAGATCGTTTTTAAATTTTAAGTGTAGATATTTTTTGCTACTTGCGTAAGAATCCCACTCTTAAATTATCAAATTTTACCAGATTTCTCACGTTTCTGCACGATATACCCCACCTCTGGTTGCTGGTACATTTTAGCGTTTATGGTGACGAAATTCACTCCTGGCAAATCCACCATTAGCCCCTTGTTTGCTACTGAAACCCTTTTATTAATTTAATTTCATGGAGGAATTGATTCAATAATTCATACATACTATATGAATTATATAGCGTTGCTTTCTATGAAAGCTAGCGTGTAGTTCATCAACTCCTGGGCCCTCTTTTCTGGGCATAATGACAAGGCAGTTTGCGCAGCCCCGTGTTTTATCTATGTTGTTTCATGTCCAGGTACGTAAATTGTGAGAGAATTCCTTGTAACAAATTTCCACGTGTTGGGAGGACGTGTTGAATGTACGGACCTGTATGAGCTTCCCAGATAGTGAAGCCAACTTTTTTCATCGCAAAAACCAACGGAAGGTAGATCCAGGTCTGTAATTGACCATATGCAATTTACCTGATAAATATTTCTGTTTATTGAATTGATTTTTTTCGCCCCAGCTTAATCGTTATTATCGGGGGTTATTTTACATTTTGATTGTCGCCTTTGAAGTGTCCATAATGGCTCTTATAGAACCATTTTGAATATGGAATTATTTTTACGGGCGTAATCTTAAGTTGTGTAAACGGTCACGCTCGTGCCTGAAAATGTTATATGCCTTGTCCAATGTCCCTATTCGGAATCTAATTTTCTCGGATGTACGGAATCGAAGTGCAAACTTTTAAACTGCTTTAGCAATTGCAAAAATTGAATGCTCTATGACCACATTGGTGTGTCTACATTTTTGTACTATTAAAGTTACTTGAGATTTTGGCAGCTCATTGCTGGTTGAAGAACCGCTGGGTGTGATTTATGCAAAGATATTTCTCAGGAGTCATTATTGATTGAAATAATTCTAGTCTCATTCCTGCGGAATTTGCGCAGGTATGCAATTTCGTCATAGATTTTTCTTTCGACGATACATGAAAGCTTTTCGTTGTGTTGGTTTCCAACGCCCTTGGGATTTTCGTTCGAAGTGGTAATTGGAAATACATGTCTTGGCTACTCGCTCGAAGCTTCGTTGCTCAGGGATGCCATTAGTGTAGCCAGCAAAATGACTGGGATCGACAGGAATCGGACTGCAGGACAAGAATTATTCTCTGCCACGATGGTTTTCTCATCGAATATCCCCCCTACACTCCCGTCCGCGATCTCTTTAAATATTTTTCAATGACGACGCCGCCTTCGAGTCGAGGCGGGAATGTCGGTCGATTTTGTTTTCGTTCAATGGGACGCCGTTATGCCGCGTTCATTTCATCAGTTGCGCCGGGCTGGTTATCGACCGAGCGAGCTCTCTCGGGCGAGGGTGCAGGGCGGGGCGAGGGGGGGGCGGGAGGGGTTTCGGGAGCGCAGCGGGTGGGTGGGCGGACGCCAGAGAGCGGACGGCGGGAGCGCGCGACGGCCGCGACGGTGTCGATGGCGTGGGGCTACTGGAACGCCACCTCGACCACCGAGGGCGGGCGTTCTCCGCGGAGGGAGGCGGTGCGGCGTGGCGGCAATCGCGGCATTGCCCCCCCCGCGGTGGCGCCATCGGTCGAAGCCGCCCTTCCGGACGAGGAGGAAGGTACGAGCCACGTCCGCAGCGTCCGCCGCCACCGTCTTGCCGCCGTCTCCAGTCGCGTGGGCAAAGTGTGTCCTATGGCGGCCGCCGTCGGCGGCACGTGGCCACGTGGTGGGCCCGCGCCCTCCGCGTCGGCGTCCGGCCGTCCCCTCCGACGCCTCCCTTGCCTCCGTCGTCGTGTTTGAAGGTCCGTCTCTCCGATTGTTTTCCCAAGCCTGCTCAACTGCTCGGCCACACATCATGTCTCCACGATGCCCGACAATTCGATTGCAATTCAAAACCCGTCGTTTTTCTGGCATTGGAATTGCAGATCATGCCGGCTGTTACATTGTAGTTGATCTGGAAGATTTTCCGTTGCTCTAAAAGAATTGTGGTAATTTAATTCATCAAAACTCAGTCACTTATCAAAGTGCTGCATTATATTTTAATAGTGCTGTAGAATTTGGTTGGATGCATTGGAAAGTTCAGCACTTCGGGAATGGAAATGACTAACACCACGAGCGCTTCCAGTTATCCTAAGGGTGTTATGCGGGCGGAGGAAAATTATGTGCGTCTTTCCAACTCGAGTATACCCACCTTGCCGAAGTGGCCTTATGCTGGAGCTTGTTAATGGGTATCGGTCAGTATTTTCCATCCACCCACACAGGGCAATGTGACAACATTGGTATGGATGTCTTGTTTATCTTTCATGAACTTGTTTTCTGTTGCTGGAATTATTATTGCTAATAGGTTTTTAATAATTTTTGATTGGCATTTATTTTTATCCTCTGAATTATCTAATTTCAGTCAAAGTAGTTGTTAAAAAGACATGTACTGTTCTTAATTTCAATCGTCTTTAATGTGTGAACATCATTATTTAAATCCCATCGGTATGAAAAAATAATAAGTAAAACCTTCCCTAGGCAGGATTTCTATTATACTCCATTTTGAGATTTGTAGTGGTCATTACAATGTTTTCTTAATTCCATGTGAAAACTAATGCAATTTTGATGGGCATTTGGTTATCGTGTTGATATAATTGGGTAGTTGTGGAAAATATTTGTTTGGGTAACTGATGACATTGCTTCATGACATTTTAGTTGTTTGCATATCCTTGATTTGGCATTTCAAATAACAACATTCAGAAAAAAATTCTTTCTAATGCATGATGTGGAAATTGCTTAAAATTGCAGGAGACTATTATGCCATTGAATCAGACGTCAAATATGCTATCTTCTACATGCAATACCTTTATTGGAGTTCATTTTGTCATTTGTGTCTGTGGGCCTTGAATGATTCTCATGAATAATGCTTCTCAATAGTTGTCATGTGATACTTAAGTTTGACTTGAAACATATTTGACTTTCATTGCATAATGAATACGTAAGTTAAATTATGCCTTAATGTTTGCTATGAATGTAAGATATATAGCACTCACCTATATGCAAGTGGGCGATTGTTTAAGCCCCACTCACAAAGTAATAATATTCTGGGATGTGTGGTAAGTCCCATAACTGGGAATCATGAAGTCATATGCATTAAAAAAGCAACATCCTCAAGTAGACACAATTATAGTTTGGGTAACTGTAAGAAATATCAAGTTAAAGCATGCAATACTTTTTACAATACATGCCCAGAATGATTTCAATTATGGAACTGTTATTATTCTATTATTTCTGACTTGTCTCCAATATTAATTGTATTAAATCTAATTTCCTTTGCATAATTTTTTTGAGCATAGTAGGTTGCATAAATATATACACTTATGTAATGGAGTGGATAAATAGACAAATAATTTCCACTAGGAATTTCAAAGTATATATGTTTGCATAGAGTTTTATTTTTTAGTTTTTGGTGTCTTTAGGAAGTTGATCAAAATTTATTGCATTGCATATAATGACTATATAGTAAGACTAGTTATGGAATTTGGCTTTATTAAATATGTGTCATCTGTATATACCTCTATACTTATTAATGGAATGCTTATGGGAAAACAAAATTGGAAATCAACAAGTGGTTGATAAATTTTCTTTCATTTATGCTGTGGAATTTCAAAAAAACCTAGGTAGCCTTAAATGAGACATGCATAATTTTTCCATTTTTATTACAAAGATGTTCTCCATGTGAAATTTTATAATATTCAAGTTATTGTTTTGATTATCCTAATTGTTTATATTCTTTGATTATTTATTGTAAATGCTTTTATGCTAGTCATGTCCTGATTCAAAATTTTAAATAGAAATTGTACCATGAAATTGTGTTACTTCTTAGTTATACAGTTTCTCTGTGCGACTCCCATATGAAATTTGGAGATTGTCCATGTATTGCCAAAACTGCAGCTGCGCTTGCTAGGGAGAAATCGAGTAATCTATGAACGTGAGGCTAAGAATTTTTATGACTGTTTTATTCTGAGAGAGCAGAATGATGCTTTTTTATCCCTTTCTTTTCAGGCGTTGGTACAAACCAGAATGCATGAGTTGCCAAAAGCAAGCCTATATCACTTTGCATATGAAAAATGTGTTAAACAAAATTAATTCTATATGTTATACCCATAAAAAATGAGCCTGTACATTTTGGAAAGTTTGTGACATGCTTATTTGAAAATTAAATATAACATTGGTAGACTCCTTTGTAGATGGCAAGGCTTGCTTGTACAATTTGGAATGTCCTAACTAAAGTCTGATGAAAGTCATGATAATTAAGCTATGTAGAAGCCAGTGAACATGTATCATGTAACATAGAAATTTTAACATTTTTATGCTATATTTGGCTCTCTCAGCATGATTATTTTTTAAAATTTTGCTTGTTGTAACTAATGAGTTAGTTTATGGTTCAAAGATAGCACATTTATTGATGAATCAATTTGAGGTATTTTTGCAAGTTCATCTTAGATGTTCCATTGGTAATAGTGTAAAGATCAATAGATTTGATACACAATAGATTTTAAAATGACCTCTCCAGCATTGCTATCACTGGTAGTGAATGTTAATGTGTAGCATACAACGTAAGATCCAATCCTAGAAGTTGTTAGAAAAGTATTCCTGCTTAACTTCTGCAACCTTATTTATAACTGAAAGAAAGACTAATATTGATTTTTTCTCAGCTCTGTCATTTTTATGCCTTTCATGTAATATATTTCAAACAGTGACATTATGTGGAATATGTGGCTATGAAAAACTCTAAATGTAATATTTTCTACTCAGTACAGCCATAATAATGATCCACAACAGTGTTGTCACATTTTAAATATGATTGAATCATCAGTGTCGAAAATGGCTAATTGAAGTTAGATAAAAATCACAGAGAAATATTTCTAAAATGTCGCAACTTGAAAATTGGTACATTTTCATAAAATTTGAGTGGGATAAAATATCAATTATTCTATAAAAAGTGTATCCATTCTAATTTTTATGATTATAATAGTCTTTTTATCATCTTCCGTCATATTATGGCTACTTTCCTTCATTAATACTAAGAAACTAAAATTTACGTTAAGTGAATCTTTTTCCCAGTCTTGTAACATTCATTTTTTGATTCATTCCCATTTGTTTAATGTAATCGGTAGAGTTTTAAGTATTTTACTACCTCAATATCTGTAGCACTTTGAGTCGTACACTTGTTTATAAGTTCTAAAATACCCACATCTATTTCATGAGTAACTTTATAGTATCAGATGGTTAATTAGATGTAAACTTGTGCACATAATGTTTCAGAAAAGAGTCAGCATGGCAAAGCTGTCTCAAAATTTGTCAAAACA
This sequence comes from Hetaerina titia, assembly GCA_037158775.1. Taxonomy (NCBI): domain Eukaryota; kingdom Metazoa; phylum Arthropoda; class Insecta; order Odonata; family Calopterygidae; genus Hetaerina; species Hetaerina titia. The sequence goes on along the minus strand of CM073779.1, from coordinate 48,693,481 downwards.
TATTTGGATAATGATAACAGTGTTCTTCAGTTCAATTCAGCTTGAAAGTCATAAATGGTTTATGTTTCCTTGTAGTATTATAACTTCAGTTGTAGCCAATTCAATTATTTCCAGTCTGAAATTAACCTGCTTTTCTATGACCTAAAGTTGATATTTTGTCATGGCGAATTGATTTAATTTATTTTTTGCCATTTTCAATTATTATGTGCTTTCCAAAATAAATGCATATTTTTGTGTATTAGCCAAGACTTAAAAATATTAATCTCATTTTGATGCGTGTGCTCTGTGTGTGCTGTATGCTCCCTGTACATTAATTACTTTTGAAATTTCTAACCCTCAAATTACCGCAGAAAAGCTTATTAACTCTTATATTGAAAGCCATATGTGTATTGTGCACATTCCTGAATTGGAAATTGTAGTAAACCTTGTTAAAGTAACTTTGCTACTATGCATTTCCTCTACCCCAAGCATATTTTCTTTTTATAAATTTAACTCTCTTGGTATGCTAGTATTGTAATAAATCAAACTTAATAAGGTAGCATAACAGTTCAACACAAGTTGTTCTAATGTGTAGTGTAGCATTATAAAATACTGTCTTGTTATCTTAAACTAGTTTGCTTTTTTAATTAGAAATGTTTACTAACAAGTTTTATTAATACTTTCAGTTTTCCCAAATATACCTGAAGCTCCAGGCATGCCCTGTCAAGGAGAAGACAGTAAGTTTGTTTAGTTAGTCGAAATTGTTGTTGTTTTTAACTAACTTTTTTTTGCTACAAAATTTTGATTCATCTAAACATTCTATAAGTATTGTGTATTAGCTAATTGTTTATTTAGTCAGCAGTGAATAACAATGTCAACTTTAATTCATTACCATTACTAAAATATTTATGTGGGAAAAAGATAAAAGTTACCAAGGAAAAGTTTATTCACTTTGACATGCTCTGGCTATATTAAATTTGTGTGAGCATGATGTTAGCATCCATCTTGATTTATGCATTGCAGCCTTATTGATGTCAATAAGCTTTCTGTTATCAAGTAAGTAGGCCAAAGTTAAGTCACTGAAGTCGAAATGTCCCCACTGATCATCCTATTTTTTACTAGTTCTATATTAATTGTCATTTCCCCTGTTTAAAATTGGATTTAATGTTGGCAAAAGAAGCTTAATGCATTTGCTTCTTGTGCAATTTAAATATACAAGGAACGTAGCTACGGTCGTGAATCAATGTAAACAAAAAATACCGGGACCGTAAACTTGAATTCAAACTTCAAGTTTACGGTAAACTTCAAGTTTACGGTCCCAGTATTTTTTGTTTACGTTCTTGTGCAATATTAAAAGAAAATGAGAAAAATACCATGTTCAAATGCTTCTCGCAACATATAATTTCATATCTCATATTTCCCAGCCCATAAGATGTCCATCTTTTACTACAAATTGTGCTCAATAATCAGTATTAGTAGTTGTTATGGGAGGTGATCAACAGCTGAAGCTATTTGTGTCACTAGAGATGGATGGGAGAGAAACCCCAAATAGGGATTGGGATACCACAGAAAAAGATTACTATCTTCAGGATTCAAACTCTGGGTGGGAAGCCAGTTCTAAAATTAGTTTGCAATTTATAGGCTGTGGCTATATGGGTACAACTTCAATCTATAAGATGCAAGTTGATTCACTGAAAAATACTATTAAGTACCGCATTTCCCAACCCATAAAAAGCACATTTTTTTTACTCCAAAATGTGCTCTAAAACCAGCTGGGTTGAGGGTAGAGAGACATAATTTTGACCTATAAGCAAAAGGCGATTCACCAGAAAAATACTTACGTACTTCTACGTATTTTTTCCTGTATCAGGTATAGAAAATGGTTGCCATTTTTAGAAATTTTGATATTATCACTGTATCGAGTCAGTAGTATGCAAGAAAGCTTTAATAATTCATTGAAAGTACTTTTAAAAAAAATTCCCAAGTGAATTATAAATGTATACACTGAAGCACATTTAGTTACATCTCACGTGTGATCCTCCTGTGAGACTCAATATGCGTTGGGCTAACAGGGATGTTGTCCCTCTGCTAACATATACCAACATTATAACTCTCCTGATAAACTCTTTTGAATCTACAGGCATTCAACTGTAAGTAGTATGAGAGTGATGTAAAGATGTAGAAAATGATTGCCTTTAATACAGATTTTAATAATATCGAATTAATAATGGAAACTTAAGTGTCACATTAAAATTTAAAATGATAATAACCTCTTGGGATCTTAAGAGAGAAGATTGTTGTACAATACTGCATTTAAACTTGATTGCTTCAGAATATGGAAAAAAGGCAGCTGAGAGGTGTTTTGGCCCATCTCTGACTGAGAAGACGATACAAGAATAGATGGAATAAAATTTGTCTTTAGGAAATTCAGATATGAGTTTAAAAAATTATGTTCATGTGGTTCTAAATGGCCAAAGCTTCCACTAAAACTGCCAGTTGGATTTGAAAGAAAGGTGAGGCCCCAACTCATGGCATTATACCGATGGAAAAAATGAAACAGAGTTTCGGAAGTCCTTGCAGAGTGTTAAAATTGAGACTATCATGATATCTTTTTAAAACTGTGAAATAAGCAATGTACTTAATGGAAATGAAGATGATATTGTGTACGAGGAAAGTGACAACCCCAGTAGAAATAACTGCAGAAATGGTTAAGCAGTAGTGATGATAGATTTCTGGGATTTTATGATGAATAAATGTTTATAAAGCTGCTAATTTTTAAATGTGACAATTCAAGTTTCTTCATATTAAGTGTTAGCATCAAAATACAGGGTTCTGCCAGACAAAATTTAATTTGAAATTCACGTCGTTTTATACTACCTGTAGAGGCTGCCATTGGTGCTCAAATAAGCTTGGCATATGTTCTGAATGCACCGGCATCAAGCGAAGATTAGCCCAAGCTAAGAACGCATTCGTTAAGAAGAGGCTATTACTATGTTCAAAGAACCTAAGGCTGGAAACAAAGAAACAATTTGTCAAGACTTTCATGTGGAGCATGGCGCTCAATGGACTTGGAACTTTGGAAAATTGGACCAGCAAAGAATAGAAGCCTTTGAAACATGGTGCTGGAGGAGAATGCTGAAGATTAAATGGACAGACAAAGTAAGGAACGAGGAAGTGTATAAAAGAGCAGAAAAGGATAGAACCATATGGAGAACTCTACGGCAAAGAAGAAATAGATGGATTGGACACACATTGAGGCACAGCGGATTGATTAGGAATATAATAGAAGGAAAAATACCAGGGAAGATTCCATGAGGAAGACCAAGAGACTTGTGCATAGGACAAATTAAGAAAGACGTAAAACAGAAAAGGTATCAGGGATTGAGGGAATTAACAAAAAATAGAGGCGAATGGAGGGTTGCAATAAACCAATCCTAGGATTGAAATACTGATGATGAAGATGTTCTGAATAGTCATAACCTAAAAATGGTCGCAATGCTGTGAGCAAGTGTTGAGTATAACAGTAGAGCCAAAACTATTGAAAGTGTAAGCCCTGGTTGCTCAGATAAATTATTAAGTTCTTCAGGTACCTTTGATCAACGGTGTATGGTGTTGTCAGAAAGTATGAGTTGGAAAAGTCTGACAGTGGTTTTGCTACACCAGAGAGGAAAATTAACTTGAAGGAGCATGCTGTCAGGATGCCCAACATCATCCAACGGACTCGGGAGCTAATTTTTGAGGATCCAGGGTAACCAATGCAAAATTGTCATTGTTTGTCAGTGTGAGTGAAAAGACTATATGTCAAATTGTCGTCGGAGGACCTCCGCTACAAGTCATACACCATTAAAATAAGACCGATACTTTATGAAGTTGCCAGGGCAAAGTGAGTTGAATGTTGCAACCTGCTTTTGTGTTCCTTAAAAGCAATGCTGCTGGGCATATCAGATTTTTTTCTGATGAAATAGTTTTGCTGTGGATGCTAAAACCAATTGTAGAAACAACTGAAACGGCTCACCCATGATCCTATAGAGTCCCCGTTGTTTCCAGAATGAAACTTCGGTTGATGTGCTAGGAGATGTGTCCAGTGAGGGTGATGTCATGCCAACTTATTTCTTCAACAAGGGGAAAATATTTTTAAAAATTTATTTGTGTGTTCCGATGAGTGTAGTGAAGTTGTGGATGGAAACTGTCATTTGAAAGAGCATATGTTTTCCAGCAGGATGGTACACCCGCCCATACAAGTACTTCGGTAAAAAATTGATTGTTGAACAACGTCTACATGTTTTGGTCCAAATAATTTTAGCCTCCCATCAGCGCAGATTTCAATCTAATGGACTACTATGTGTGGAACATTGTCAAAAGGGTCACCAAAAAGTCTAGACATCCAAATTTTGCATCATTGAGAGCCATTATTGAATCGACATTCGCCAATATGGACTGTGGTGCATTAAAACGGGCCTGCGAATGCTTCATACCAAGAATGAAGGCTGTCATTGAAACGAGTAGAGGATGCATTGAATAAATTTTTTGTATATGATCATACAAACAAATAAGTATAAATTATTTTGTAAACATTTTCATTTTTCTAATGAAAAATATATTTTTTTTTAATTGTTTAATTTGTCTGGATTTTTGCATCGCACCCTGTACTTTGATTCTTTTCTTTCTCATCCAAGTATTTTTTTGTATATTCTAACAAAAAAAATCAGGGTGCATCTTATGGGCCAGGAAATATGGTATTTTTCTCATGCCAGGTGTAAAAAGTAGTTGCCCTTATTACAAATGTTGATAATATCCCTGTTTTTAGACAGTAGTTAGCAGGAGTTTTAATATTTCCTTGAAAATATATCCTAAACAAATTCCCAATTAAATCATAAATGTATAAAATGCTGTTTAGTTATGTCTCATATTTGGCATTGCTGCAAAACTTAAAATGCATTAGGCTAATTGGGGATGTTGTCCCTCTGCTCATTCATTGTAGCTTTCCTGATAAACTCTTTTGAGTCCACAGCACTCAACCTAAAATAGTACGAGTGTTGTAAAGGCAGAGAATTTGGATGCTTTTAAAACAGGTTTCGATACTATCAAAATATTAACAAACTAATTGGTGCATAAAAAGTTACAATTAGAACAACCTTTTGGGATCTAAAGAGAAAAGATAGTTATTGCTCTGCCTCTATTCTTTTTATATGATGTGATATTTATAAAAATAATTGTAGCTCAAGGCCATCCTTAAGGAGTTTTGTTATTTCTGTGAATGAAGATACTGTTCTATGTCACCTAATTTACAGGAAGTTGTGATTCCCAGAAAATGTTTTATTTTAGGAAATAATGCTATTCTGTATGATCCAGAGTTTGTAATTTTAACGACTTTAATTCTAAAACACTGATTGAAATTGAGATTTTTTTGTTTTGTCTATGTATGTGTGTATTACTATAGAATGAATTTTAATTCCCTCGCTAATTTACAACTTCATAGGAAGTATATACAGACGAGGAGCACGGAGGTGGCGCAAACTATACAGAGTTAATGGACACAACTTCCAGGCCAAAAGATTTAATAGGGTAAGCTCTTAATGGTGATCCATTTTTGAAGCATGTCTAATGATAGTAAGTTTAGTTTTTACAAAATTTCTCATATGAGCATGGAATATGTAAGTATTCTATCAATTTTGTTATTTCCTTACTTCTTAAACATTTTTGGTGTTTTTTGAAATCATAATTGTGTTCATTTTCTCTTTCTTTATCAAAATTATTTTATTCGTATTTATAAGGTTTTCATGAGGCCATTTCAAATAGGTGTGCAACAATTCGTTGTCTCGGGCGTGACTTCATGGAATCGACTTAACATAATGAAAAGAGAAACTTTATAATTCCACATAAATCAATGTGGAATGATAAAGTTTCTCTTTGTGCAACGCTTAAATTGTAAGCGTTAGACTTCACTTTGTTACAAATATTTGTTTAATTTTTATTTATATTTTATGTATAAAATATGCATTATTTTATATGACTGAGGAATAATATTATCTCAGTTTTATTATTTTTGTTATTGTTTGTAAGAAGAAATATTTCTGTCCTATCGTATGATCATCTCTGATGGATGTATTAGCATAATAACAGAGACGGAAATTCTTGCAATGTACATTGAAACTAGTTGATAATAAATCTGTATTAAGTGAAAAATTGCAAGAGTTTTGGTCTCTGTTATCATGGAACTGTTCCACCACATCACACCTGGATATGTAATTTAGATAAGAAGTGCCAGATGTGTTAGCAATTGGGTGCCTTGGAGTAACGTGTGTTCAAATTGTGTTTTAATGCCTAATGTCACGCACATGTCGTTTTTTTAGAAGATATTATATTGATCTTATATCATTATTTATTGTGTCTATGACAATCTTTTTTGCTTACTTCTTAGTTGACCTTTTCCAAAGCCTTTATCATCAAGATTATTTTTCAATCTGTTTGCAGAAATGTCACTTTGTGACAACAATCCTCGTACCTGTTTAATTTGATCATAGGCTCCCTGTCCATAGATTGATTATGGGTAAACTTTGTTTCAAATTGCCTTCATCCAATGTAAATGATATTAATATGATACTATATGTAAGCAGCTTTTATGTACCGAGACAGCATTCTGTGATGCAAAAAGTGAAAGATGGTGCTTTTGTTATTGTTGAGGTTTGTACCCTTCAAAATTTCATTACCAAACAAGCCTTTGGTTGGCAGATATTTTTTCTGTTTAACGAGTTATTCTCTCCATTGTCAGTTAATATCAAGTTGGTTGGTTTTGTAAAGGAAATATTTAGTGGTGCAATTCTAGGTTCTTTCACTACATAGAAAATTTACAGCTTAATGTGTGTGACACAACATTTGGATAAGACCACTGTTGAATATATTCTAAATGCACTTTCCATCAGTGTTTCCTCCAGGACACTTAGCTTTTGATGAGGATATGGTTGAGTATTTTGTATATCTCCTGTGTAAAAAGTTTTTGAATGTTAGACTTAGCTACCTTATATAGTCATTAATCAATACAGTATATCTACTGAACTGTGTTCTCTGTAGTGGAATCTCACTAGGGTGGTTCTTCGATAGTATGTTTTCCATGTTAACTTATCAATTGACTCAGGTCCAGGTTCCATCCAATCAGGTCAGCCACTAACCTGGAGAATCTAGAAACCTGGAAAAGTCAGGGAGTTTATTTTTTGGGATATGATAAACCTGGGGGTCATGGAAATAAAGACAATACACTGGAAAAACTATTTTTCTGTGCTTATGTCCTCAGCAACATAATTTGGAGCAAAATGTGTGTGGTGATTAGTAAGGGAAGGTTGAGTTGGTAATTTATTGTCAGATTTCATCTTAAAAATTATACTGATATGAACAAAAATGTTTAATTTGTAGCAGGTGTTTTCCTCCCATCCTCATTCTTGTGATTTCACTTATGCATTAGAAAAATATAAGGTTAGATTATATGATATTCAATGGTTGTGCAATAATTTTTGGGGATAAAACCTTGACAGTTACTCTTTGTTGAACAGAGCTCCTAGATAATGTAGACTTTTTGACTCTTTGTCCAGTGTTCTGTTTCAGCAGATTTGAGTATGGTAACTTTCATCAGTTTTTGGGGGTACTGAGCCCTTCAGACTGGTTGTTGGGAGCTCCATGACTCCCCTCTCCCATATATTATATGTGTGCAGATTTTTGAGTAGTCACTTATATCCTGGAACCCCTCCCTGATGCAGCCATCAATATAAAGATGAGAACTCTTGAATTTACATACATACTAGCGTTACGATCGTTTGAATTTCCCAATCTGAACCGTCATCACTAGATCCTTCCCAGCACGTCCTATGCTGCTCCTACCCCAAGCCTTGCATCCCTTTGCCCGAAACCTTTTAGTCTGACCTGAAAAAGATGTAAGAGAAGGTCAAAAGCTCAGAAAAGGGTGTTATTTTTTAATCCATTTGGAGGCAATGTCTCCACAGAAACTTCTCCAAAAACCACCTCCAACCATTTTGTTGATATTTTGTTTTGTTGCCATTTATGTGAAGGGGTGTTCATGGAGTGTGATGAGAAATTGAATCTGCAGAAATTAGATCTTTGAAGGAGCATTGTTGTTCTATGAAATTTTGCAAATCTTCCACAGAAACTTTTGAATTTATTACTAAGACATATGTTGAGGATGCTACGAAATGTACTGCGTGATTTACCCAGTTCAAAAATAGGCAACAATCAGTGGAAGATGACAAGCATTTCAGAATACCATCAATGTTGACTGATGACCCCTTATCAAGAAAGTGAAGAATCCCATTTTTGCAAATCAATGTTTGACTGTCTGGGAACTTGAAGAAGAGTGTAGCATCTTGATTGGTTCATGCCATGAAATCCTAACTGAAAAATTGAGGATGCATTGAGTCACCACCAAATTCATGCGCTGCCTGATGGCAGCAAACCTGAAACAAAGCCAAATGGAAGTCTTTCAGGAACTGTTTGATCAAGCTGAAGAGGATAAAACCTTGTCTTGGATCATAACAGGTGATGAATCATAGGTTTATGGATATGGCATCAAAGTAATAGTGCTATCTTCACAATGGATTGGTGAAACCATCCCCCTGCCCCAAAGAAGCTTGACAAGTTTGCTTGAATATCAAGGTGATTTTGATGGTTTTTTAATGCAAAGGAGGTTGTGCATCACCAATACCTACCTAAAGGCCAGACAGTCAACATGGAGTACTACCTGGGGGTTATGAAACACCTAACAGAGAGAATCATGCAAAAACCACCCAAACTTTGGTGGGGTGGTGAGTAGTTTTTTCACCACAACAACACTGCAGCTCATTCATCTCTGAGAAGTCATGAGTTTTTTAGCCAAAAACAAGATCGCTGTACTTCCCCTATCACCCTACTCACCAGACCTGGTCCCATGTAAATTTTTCCTGTTCCTCAAGCTAAAAATCCTGCTCAGAGGAAAAAGATTTGCCACCATTCCAGAGATCAAGAAAATGTCGACGGAGGAGTTTAGGAGCCCAACGGAAGAAGCGTTCCAGGACTGTTTCAAAAAATGGAAAAGGCATTGGGAGAAGTGTATGCAATAGAGAGGAAACTATGTTGAAGGGTACCCTGACCACTAATTTTTTATTAAAGTATTTTTTTGTAATTAACAAAGTTTGGGAACTTTCTGAGCAGATATGGTTTTTGACAATGTAATATGCATACACCATGCAGTATGGGAATACTAAAATGAACCATGATTAATGTTTCAAACATGTATTCATGTGAAGTACATTCTTTAGTGATATTAAGAAAACATATGGATTGGTAAGACATGCATGAAGCCTAAATTTTGATTGAAGAAATGGCTCCAATAAAAGGATTTTCACCCTTAAAACTTTTTCTGGTTTTTTACAATTTCTATAGGGTCCATCATAAATCTTTCAGTATAATATCAGGACTCAGGCTCAATCTCAGAACTTCTCAGTAATATAAAAACAAATGGAAAAGCAGGAACCTCTCAACTTAAACAGCGAATGAGGCAGACCGAAGGCTAAATGTGGAAAACTGACTAGAGGGTAGGCCAGTCACTGTCAGCATGTCAGTCTGTGCACGTGAGCACAACACAGAAAGCTGAGTGGTAGAAACATTGTGAGGAATACCCACACAGCATGCACATCCAAGAAATTAATATTTTATATGATTTAGTGGTTACTTGAAAAATTCTTTGAAATCTAATCACCTCAGAAGACAAAGTGACAGCAGTAAATATTAACATCGCATTTGATATGGTTGTGTTTACTTTTTTAACAAAAAAAATGTCTTTAATCATAATGCAATTTCGTATCTACTATGTCCTATATTTAAAATGGCTGGCAGTGAAACTTTCCATTTATCATAAGTGCTAATGAATTCTTTAACATGACTAGGTTGTTGGAATGATGCTCAACCCTCAAGTAAGTGTGTAAAAATTATTAAAAGTTAAATTGCAAATGCCATTTTTCTTTGCAGAGGGCATTCTGTGCATTTTGTCAAGATCGAATATGGGGTTTAGGGCGGCAAGGATTTAAGTGTGTACAATGTAAGCTTCTAGTGCACAAGAAATGCCACAAATTGGTGCAGAGACCTTGCAGTGATGAGTGTGTGGAACCAATTGTTAATGAAAATGCTAATGGTGAAGTACCTCCTATTGGTAAGTTAAATTGTAAGCTGCATATTACCAACAAAAGGTCTTGGGTCATGGAGCATGGTTGAAGTGTTAGGTACTTCTTTACCAGGTGCAAGGATTATTATGAAATTAGTTTGTAACTTTGCAAAGTTGTATGCATGCTGTTTGGAATTCTCATTATTTGTAATAGTCTACTGGCATAGGGTAGGTGCTGGATGAACCCTGAAACTGCACACTACTGTACCCATAAGCCATAGCGAGCATGGCCCAAAATATCCATTAACTCCATGCTAAATTTTGTAAAGACTCATTCTTTAGCTAAGCATTCTTTCTACCTCCCTTAATTCCATTAAAATACGTATTCTCTCATCCCACCCATGCATTGCTTGCTTTCCTGACATTCTCCCATCTGAATCATAGTCGTCAGCATCCCATTGCCTCTCCTGCTTACTGTTTTCCTGCCTTCTTCGAATTTCTTCCTGACACCTTCTCTCTTCCTGTACCAAGCCTGGAACTTCCTCATGTGTTTTTCTTTCTGTCCATTTCATTTTCACTGTGATCCTCCGCATCTACATCCCAAAAGCCCCCAATCTATGCTTATCCTCCTGCCACAAAGACCAGGTTTTCTGTACTGTACAGAAGTACAATCCATATTAGGTTACCAGTCTTTTATTTATGTCATTACATGAGGTACCTGTCGTCAATTCCAACCTCATAGTAAAATCTTCTTTACCTAATGCAATTATTTTTTAACATCCTTATTTCTTTGACCTTTTTCTTCAAAGCATTTCCTAACTATTAAGGTGAATGGTTCTGCATATTATAAGTCCCTCAACTTAAATATTTATCTTAGCCTTCTTACTTACTGGGAATCTCATTACCATTGTTTTCTTATGATTACTTCTCATCCCATACCTATCAAACTGATCCCACAATGCACTATGCAATGATTATAGCCCTTTGGCTGACTGCCTGTTTAATACATGATCATCTACAAATGTAACTGATTTGAAGAGTTACCTTCTTACTTCTAATCCTACCTCCATCCTATTCATTCAATGCCTCCCTTACCATTTCCTCCTCGCATATTTATTGAAAAGAATAGGTGATAATGGGCATCACTGTTTTATTCCCTGCCTAGAACTGACCAACCTGATTCTTCATTTGCATTTATGCTGCTGTACCTGTGCTATCTGAAACACATGCAAGTTCTGCATTAGTCATCTATCTCTTCTATATACTCCTACCCACTGCAAAATGTTCATTTAATTTTCCCAGTGTCCTCTGTCAGAGGTCCTTCTCAGAATCAATGAATCATCTAAATACATCCTGTATTCTATGTTCCTTTGTGATAGTGACCTCATTGCTTAAATGATTTTCAATGCACACCCCTCCTCTTTCTAAATCCAAACTAATCACCTCTTAAGTATGCATTTGCTCTCTTGCATGTGCATCATTTTGTCAATGGCCCAAAGTAATACCTTCGTCACATGAGAATCAAACATTTAGCACTTGAGCTCCCACATACTACTCCTTGTCATTCTTTTGAGATGATATCAATACTGATCCAAGTCTTCCAGAAAGTAAGCCATAACCGGCTTTGTTGTATTCTCTTTCTATATCTAAACTGGCTGACCTAATATCTGTACAGATCCTATATGCATTTGCTCTATCTCTCTTAAATCTTTCCTTGTTCATTTAATAACATTATCTCTCCCTATTGGCTTGTCATAAGTATTTCAATCATAAGATATGGTTAACTACAGTCTGTCTTCTTCTCTGTTCATTCATTGTTAATTCCCTCACCCTATGTAAGCCTTTCTGTTTTATGTTCTTCTTTTTGTGAGGTGTCCATCCTTTAGCCAAGATTGATTTTTAAGAACTCTATACTGATATATCAGTCCATTAGGTGACTATTGTTGGGAGTAAGAATCAGAAAGTGGGGAGACAACCGGAGCAAAGCACTCTACCTGCTCTAGTGTATTCCCTCCATCTCTTTCCGATGTCTTTATCTTCCAATGGTAACTTCCCATAAGCATCTCGGATGGTGCAGGCTTTTATATTTTTTCTTCAAATTGTCTCTTCATCAGTTTAGAAGCAGTTTTGTGATTTCCCTTCTTCATGATGTCATTGATTTCTTTGCTGCTGGTTTTCATCCACTCTTCCTTGGCCTTCTTACACTCTTGCGTAACTCCATTCCTCAGGTTTTTATCAAGAGTTTCCTCTGTCTTATTTTTGGATTCTTTTATTTTCTTCTTGCCTTATTAAGTTTTCTTATTTCAGCTGTTATTAATGGTTCCTTAGATTTTACTACCTTGCTCATTAGTTGGTCGTCTGCTACTATGGTTATTCCATTCTTTATGTCTTTCTCTTCTCCTTCCCTGTTAGGCCCATTTTTCTCTCAATGGTCACGGTGAACTTCCTCTTGCTTGCTTTTCTTTTAGTATCTCAGCTATCTTCCCGATCATCCCTTGTGTAACCCATGCCTTTCATGTAATTTTCCTATTTACTATCCCTATATTTGTGCTTCTTGGTTTTAATATCCATTTTTAACATATTCCTGTCTTCCCCCTTCTGTACCTGTTTTACTGCTTTCGATAATTTTTCAGCAGTCTACAGGGGAGTTATTCCCCAATGATGGCACATGTTGCTATTTGTTTGGTAATGTCATAAAGCCATTGGCTACATCAAATGGTATCAGCAGCTATTCTGTAAAAGTTGCATTGGCTATTTCTTCATGCACTATGAATGTGGGACCACTGAGGCCATGGTGTAATGGCACTGCTGAAATACTATTGACAAATGCATTGCTCTGTGGTCATCTTTTGTCTTTGTTGTCATTCCCCATGTACTGAAAACATGATAGATGATGAAGTTGATACAGTACATTTTTTTCATCTCGATACTGGGCATAAAACAATGAGTTGTGGCATTTCAAAAGAGAAGGATAGAGGATTAATAAAAACATTTATTTATTTATATAGAAATATACCCTGCAAGCCACCTCCAGGGTGTGTGGTAGGGGGTGAATACACAGAATAATTTTATTCAAACACGACCCTACCATGGTCAAACAATGTTATTATGATCCCCTAGTGTTCATGGAAAAAAATGACATCTTAAACCTATCTGTTCTACACTTAATCTCTCTAATTTTACTAGCATGATCTCTCCTACCATAGTACAATGGGGTAATAATACATTTTCAACATCACTGCTAAAGAGATCTCCTTCCAATTTATGCAAGAGCTTCAATCTGTAATTTAACCTTGACGCCGTGAATGATTCCCAGCCTGGCTGCTCTCATATTTTGTATACACTACTAAGTTTATTATCACAATTTTATAAAGCCCCTTCTTCTTTTTAGGTGTGAGGCTAAGATTTTGTCTACTGTTTTTAAAATTCTTACAAACATTACAATTTATTTGTATATATACCTACATTAGGATTTTGAGTTTTACCTTAGTTTCAACTATCCACAACTTTTAACTCTTAAATGTGCCAAGTTTATGAAGACATTCATTCCATGGCACATAATAACATGCAGCATTATCACTGCATGTGATTATTATTTGACAAAATGGAGGGAAATTAGCTTTTAATATTTGATGAAATATAGCTTTGTAACATTCTGAGTTCATTTTATATTTTGCAGAATGGCATTTGAACTTTCTTATTGCTTGCTAAATTTAAAAAAATAGCATTTAGCATGCAAGAGGGTTTTGTTCACACAAAGATATATGGATGAAGATAGCCACCTATGAGGTGTTGAACAGGATTCTGTACCCGTAAGCCAGGCATCAGTATTTAAAAGCATGTTGAAAATGACTGTAAGTTTAAATGGATATGAACAGTCGATGATAATACTTTACAAAATGGTGCTGAAGACTTCCTGTTTCATAATTTCATATCAGACCGCATTATCTACCACGATCTATCCATGATATTGAAATGGTAATTGCAAAATATGAGTAAATACAGTGTACTATTTTTACAGTGAACCCATGCATATAGATAGAGCTTTCTCTATGCATTCAGTGAACGAAAATAATCCACACTTACTGTTTTTTAATTGCTTAGAATGAATTTCAACCAATGCTATTGGTCAAAAGAAAACATTTTATTTTTTCAACTTTCCATTAACTTGACAAGTCATACACAAAGTGTCAACTTCACTCTTCTAGAAAGCTTCCATGGCACTAAAAATAGTTTGCCAATGCTGATGCCAGGCACTTTTACGAAATAACTACTGATGCCATTTTCAGATGCCTTTCGAAGAATTGCATTAGGTGACTTTGAGTGACAGACTAACCCCTTTTGTTGGTTTTCCTTTTATTTCATTCCAGTTAATGCTTCTACATTCCATTTCCTTTTTCATCTTCCTTGTTTTATCCTTTTGAATTTGATGTTCCATTTTGTTAGTGCTAAATCATCATCTGAATCTCCATATATTCCCAGGAAACTGTAAGAATTAATCATGCTGTTCTTAAATCTGTGCCTACCCATAATGTAGTCTAATTGATATCTCTTTGAACCACAAGACATTTTGCATGTATGTCTGTGCCAGTGTTTTAAAAAGTGTTCTGTATGATTCAATCCTGTCTCCTCTTGAGCCCTATTGCTTTCTCCCTGCAGTATCATCCTTGTCCCTAGACTATGGTCCCCTACCTCACCACTGTCTACCCCTTGCCCAAAGTCTTATTCCAATCACAGCCCAATATTCCCTTCCAGGAACATCTACATTATTGCCTTAATTGTATCAAAGTAATAATTGCAGGTATTCCGTATTGTATTGCATTGATCATATACCCTAGTAACCTCTTCCCTTGCATGATTGCTTATTGGCTTGTAAACCTGAATGATGACCAAGTTCATTGGATGAGGTTTTATTCAATAATATGCTTTCACTCAGCTGCTCTGTGTTTGCCATCCTTCCTGCCACCTCTTTCAATCCTGTTGCCACTCCTCAATGTGTCTCTACCCTTCTCTGCTCTAACAATCACTCCTACGATCACCACCACTCTTCCATCTCACCTTGGATAGCCGTAAAATTTCTAAATTTCCTCTCTCCATGTCTCACTTTGTGTTTTCTAATTCCCATGTCTTCACTATTGTGTTAACATTCCACACCCTATTCTAACTGAAGTCGATCCTCCTCTGTGTCTTCTGTGTTTCTGCTGCCGATTTTGCTATGCAAGGATTTTATGTGACTGAACCACGGAAGCCTTGCCTCTCCCGTTGCTGGGCACAACATACAGCATTGTGGACCCCGTCCCATAGTTGCCAGGACTCATTTTTATGCTCTTGTCCATTATTTCTTGGGATAAATGAGGTACTTTCCTCTTTCCTTCCTCAGTAGTGTTTTTAATGTAACACCATGACGCAATGGCTACCCCACTGGGGTCAGATGCCTTTGCAGCTGCCTCACTGAAGAACAGATGCTGCATGGACTACGTTTGGCTCCTACACTTCAACCTATATGGAATGGGTGACCCTACCAGGAGCAATTATCATTGCTCCTGCCAGTGCAGCTCTATGGATCACACCTCATCAAGGTTGTAGTCAGTGCAGAGGGAAAAAATGGGCTTGTGATAACCAAAGGTTGAAATATAGATGTTAGATGTTATTTTTTACACATATCTTGAGATGGCAGCACCAATGACTGGACAATATCTCATTGTTCCCACTTGAATTACATCTAAAATTCATTTCTCTTCAAAAAAAAAGAAAAGTGGTTTTGGATTGTCATAGGCAGAACCAACATTGAAATCACCACTAATGATGAGAGGAACTTCATGAAATTGTTCACCTATTATGTATATGTGAGCCCTCAGGGGTGTATGCAAGAATAACCTGATGGATGAAATGTATGTTATCATTTAATTCCTGGTTAGGAAAAATATAAACTAATATAATTGAAGGAAGGAAGGAATTCTTTGAACTTAAATGCAGTATTTATGGGGAAGGAATATAGGTACAAGATGTCTCTGGGTCCATTTTAATCTTAGTCCCAAAAAAGTGGAAAGCAGCTGTATGCAAGGACTGTAGGGCGATGAATTGAATTTTGCAAGTGGCAAAGATAAGGCTCATCAAAAGTAGGTTACCAAATAGTGAGAAGTGCTGCCCATGTGAAGATCAGTTTATGTGAAAAAGGAGGGAGGAATACATGTTGCCATTTGAGCGATTAAAGAGTTAGTAGAATGAAAAATCAAATATAATCAGCATTTCTTTGTGTATTTAATGGATTTTGAGAAGCTGTTCAGCCCTGTAGAATGGGTAAAGTTAATGTAGATATTTCAGAATATGGGTCTAGACAAGAGGGATGGGTGACTTGTTAGAAACTTGTGAATCAGATGGCTCAGGTAAGGGTAGCAGAGAGGGAGGCTGAGGATGTGCAGGGAATGGCAAAGGGGGAGGGAGGCAGGGTGTCCTGTAATCACCTGAGGAGATGTTGAGGGTTGCAAGGGAAAGACTTGAGCTGGGAATGAAAGTGGCCTTCGAGACCCGGTCTCGAAGGCCACTTTCGTCTTTAGTCAGGTTTGCAGGTGATCAAGCAATAGTAAGTCAAACAGCCCAGGGTTTACAGTTACTGTTGAGTGCTCCGAAGCAATAATGTGAGAGGTAAGGGATGAGAATTATCCGCAAGAATATAAAAGTAATGATTTTCTCAAGAACCAGGAAAGTTGCATTAAACATTGAAGTAGGAGGGTGTAAACTAGATCAGGTGAATCATTTCATGGTTTCAGCCAGCATTTTCCAAGGAAAGCAGCAAAGAGTGGGGATATCAGCAAACCAAACATTTGCAAGATTTAATTGGATTATGGGTACAATGAGTACCATATTTCCCAGCCCATAAAATGCACTTTTTTACTCTATAATCAGCCTGCATCTTATGGGCCGAGGGTATATTTGTAAAACTTCGACCTATGAAACACGAGACGATTCTCCAGAAAAATATTATTATTAATTATTTTTCCCCATATCAGGCATAGGAAAGGGATGTCAATAAAAAAATGTTGAATGAGTGTCGTAAAGGCATAGAAATTGTTTGCCTTTAATGCAAACTTCGATGTAATGAAAATAATAATGGAAACTAAGTGTCACGTAAAAAGTTTAATTGGAGTAATCTCGTGGATCTAAAGTGAGAAGGTTGCCATACAGTATTGTATTTAGTCTTGAATTAAGCTGCAGAATATGGGAACAGGGTAGGTGTAAGGTGTTTTGGTCCACCTCTGACTGAGAAGATGAAACAAAAATGGAGGAAGCCAAAGGGTGATTTAGTGAATGCAGATATGAGTAGAAACCTTTACATTCATGGGCTCCTAAATGGCCAAAGCTCAAGGAGCATTTTAAGAACTGAATAATATAATCACAGGAAGAATGGGATCACTTTCAGCAAATATGATTTTAATATAAGCTAGAAAATAGTGATAAATATGTATGTTGCTAATTGTTCTTGGACAGCATTATGGTGCGAAGGATTCACAAAGAGAAATGGTCCTTGCTTGCATACCAGAGCCTCTTTAGCACAATAACTGCCATTTGAATATAAAAGGGGATTGAAATGGCATGGTGGCTAGCATACTGGCTTCCCACCCAGAGGGCCTGGGTTTGAATCCTGGAGATGGCAGGCCTTTTTCAGTGGCATCCCAATCCCTACTTGAGGTGTATGTGGAGAGCACTTTGATTGAGTATGTCATCTGTCGAATGGGATATTACATTGTGTGACCCCTTGGCACCTTTCATTAAGAGTAGGCTTATGCCGATGCTGGGTTTCTCTCCACCTGTTGTCCTTTCCCATCCATCCCTTATGGCGCTAATGACCTCAGCTGTTTGTTTCGTCGCCTAAAACCACAACTTGAATATACCTTAAAAAGAAAGGTTATAAGGCACCAACTCATGATGGCGCATCATTGGGAAGAATGAAACGACCACCATTTGCTAGTGATTGTGATTGGTTGAAAAAGTCCTGGGAGAAAGTTCAAAGTGAGAATATCTTAAAATATGGAATAAGCAATCTACTTGATGGAAGCAAAGATGATATTGTGTACAAGGAAAGTGACAACCCAAGAGGAAGTAACTGCAGAAATGGTTTAGCAGCCGTGATGATGAGTAAACATTGATGTATATTTAGCTGCTTATTTTTTAATGTAACAATTCCAGGTCCCGTTTCAGGAGTTAACATCTAAATGCTCTGATCCTTCTCTGTCTGATCTAAGGGTTTTTCGTTAATTCTAACCTGAAAAATCATAGTGCTTCTTATGGACCAGAAAATTTGGTAAATATGTGAAAAAAAGATTAATAAATACTTGAATAATAATGAAGTGTATTATGGATGAGAGACATGTTCTCTGATGCAAGAGGATGAGCATATTTTGGAGGATTCTGAGACATGGGTATGGTGGAAGAGAATGGAGAAAATAAATTTGACAGAGAGGAAGTCAATTGCAGAGATTTTCAATAGGATGAGTGAAGAAAGGAAGTTATAGGAAGAAATATGAAAAAACCTTTGATTTTGGATAGAAGAAATATTGGATGGGATGGGGATTCGGAAGACTGTTATAGAAGGAGAACAATGGGTAAGCAGATTAGATGATGGAGGAAGAAGTGGGCTTTTTAGACAGCATGATGGCATGCAAAAATTATGAAGAAAGGGATAATGTAGGGCTAAGAAGGAGGTTGGATAGAAGAAATATTGGATGGGATGGGGATTCGGAAGACTGTGATAGAAGGAGAACAATGGGTAAGCAGATTAGGTGATGGAGGAAGAAGTGGGCTTTTTAGACAGCATGATGGCATGCAAAAGTTATGAAGAAAGGGATAATGAGGGCTAAGAAAGAGGAAGGTCTCACTATACTTGGGAGTGAATTCTTATTAGGGACCATGGAAACCTACATTTATGTAGGTAAAATGCCTTGAATGGAGAAGTGAAAGTAGGAGGTTGGTTTTCTAATTTGTATTCAGCTGCTTATTAATCACAAAGGGCTATATGTAATGTTTCATTGTTAATGTTATGATAAGTGGCAATACTTCCTGTTTTGTTGGTCTTTTGCTTTGAATTACACTGTGAAAGTTCTTAGTATCAACGAACTTATTATCTTTGACCCAAGTTTCCATGAAAAGCAGGAAATTAGCATTTTAAGCAACTTAGGTTTCCAAATCGATTGCATGCACATGAAGACTTCATGAAGTTCTGAAAGTCTATGAAACTCTTCTTCTAAAGGCAGCACATTATAATTTTTGATGCTGCTATGATTAAATCGTGAATCATAACAGTATATGATTCCAATGAAGAGTCTCTGTGAATTTGTCACTCTAGACAATGCAACATGTAATAGTGGTTGTGTTTTCTGCTGTCAATGTAAACAATTCCATCAAAAGTAGAACATTGTGATTTTCAAATAGTCATTGCAGATTCAGCCTTAGGTGGAAAAAGATTGTTCTTGGTAATGATCTTATATTCTTATTGAAAGGAAATTGTGCTGATCTGCAGTGTATGGGTGTTGAACAGTCACATGTGTTATACTCAGTAACATTATTAACCCAGTTTCATCATGCTTGTGAATCTCTCTTCCCCTACCTTACCTCCCCAACTCCCTCTGCCAAGTCTCCCCAACCTCATCTGCCATTTTATGCTTCTGCTACATTCCCATCTTTCCATCTCCTTATTGTTCTCCCAGTATTTTTTAGTTCGCTCCCTTATGGTGAGAGCTTTGCAGTGTAATAATGATAAAGAAGTTTAAAATTTAAAAGTCTGATACAAATTTATTACCTGTTAATATATTCATGCACAAAATATTTCTGTTATTCATGTTACAGACAAGAGAGTCAAGTAGTATTTTTATGTGCTCCCCTTTAATTTTCCCAATTACTATATGTTTTAATTTGAAGTTTCATTATGTTTCTCTAAATTTTCAACTGAAAATATCTGTTGATTTGATGGCACACACATGAAACTCTCAAGATAAAATCCCTAAATCACAGGTAGACCTTGCTTCAAGTGTCTGCTTGTGATGGAAGTGGACGGAAAAGTAAATGGTTGTACTAGAAATAAAACTTGTTTGCAGTTTTATGTCCAATTAGATTCTCTGCTGTTGAATGTGTTCAGAGTTTCTGAGAGAGACCAACCCCTTGCCTCTTGAATTCCATGAGAAATGGCAATGCTTGGTTGCCATTTCTTTTGGTAAAGTTTGCTGATAGCTCCTGAATAAAGCAACCCTTCCTTTTGGGAGCATGTTTTGCTCAAAGAGCTCCAAAATCTAATGATCAAGTGGCAAGATGCAATTGGAAAGAATAATAAATGAGAAGTTCAGTCAAAAAATGAAATTTTACCAACCAAATCTGCAACCATATTCAGCACTAAGTGACTGCTGATAAAGCCTTACTTTTTGGTCCAAATTCAGTGTAATTATGTAACATTTTATGTTTTTAAATCATAGTTTGAAATAGTGAAATATAGGTAGCTTGGTGTCTTGAAATGTCTAATTGTATAGTGTGATGGGTGAGAGGATTAAATTAGTTTTTATGTTTTAAAAGTTTATTTTTTGAATGTGTATGAGGTTGGTCTGAAAGATATCCGACCTTTTGCTGGGAAAAATATATTACTTGTATGATTTGATTGGGTCCCTAATTGCCTTCAAAGTAGGCCCTACCCTTGCACCTCCTCATTTTGCCATCCAAAGTTCTGGTATTTTGTGTCAAACTGCATCACAAAGTTGATGGAGAACTTGTTGGGAGCACCCTTATATCACATTTTGTCCTTCCAGTGCATATTCATGATGTGCAATTCAACAGATATCAAAGAACACAGCATCACCTTGCTTTTATTTCACACCTGTCTTTCTTTGGGGACTCAGGATACTTATATTGCAGTGATTATGCTTTTATTTCCGGGTCATACCTGTACACCCATGACTCATCTCCAGGTATCACAGCGTTCAGAAACTCAGGGTCAGTGTTGGAAGTGTCCAGCAGGTTCTGTACAACCTCAAGGCGGAATTCTTTCCATTCCACTGACAACTGCTTGGGCACAAACTTTGCAGCCATTCATGTTCAAATTTTTATGCAAAATTATATGTGCGAAACCTTTCCTTATCCCCAACCTCTTTGGCAATCTCTCTTATGGTCAAACAACCCTCTCCCATCCCCAGATTCTCACCCTCTGAACAGCAGCTGCAATCCAAGCATTTTGAGGCCTCCATGAACGCTAGTCACTCTCCCCCAATGTGCGGTAATCCTTGAATCAGTTGAACTATTCCTCAATTTGTGCTAAACTCCCATGTCATCACCTCCAAACACCGCTGAATCTTACCAATTGTTTCACTTTGGGAACCATCAAGCTTTGACAAATTTTGATGCAGTATCTTTGCTCAACTCGCTCAGTCAACTTGAGAGAGAAATGGAAAAACAATGAACACATATGATGGATGGCACCTCATTTGGCGTGGCTAGCAGGCAGTGACTGGCTCACTCAAAGGTGGAGAAAACATTCAAGCACTCACATTAAGATGTTCCCTTCTACTGTGCACTGGGGCATCACTACTGTGTACTGGAAAATTCAAGGTCTGATATTTTTTCGAAAGGCCTCTTATAGACATCAAAAGCTTTGTTCATAAATTTTTTGCTGGTTTTGGTTATTCTAATTCAGACACCTTTTGTTTCTCTTCACATCTGCACTTAAGTGACTACTCTGATGTGGTTTTGCATGTATTTTGGTATTATATCTTATTGCCTCTCACGCAGATGGGGCACCCTCTTCTACATATTTAATATTTTTGTCAAAATTGCTTACATTCTGAAACTTCAACGTAAATGTGGAACCTGAATACATTTATCAAATATGCTGAAAAATTCTAGCAGTCTGTTGGTTCCCTTAATATAACTTCTCTGAGACCAAACTATCCATAGTTAAAAAAAAAAATGATTGTGACAGGCCTCTAATATGCATGTATGTAATGGTAGCTCAAAAAATATTAAAATACAAATGTAATTAAATGTTGGTGAAGGCATAATTTGTGAATGAGATTAATCCTCTATCATCTTATAAGAATAACTAAATTAAGTACATCATTAGTTTGAAATTTTCTATTGGGAGATATCATTGGTCAAGGCTTGCCTCTATTTCAAGATGTGTTTTGTGTAAAATTTTAAATTGCTTATGTTCTCTTAGCGCCAGCCACAGAAACTACGTCTGTTATCTCCAAAGACCTCCCAGAAGTGGCAGATGTAGGGGATGACTCAGTGCCAGTGGAAGATCCTTCAAAAGGTTAGATTTTTAAATGCTTTGGTAAATTTAATTTATACGTTAGAAGTAACTTCTGAATCTGCAATACATTCAAGTCATTCATTGGTTTCCAAATCCATGTATTAACAGCAGCCCAATACTCTATATTATCCATTGCCATTTTTCTTCGGTTTTATATAAGAGTTTCATCCTGTTCCTTTACATTTGGACCTTATCTCTGCTTTAAATGACTCATTTGGTCTGAAATTTGTCACATTTCTCGTTATTAGCAAATTAATGATGAAACTCACAATTGAAGTTCATAGATTTGTTTTGAAACTCACCATGGACTGCATTAATTGAGTATCATAGTTTGTGAACATTTAATCAACCAATTTTCTCTTTATTTCGTTATGCATAAGTATAGATTCTCATTGAAAATTACAAGAGAGTTTTGCTCATTTTCTTGTCTTAAACATATACTGGTGCCTAGGATTTTAGTTGGTGTTTAGGCTGGTAAGTGCGTTCCATTCATACTGGAACCAAACTCTGCTTAAATAAAGTGGAACCTCGCACAATGGGCATAATTTATATAGTATATAATTATTTATTCTTCAATCTTTCTCGTAATGCAAAACACTTGAAAAACAACTTCTCGAATGTAAATTATTGTAAAATTTGACAACAAATTCCGTGCTGAAAAAAATTATGTACAAGGTGTATTCAAAGAAAAGTATCTACATTGTTTAGGATTGTGGATCATGCTAATTTTTTCTTCTATTGCCAAATGAAGCAACTGGCAATGCAGACTCAATTTGTAAAAACACAAAAAAATTTAAATAAATAGTTTATTATTTATGATACATACCTAATTCCTTTTTACTAGAAAGCTGTCTGGAGACATTTATTTTTGGCAATTCCTTAAAAAATTGAGAAAGTCTCATCAAATCATTTGCCTTATCTCTTAATTTGTTAAGGTGGACTGGGTATAAAAGAATTACATAATCAAATGAATCACATGCCTTTTTCATAAAAAGGCTCATGGTATTGAAATGACAATCAAAGGCATCCAGAAGCGAGTTACCATGTATATTAAGGGTTATTCCTGCAAAAATAACATTTGATGAAGGCAAATTGAGAGCTTGATAAAATACTGTTTTTAGAAGAGATGTCCTTAACCTATTAGCTATGGCAATTTCTCATATTTTTGAAAAGACAAAGTTGCGATATTAGGTGATAATTGTCCATTTTTTGAACGGTCACCATTTTCATGTGAATGGATAAAAACTTTCATTTTTAGTTTATCAGGAATTGTTCTTGTAGACAGGGAGGTATTAACTTCAAATGAGTAATAGAAGATGATTGCAGCAAGGCAACTGTCATTGGGAACTGAAGTGAGTGGGCTAGGTACATTTGTGCATGGCTGAAGGACAGTTAGAAGGTGAAATGCTTTTTCTATAGAATCGAAGAAGTGGCCATTAAAAGTAGTGATTATCACATTAAGTTCAGTACCAGTCTATTGTTGTGGAGGAAAGGATTGAGTGATTTACATTTCTGCTATTTAACAAAGCTATTATTGTGATGCATATTATAGTGATGCATCAAGCTGCTTTAGTTTTGATGTCAGAGGAAAGGATGGAATGAAACATTATATTCCTCAGAAACTTGGGTCTGTGAGTGAACAGGATAAGCATAGAATGAGGGTTTTTGAGGTGTGAGTGTGGAGAAGAATAGAAAAAATAAAACGGATAGATAGGGGGACAAATAAAGTTCTAAGCATGATGTATGGGGGGTGAGAATGTTGTTGGGGGGAGTTGAAATGATAGAAGATAGCGGGAGGGGAGACTGTTGAATGGGTTTGTAAGATGAAATGGAATGAGGTGGGAATGATATGAAGTTAACAATGTTTTATTGCGGAATAGATTGTTTTGATTTGTAGCTTTAGTTTTTAGGCCCTTTCAATAATACTGAGGGAGAAGAGTATCTTATTGTGCTTCCACTATATGACTGAACATGACAAATGATTCATTGGTAATGAATTTATGATAGAGTCTCATTGAAAAGAAAGAGGAGCAGATTCTGAGTTCATGTAATTTATGTAATCCCCTATCTCTTGGCAAATCTACAAGGAAGGATTTATTGACTATTACATGCTACTCATTGGAGTAGCTCATAATAGTCAACAAATTCTTACAATTTCCTTATGAGTGTTAAAGCAGTTATTGGATTGAACAACAATTTTTCAACATGCTTAAATAACAGTGGATTGTGCAAATCTCGTAGTTTCTCATCACTTGTACTCATTGGTGCACACATTTAAATTAATTAGCCTTAAGGCTTCCGCGATGTCTAGCTGATGGATGTTCTGTGCTGCTTCCAGGAATTCCCATCGAGTAGGTTGGCTTGTTGGCTCTCAGTCCTGGAGATATCTTCAGGTTGAAGTCATATTTGTTGCAATTTGGCCCAACAAGCCAATCTACACAACAGAAATTCCTGGAAGCAGGATGGAGCGTGCATTTAAATAAGCTTTAATGTTTGCTGGGGATATCATGTGCTTATTAAAGTGACAATTGTGTTTCCATTATGCTAGATCAGTATTTTTCTATGTAATGAGTTGCAGAATTATTCATCCCTTGTGATATTAAGGCTACATAAAAAAGTGATAATTTTCCATGAGGGGAAAGTGCTTTTTACATCTTTAAGTAATATCTTTGTTTTCTACCTCTCCATAGAGGAAGAAGCTCTGGAACCAGAGGCTCAGCGTCAATATTCGTTGAATGACTTTGATTTAATTAGAGTCATTGGACGTGGGAGCTATGCCAAAGTTCTAATGGTGGAACTCAAAAAGACGCGTAGAATATACGCCATGAAAATTATTAAAAAGGCTATTGTTACTGATGATGAGGTAAGATAATCATGAATTGTAATCAGCTCAAGAAGTTTCATGCCCTCACTATGATTCCACTGCTCTATTTTTCTTTTCTAAATAATTTTGTTTCAATATTATGATTTTTTTACTTGCATGTAGTTGTGTGTGTATTGCTTCAAGCATTAAAATGTGAACATTCCTTGAAAAGATGTTTGTGGAATGCAAAAGCTGTGACAGCATGAGAAAATATCAGTTTAGAAAAAAAAAGATTAGTAAAAAAATATTCACAAGCAGTACCTTATGAATGGAGCTCTTGTCAGTAATAACACTGGGAAAGCTTTGTTTTGTATCAGAAAGCATTGAGTTGTTAATGAAGTGTAAATAATTATTATCCTTTATCCCTCTAGGATATTGACTGGGTGCAGACGGAGAAACATGTCTTTGAGACTGCATCCAATCACCCATTTCTAGTTGGCCTTCATTCTTGTTTCCAAACTCCCAGCCGGCTGTTCTTTGTCATAGAGTTTGTTCGTGGAGGTGACCTTATGTTTCACATGCAGAGACAAAGGCGCCTGCCTGAAGAGCATGCTCGATTCTATGCTGCTGAAATATCACTCGCATTGAACTTTCTGCATGAGAAAGGCAAGTTTTATATCCTTCTTTTGATTTTATTTCAGGTACAGTTGTTAGAATAGAATGCAATGTGCTAGTTTGTTGCCATTGGTGTAAGAATTGGTGAAATTATTTCATTATGAACTGAAACATTGGTAATATTATTACTAGCCATCGTAATATATCCAATGGCCATATGTCCAGAGAGCATAAACAATACACTAATGATTTGGTTGCCCTGTGTATCATTTCCATTCATAGGTCAGGTTTGTGTGTAGCATTGTCATTGGGTTCCCTGGGCCACAATGCACGGTGAGGGGCGAAGTGGGCTTTCTTAGGAAACAGGGGGACTCATAGTCAGGACAATGACTGCCATGCTTCCCACCTTTCCAAAAGTGAAAATATGAGGGAGGGGGAGATGTGAAGGGTGTAAAAATACATTAGTGAGATTAATATTTGGACAAAAAAATTTTCTAACCACTAGAGCAAATTTTTCTCCACCCAGAAGTTTTTCCACCCACTTTGAAAGTCAAGGTCCCAGATGGGATGTTCTTCAATAATTAGCAATTTTAAAATATGCCTATTTTAATTGTAAAATCAAGAAAAAATTTTTGTATCCTTCATACAACCTTCCCAGACATTCCCTCTTCCAGCCAAAGAGTGCAGCAGGCTTTTGATTCTGCTCATGGAGGGGTCCTCACCTCCCCTCGTCCCTCCCCCTCAATGGCTGCCCCTCTCATTGTTGGGACCCCAGCCTTGCATCCAAGGCATTGTTATCCTCCGCTCTAGATCTAGAAAGGAATATTTTGTGAACCTCCCTGCTCGATGAATATAATGCTTCATGTCTAAACAGAGTTAGGAGCAATAAAAATTGTATGGGATGTGTAAGGTTTAGTATTTCAAATCGCAATGTAGCAGTGGTGAGGCTGAGCTCTCATGCTTGTAATGTTTTGGAGGAAGTGCCTATTGTTTCCCAGTGTTTATTTCTAGGGCTGAGTTTGTTCAGCTCAAAATAGGTCACAAGTTTCAAGTCCTGTTCAGGTGGAGCTTTGCGATAGAAACCTCAAAGTTGACTGCAACTGGTAAAAGTATCAGAGGCCCAAAAATAATCCCTCAAATAAACTGGTGTAATAAGGAATGACTTCAGTTATAAATTGAGGCATTATAAGTACAGTGAACTCTTCTTAGTATGTTCTTAAAGAGTCTGGCTCTGATTGCCTTTAATCATGCTACTCCTTCTCTATCCTGTTTAAATTTTGCATCCTCTATTATCCTTTCCTCTTCTTTGTTTTTATCCTCAACATGGTAATGGGTGAAGAAGTACCCGAGTGCCATGTCTTGGCCAATTACTCTGGCAGTTTGAGTACATAAACCCCTTCATATTTGAGGAGGTGCTGTTGCAAAAGGGAATTTGTGGTGTGACTGGAACAGGTTTTGCATCGGGTGCTTGGAATTGGAGGGATGCTGGTAATCAGGGTGAGAAAGGGGTTTTAAGAGTATTCAAAAGATTCTCAGGATGTTTAAATATTACAAAGTTAAATTTTTGCAGATAAGTGGTGGTTCTGTCATTAGAAAAGATGGGGAGAGGATTTATTTATTTAGCATTAGTCCAAAACCAGTACTAAAAACCATTACATCAGACATTTAGCAATCATAAAAAGAACAATTACAAACACCCAAGCCATAGATGGGGGGAAATCTACTCAGGCAGGAATGAAACCTGCGACTTTCAGGTTGGCAGACAAGGATGTTACCTCACCATTAGCGAGGTTGGATCTCATAGAATAAACCTTACTCACTAGTTGGATGGTTGTACTATGGTAGAAGTGTCAAGGCTACTATTTTGGCATATTTTGGGGGTGTATTTATCATCCTCACTATTTACTGTAATGTGTGCTATTTGAGTATCTGTTTATTAATACAAGCCATTCTTTTGTGGTATATTTCATTTTCTATTATTAGATCAATTTGGTTGTTAAAATAGTATTTGTACAGTAGGTATTTTATGGTAGTCAGATTGTACATATTATGCTAAAATGTATCAAGAAACTTTTTGGCATATATATGTACTAACAAGTAGCATGGCAGTCCAGGCTGGGATGTATGTTCTAAAATGAGAGATAGTCATATTTATGTCTTGAGAACGTTTTCCATTGACAAACTTAATAAACCATTATTAAAAATTTTCCAGGAATCATATATCGCGACTTGAAACTAGACAATGTGTTACTTGACCATGAGGGTCACATAAAACTCACTGACTATGGAATGTGTAAGGAGGGAATAAGGCCTGGAGATACCACCTCCACATTCTGCGGCACACCTAATTACATTGCTCCTGAGATACTTCGAGGAGAAGATTATGGATTCAGGTATGGAAAATTATGTGCCATTGTAAATGGGATTTAAATTCAGGATACCTGATTTTTTTTATTGGTTTGAGCTGTATGAATCAACTATAAAATCAATTTGGATGACTATTCAAATCTTTAATCAATGATAAATTCTAATTTTTGTTGTAGTTTAAATTTCTTGAGATTCTTTACTAATTGGTATATTTGCATTTTTGTCATATGTATTACTTTCTTAGGATGGTAGACAATATTGTTAGCAGTGAGGCAAGAGGCATGGGAAGGGAGCTCGAGTGGACATGTAGACTTTCCATGGCTCCTCATGGGCGATGAGTATTTAGAAAAATACTATGGTCACTAATAATATTTCAGGTACCAAGGCTGCCTGAACACCAAATATACTCAGGAAACTGAGGATTATTGGTGGAAATCAACTTGCTCATACACATCTATCCTTTCGCATCTGAAGAACCTTTCAGCAGCAGTCTCAAATATTTGTTTTATGTAGTTTTTCACATGAATATGTGTTGCTTCCTGGTGCAAAAATATCACCTGAGCATTGCCTTGAAGGTATGGATTAAACTGTGTTTTTTTGCATTGAGCAGCTGATAGAAATGAAGGTTGCAAGATGTAACGATTGGGAAGAAAAATATTAGCATATAGGTGTTAGATTTGTCTCACTAATTTTAATACATTAATAGACAGTACATAGTTTTACTCCATACTATATAATGTGTGAAGTTTTAAGACTCTAGTGCCATAAATTTAGTAAATTAAATAAACTCTCAATTTACTGTGCCAGAGACTGATCAAGTGCACAGAGATAAGCAGAAAACATGGATAATCTGCCAATGAGGCCCTTCCCAAGGCTCCTTCCCCTGTCATGCCATATCAAAATAAATAAACTAGCTAAGAATGCACTTCCAGCCACCAATGAGTAGATACTTGTTGCCTCAAAATTTTATAACAGAAAAGGATCAAGGTGGAATCCCTGGTCTGTTCCTCCACATCTAGTTGATCAAAATCCATCCGTACCATCCAAACTTTAATTGAGGTCCTTGTATCCATGAAAACCTCTTCTCACTTCACCTGTAATTGTGATTTCATTCCAACATTTCCTCCAGGCTTCCCCTCCACCATTCCCCGCACCTTTGAAATATTAAATACACCATCATCAACAAGTGGCATGCTCTTCCAATGAGCTAAAATGTGTTCACCCTCTGCAACAAGCATCTTTAGCAGTTCTCACCTTCAGAGTTCTTCGTGAATGCATTCACAGACTTAGGGAGCATGTTTTGAACCTGTCATGATTAGTTTACAGATTCATCCGAGTGCTTCCAGGTGCACTATGGTATTGAAGTGGTATATTAGTCATCACCAGTCCTTGGAAGGAGCACACCTCCCAATCATTCATTACCCAGCAGAAGACCCTCTCTCCTTCCCACCCCCTCTTTATCTCCCTCCCTCCCCAAGTTTAATGCTTGGGAGCTGATTTTTCATTTTCCACAAGTTAGCATTATGGTAGATGCTACCATTAGAAGTTGTAAGGTGAAGATCAATCCTGTAGCCAGTATTGGCTCTGGACCTTACAAGCTCACAGGTAATAGTTGAAACCCTCTTTGTTTCACATCCAATAGAAAGAAGCATGGTAGCACACAAAACTCACCATCATTCACCAAAGAATCAATTAAATGCTTCACTCTCTCTACCTGGATAGGTCTTGGCAGAGGAATTTCTTTTCTTTGAATCACAAGAGCAGCTCAGTGTCAAGATTTGGTTCGGCTAATTCATTCATCAACTTTCTTTCTATGACCCTGGAGGGTGCTGTCACAATCAAGAATGAGCACAAAAGATTTTCATTTATTGTTGATGACTTTCACAAACTCTTTTACACCCTCTTCCCCCAATTCTTCAGTGATCATTTTTGCTGCTTGATCTTTGCCCAAACAGCTTGTAACATGGCACTTCTGTTTTACCAATGGCACATACTTTTTGTAGCAATGCCTTTTATTGCACTTGGAAAGCATAAACTATGTACTGGTCATCCCCTCACCCGAGTAATGGAGTCTGCACGAATGAGAATTGGGTGTGCAATCTCTTTTTTCCAACCAGGGAAAACTGCCAAAAATAGGTGGGGATCATGGAGATAAAGAGGCAATGCCTTCCCCTGCTTTGCAGTCACTTCCAGGCGCTGATTGCCTGTGACCATTGTGCAGGGGGGAGGAAGGGGCACTCATTTTGGGGCACACTGATGGAGATTGTAGAATAAGCAATGCTGAATCTCTTACTCAAACAAATCCCATTAATATATGCTCTTCCCTTCTTGTGTATGGGGAAACATCCCATCTTATTGCCCTTCACTCCACCAACATGACCAATACATGAAACCAGTGCATAGGTAATGTCCATAGCATAATTGACCATGTATAAATAATCAGTGGTTTACTGTGTTCTGAATAGCAATGAGGCAGTTATAAGACGTAGTCCACTACAAGAGTAGTTGTTTTATGTTTTATTGAGTGCAATCACATGCTTGATTAAAAGTTATACTAAGCCAACATTCCATTGAGTAAATAAATATGGTTTGAGATGATGCCAGTGGTAGAGAAAGGTGGGAGAGAGGTCAAGCCCACGCCAAAAACCTTGTTGAAAAAAATTTCATCTAATTTTCCAAGAGGAAAAATAAATCTAGATGAGAATTAGATTTGCTTGGTTGCACTAATGTTAATAATTAGGATGTATGGCCCTTATTATATTTACTACCAGTAAAGATTTAGAAAAGTACTATGGTTTATAAAAACAGAAATTTCAAAGAGTCAAATTTTCAATTTTTTCAAAAATTTTCAATGCCAATTCATTCGTCACTAATTTTTGAAGAGTTACCCAAGTGATGTGAACTTTGTTCTGTGAATAATTTTAGCTGTACTTCAATGCTTAAATCTTGAAGATATTGGATAAATTTAAGATTATTTTGTTAAACCAAGAGAAGATTGTATAGCTCCAAATCGATTGTCTAGATTCACCTCTAGGGCTTTGGCAATCAGCCAACCCAATGTATTATGTGAACTTCCATTAAGGACTTGGCGATGAAGCTGTTTTTTTTTTTAACCTGAAATGAAATCATCACTTTGATTTTCCACATTTATCAAATCATTAAGTTAACTTATGTATTCATAGGAGAAGCTCTCAAATGCTTGATAAGTAGAAGTGATAAATTAACATTTTTTTCCTTGTGATCAACATTAGAAACTCAAGCTCAATTCCTAAGTCAGTTTATGATAACATTATTTCTCAGTTAATTATTTATTAATTGTAGTTCAATATTAAAATGTTTGCCATAAAGCATATGAATATATTTTGTTAGAAATTTCCTAATATCAGTGAAAATGCAACTTTTTTAAACAGTGTGGACTGGTGGGCCTTGGGAGTCCTGTTATATGAAATGTTGGCTGGCAGAAGTCCTTTTGATATAGCAGGTGCTTCAGAAAATCCAGATCAGAACACAGAGGATTACCTATTTCAAGGTAATTATCATAATAGTCTTCATTTGTGCCTAGCTTTTTTTTAATTAATTATTGACATAGTGATGTAAGAATAAATCCAGAAAATATTCATGCTGTGCTTTCACACATGTTTAGAACTAAAATTAAGGCTTAAGGTGGGCTAGAATAGGCTCAAAGTAACCAATTGTTGGCTTGTTCTGTAACTTTTTAATTTTTTCCATTCTCTAAGTTATGAGTTTTAATCTAATCTAAAGTGCTCAAATAAATATTTTGTTATCTTTTTTGATTGGTCTGTCATGCTCTATTATGATATTGCTTGATACTATGTGATATTATGTTTGTAATCACTAAGTATACTTGGGAAGGGTAAAGCTATCCCAATTCTACATAGAAATCTGTACATGAGATTGCCATTGAATTTAAGTTAGAATTTTCAGTTTTTAGGGTATTAATAGTTTATCATTATTATGTGATTTTCTTGGGATTAAATCTTATCTTGATGACTTCTGATATTTTTATATCATGTTAAATTAACACTGCTGTTCTAGCGAAATACCAGTATTGTTTCAAATGTTTCTTTTACTGTTAGTTAAATTTGATGTTTCCTTGTTAGTAAGTACTCTTAAGGTAAATTCTTTTTGTTATATCTCAATTCATCTCTTTGCTTGCTTGCAGTTATCCTGGATAAAACCATCCGAATTCCTCGTTCACTCTCTGTGAAGGCTGCTTCGGTTTTAAAAGGCTTCCTCAATAAAAGTCCAGTGGACAGATTGGGGTGTCATCCAGAAACTGGATTCTTAGACATTGCCAATCACTCATTCTTCAAAAGTATAGATTGGGAAATGGTAGGTTCACATGGTCTTTTATGATGCTTTGAATTGGTAACACATATTTGATGTTTTTTCATCATGTCCATATTCATTTCCCAATCAATGGAAGTATTTTACGTTTCTCTTCTTAGTTGGAACGTAAGCAAGTAGCACCACCACATCGGCCAAGATTAGAATCTGACAGGGATTTGGCGAATTTCCCTCCTGAATTCACTGATGAGCCAGTACACTTAACCCCTGATGACATGTAAGTGAACATGAATAAATTGTTATAGTTAATTAAGATAAGTTATCCAAATAGCAATAAAAGTAACTCAGACTAAGACCCACCCTCTTAGATTCAGCTTCTCATTTATTTAAATGGGTACCTAGATTTTCATTATTATTGAGTTATTAGTCCAGACGGTAGAGCATTGGACTACTGACCGGAGGGCCTGGGTTCAATGCCCAGGCAAGGCACTCTGGGAACCTGCAGCTCCACCCAAACTATGTGATTTTTCGGGTACCAGATCTTCCTGGGAAACCATAACCGGCACAGGGAAAGGTACTGGCCCCCCGACCCTTATATGTGAATTTCACCTGCCGTAGGGCTTGGCACTGGGTGAACTCTACCATTACCTACCAAACCTTCTTTCAAACCGACCTTCGGGTTGAATACTGTGTTTATGGTTTATTCCATTAGTACTAATGATGAAAATGAGGAGCAAGAATATATTTGGAAAAATGGCTATGCATTATAATCCCATTGATATTACACAAAGCCTTTGACATTTGAGACACAATTTTCATACCATCGGACTGTGCCATTGATAAAGTTTTAAGTATCCATTTATAATGTGTCATTTGAAAATTCTGATGAAATTTTAAATCATTTTGTTGTCACACAACAGGTGGGATTTGTGGTGTCAAAGTTCGTTTTTGTTCACTAAATATTTCATAAGTGAACATGTATGTTAGTTATTTACTTCCATTGTTGAACAAATTGGCTAAAGTTATGCATTTAACCATAAGCTTTATTTAAGTGCTCATTATTTCATTTGAATGACTAGGCATGTAATTTTGCACATTATGATACATTAGTGAATAATATTTTAAAAATTATGGTTAACTTTGCAATTGTTTGATTTACTGACAGCTTTGTTACTTGGTGTCAGGGAATTGTGCCTGATGTACCTGAAATTTAATTCATGGAAGAGATTGTTGTGGGCTCAAAAGTGTCTCATATGAGGACTTACTCTACTATTAGGTTGCTGTATTAGCAAGATAAATCCCTCTCTTTTTGCTATTTTCGCCTTTTTATGCTATTTTGAAAAGATTGAGATGCATCTGTGCGTCTCATTGAATGCCAATGCTTCTAAAAATAGACTGAATTCAGTCTATTTTGTCTAGAATTTCTTCAGGCTTTAGAAAATGGAAACTTGGCGTATTCATTCAAAATTAAGTCATGCTTTTAAATAGAAAAAGATTATGGTATAATGTGGCTGTGGGTAGATTCTAAAGTTTTACTGATTCAAATGGCATTTATTTCTTAAAATAAATCTCTTAATCCTATTTAATTTAATTTCTGTTTTAACAAGGCACAATTATAGGAAGAAACCATTTCAAATAATGAATTATAATGTGATATAACATGAGTAAAGCATTTTGTTCTCAAATTTCAGACATGTTCCAAGGCCGTGCTTGTTGAAACTATTAACTGGTTAATTAACTTAAAGTGGAGTGGGTCATGAAACATTTTGAGAATTATTTTTGTTTCAATTTGGATTGAAATCTGAAACCCACTCCCTGTTAATTGATTAGTATAACTTTTCCCCTAAGTTCTCGGATTAACCCATTGACCAAATATAGGGCAGTTAATCAAGTTTGCACAGTGCTCATAGCATACAAACCAGCAGAGAGGTGAACAAATTTATATATTGCTCATTAGTTGCAAAATAAATTTTAAATGTTTGGAGAACAAAATCTTTTTATGGCTTTGTGAAGAAATAGCACCTTGTCACGAACTAACATTGAAGACTTTCAATCATAATTTCTTTAACTTTTCTTGAAGGTGTATTTTTGGTGCTGGTCTGAGCATTACCCTTACAACCCATTACATTTCCAGCGCTGTCATGAAATTTGGGCACAATGCTATGATTTTTATTTAGGCAGGCATTTTTATTGTCTTTACATAGTTAAATTTTTAAGAATGGGAAACTACAAGGTCTATTTAAAAAAAGTTCACTGATATAGTGTGATTTTTATCCAAGTTCCATCTCCAAGTATTTTTCACCCGCAGAGGACATTTTTTATTTATGCTAGTTACCTTAATATGGTCTCTTAAGATTGGAAAGTATTAGATTGTCTTTTATAACATATTACCAGCTGCTCAAAAGTGTGGCTTTAAAAAGAGCAATGCAATAGTCAACATTAATTTTTCTTGTTTGCCATGTGTTTAACTCTGTTTTCCATTTTCATTTCAGACGTGTCATCGATAAGATTGACCAAACCGAGTTTGAAGGTTTTGAGTATGTCAACCCTCTTCTAATGTCAATGGAGGACTGTGTCTAATGGTGCTGATCCCTTAAGTGTATTTATCCATAAGAAGTCCTTTTGGCTTTGAGGCTCCCCCAAAATACCATATATGATAATCACTATGATACAAAGAATATCCATTACTATTTTTTGTGGAAGAATATTGAATTTTTATTTTCTGTAGATGTCAGACATTCCATTACCATGCAAGTTTTACACTCGCAGTAGTATTATATCTAGGTTTGCTTGTTTCTTGAAATCCAGTGCATCCTCAATGGACTCGATGGATTATTACATTGGATGTATAATTAAATTGGTACTTCACTTAAGCTTTGTTGTTGTGCATCGGAGCCATTCTGTTATGTAAATAAAATGTAGAAGTACAGGTTTCAGGAACCCTACATGTTGCATAGCTCCCAATTTAATCCAGTTGCTATAAAATGCTTTTTCATTTAGTTTTAATGATTTATGCTTGAATGGAAGACTTGCAGTTAATTTTAATTCCTCTCTAAAATGTTAGGATGAAATGTAATTAATGTCTGACTGCTTTACTGTGATAGCTCCATTTCCCACATGCCTAACTATCCAGGGCTGATCACAGTTGTGTATTGAAGTACATGTAGTAGATGTGCTTTTCTCTAACGGCCATTTGTGCTAGTAACACTTGAATGCTGCTATAATGGGTAATACATTGGTGTAATAATGAAATCTCCGTGCTCCTGTCTTCCTGTCGTTTGGGGACTGTGATGACTGAGCAGACAGAGATCAGGTTGTCATCTCCATTGTCATAAAATGAATCACACCTGGGGCAGATTAATTATTGGGCTAATGTGTGTATCCTTAAAAGTCCTCCCGAGGCACGTATCTAATAGTTTGGCAAAAATTATATGAACTGAAATTAGTGAAAAGCAGAACTCTTAGGATAGAAATTAAAATCTCTCACTTTGCTTCTCTGCCAATGGATTTTAATTTATATTTTTAAAAAATCATTCAGTTGGATTGAGCTATTTTTAATAGGACTGAGGCTTACTGCTTGTCTGAAGTGCTCTTTGTGCCAGGTCTAACCACTTTTTCTAATATAAGTTTACCAAATATTTTGCTAAGTTTTGTATATTTGAAACAAACTTTTTAACTGTTGTGTGTAACGTGAGTGCATAAGGAGGCTAGTGTATTTTATTCCTACCAATGAGTCTTTATTCTGAAATACTTTTATTGTGCCTTCTTTGACAAAGTTTGCAGAAAGACAAAATTGATTAAATCAGTATCAAGAATGTTTGTTGATTATGAAGCTAATACCAAATTTTTGTTCACCTATAAATTTCTGTATTTTTGTGATTTTGTTACAAATTCCATTCCTGGAATTATTATATGAGGTAGAAATGTCATGCATTCCTTTATCTTGCTCAAACAGTGCTCCTGTTGAGGCCTTCTTTTTGTCCGGGTAATGTACCATTTCCATTGTGTGATGCTATTAGCCGAAATCTGTTATTGGTAAGAGAAGGTAAGTGGAAAGGAGAATGTTCACAGAACAAATTGTTGAGTAGGTATGGAGCATACTTATTTTTTAATTCAAATTAAGACAGTGTGGAGGCTACTGCATGGTATTCCATTTTATGGTTTGATGAATGAAGATTGGATCTATATGGTAGCTTAGTGGGTAGAAAATTTTGCTGCCAACGAAAGGGTCCCAGATTCAAATCCAGGTGATGCCTTGGACAGCCTCAGCTAAACCCAAGCTGTAATTTTTTTTGGGTCCCAGGACTTACTGGGAAACTGCAGACTGTGTGCTAGAAGAGAAGCTGGCCCTGCTTACCTACGTGAATGTCACCTACAGGGCAAAATTTGAGGTGACCTCACCTGTGTCTTAAACCTAAAGGCAATTGTTTTGTTTTAATACAAGTACTTCAGCAGCACCCTAATAAATTATAAAGTTGACATTCCAGTTATAAGATTTTTCTGGTGTCACCAATCTGAGTTGATCTCTAAATATGAATTTTTTGGAGCTTTATTACATTGAGGATGCACCAAACCCGTGATTCTTTCACATTGTGACAAAATTGTATATTTTGAAGAGTTAAGAGGTTAATGTTTATATATTTAAAATTCATTTGTATTCATGTTGTATTATATAGTAATCGGATTAAAATTCAATTTAGATTTGCTCATTTTTTTATTTCCCAAAATTGGCATGGACAATAATAATAACACTTGCTGCTGTAATAATAAAAATCTTATGAAATGTAGTGTTTCATGTGAACACTGATCAACAAACGATATTCAGTATCAGGACATGGTCATGATATTTCCTCACAAGGGAGAAAGGAGTGAGTTCAGAAGTTTATGAATTTGTCCACAAGTCAGATTAAACCCTTGTTTTTTGGATTGAAGTAATAAATATGGATTGTCAATAAATGATTTAACATCTCTAGTAAATGTGTCAATTTTTGATAAAATGGTGCCCCTTTCCACTGTGTTACTCATTATTTATATGACAATACTTTTTGCATCTCAAATATGGCAGTTAGTATACATACTCTTTCCAGAATGAACTACATGTATAATTTTCAACAAATAGGAATTTTAATTGATTGAAACTATTTCACTTAATATTGCCAAAAATAAAATTTTATGAAATAATTGAAAACAAAATTAAAGTGAGTAACCCTTAGTCAAGACTAGAATAGTCAAATAAATTCAATTATTCTTAATTTCCTGCGCAAATTCATTTTCCTTTTTGGATTGAACTCTATAAGTAATGTGTGCTCTTTTAGCCTCTTGCTATC
Organism: Hetaerina titia; assembly: GCA_037158775.1. Taxonomy (NCBI): domain Eukaryota; kingdom Metazoa; phylum Arthropoda; class Insecta; order Odonata; family Calopterygidae; genus Hetaerina; species Hetaerina titia. Next base: position 48,655,649 of record CM073779.1, on the reverse strand, counting down.
GGAGGATAAAACTCTGAAGTAGTATTTCTCTTAGTTTTTTGTTACTAGAACTTTGGAAGAGTTGAAGCGGACTCCCCTTTTTGATGGTTTGAGAATCCACATTTCATCAAGACTGAGTACAAATCATATTTCTGTTGAGTTGATTGGTAGTGTGGATCACAACCTCATTGCTGTGAGTAATAACTGTTGAATCAACTCTGATATTATTTCCTTCTCACTGTGTAATATGGAGTATTTCCCTCAAAGACATAACATATATTTGCAAGTGATATGAATTACCTGTGGGTCATGGTGGTCTAGTGGGTAGAGCGTTGGACTACTGACCGGAGGGTCCTGGGTTCGATTCCTGGGCAAGGCACTCTGGGCACCTGCAGCTCCACCCAAGCTAGATGATTTTTTGGGTACCAGATCTTCCTAGGAAACCATAACCGGCACAGGGAAAGGAACTGGCCCCCCTACCCTGATGTGTGAATATTCACACGCCGTCGAGCTTAGTACTGGGTGAGCTCTACCATCACCTACTAAACCGACCTTCGGGTTGATTACTGTGTTTATGGTTTTTTTTATTAATTACCTACTGCATTTGCATTTATGTTCAATGTTAAATTAGTTAATTGTTCATTAAATAGTGTAATCGCAAGTTTTTCTGCGTATGGCAAAAAAAGTTATTTCACCAGGAGGAGAAAATTGTTGAGTAAGGCTGTTAAGAAAAGGCTCGTTTAAACTTTGATATGGAGTGTACATATGTATGGCATGGAAACATGGTCACTGAAGAAGGATAATAGGTGTGGATTTGAGGCTTTCTGAATGTGGGTGTGGATAAGGTGAAGTGGACAGAATGGAAAGCAAATGAAGAAGGGCTGGTCATGGTTGGGGAGGAAAGAGGATTGTTGGGAGAAATCATAACGAGGCAGGAAAGATGGATGCAAAGCATAATGATTGGCAATAGGATGCTGATGACTGTGACAGAGGGGAGAACATTAGGCAAACAAGGAAGTTGCAGAAATAGGATAGGGATGTCCGATGGAATGAAGAGTGGAAAGAAATCTATGGAGATGAAGAGTGTTATTGTAGTGTTGGATGTTTGGTTATGTTTTGTTCGGAGAGGCAAAGGAATCGTTGCTGTACCTACTGGTAGCTGGTGTTTATCCATAACCTACGTTAACTGGTAGATAACCGATAGTTATAATTTTTAGTAGATCCTGGAAATTAAAATTTTGCTCCTGATTATAGTAAAATTAAATAAATTAGTTGCATTTATTTTGAAAGCATATTGTATGCAGGAGGTATTGAGCTCTCAAAGAAAAACACTGAAATACAGTGTTATTACCATTAGCATGGCGGGGCAACCATTTTATTTTCACGAGTTTTGTCTACCCCTTTAGCAACTATCTTCTACTTCTCAAAGTAGTTTGTTTTCGTTATAAGTCTGGCAAGAATAATTGGAAAATGCAGCCTCTTGTGCCATCAGATCCAGGACAAAGGATTGCAGGGAATTGGTAAAAGCTTAGAGTTCTGTTTCCAATGTGGTAGTGGAAGATGCACTATCAAACCTTGCCATTTTATACTACCTTAATTAAACATTGAGTTGGTAAATATCTAAGAAAAGATATTGCAAATCTTTATGTGATGATGAATTTTGCAAGTGTGTTTGAAGTAGTCGATCAAAAGGGTGAAAAAATGAAGCATGAAAGCTTTGAAAAGGACTAATATAACAGTAAACTTGGAAGATAGTACAAGGTGTCTAAATATGTATATGAATTATGCGAAAGGTTTGACATGTCTGTTTTTATCCGGCATTCCATGAATTAAGGATGCCCTAAATGAGTAGATATCTGACACAATGTAGAATGTGTATTAAAGTATTATTCATATCCTTTCTGACTTTTAGATTCAGCTAGTTTAGTTTTTTTATATTCAGTACTATGCTTCTGGTCATTCAAGTCTTTCCCATCATGTATTTCCATTTGGTGTTTCACAAACAGGGCTGTTTGGCCTTTTTCAATACTAAGTGTAGATTAAATGCCTTATGTTGTGGAAGAAATACAGGGAGATATGAATTATTATTTTATTGGTTATTAAGTAGACATAATGTAGACCTTGTCAAAAAGAACATATTGATACATGACACTTGTCAGTACAGCAGACATATAATGCAAAGCACATCAAAAAATGTCAGAAAATCATATCCATTTTTCTATTAATAAAAAATTCATTCACTGAGTACAAGGCTAAAAAGGCTAGCCATGAATACAAGGTTTTTTAAATTTGGCTGAGCTAGTTTTTGTAGCAGCCGGTGGCAGTTGATAATATAATGCTATACTTAAGCTATTCTAGTAATGCTGTGATTCGGTTGATCTGCAGTTATACATGGAGAGGTGATAGTTTTATTCTGGTGTTGTTATAATTTTGTACTTTGTCTTGCAGGAAACAAAATTATTTTGTACATAAATCAATATTTTTAAGAATATTCAAAATAATAAATACCGATCTGCAGTGTTCTGTTGTAGAAGACAGAGTAATTATCCTGATGGTTTTTTTTTTGTAGGATAAAGACAGATTTTTTAAAGAAGCATAGCCCCAGATTTTCAGGCCTTAATTTAGATTACTGTTAAAGAAAGCAAAATACATGAGCCTTTGATAATCTCCTGCTGTTAACATTAATATGTGAACTCCAGCTCAGTGTAGAGGCCAGATGGAATCCCAATAATTTAACCCGATTATCATCTCTAATAACTGAAACATAGAAAAACACTTGCAATTTTCTACTTTACTGATTGTTTAATACTGACTAGTTTCGGTGTACTACACCATTTTCATTTTCACCATTTAAAAATAATGTAATACTACAAAACTACTTGGTATTAAAGAATCTATAAAGTGGAAAATTACTAATATTTTTCTCTGTTTCTGTCAATATGGAAGGATACCACCACATCACACCTGAATCTCTCTTGTATATTGCATAGGTATATTTCTCAGGCTGCATGTTAATGTTTGCATTTTCTCTCAATTTAGAGTGAAATTCTTACAACACTCAGTGGTTGAAAATAAGTAGGTATTAACCATATCTGCAAATTAGGGTATTTATGTATACCATAAAGGTTGCATCATCTGCATACAGGATGAAAGTGGTTGCAATATTTTAGGGAAAGTCCTTATTCATTAACAGAAAGAAAATAGGACCAAGAACAGCCCTGAGGGACACCATGTTGAACTGGGAGCATAGAAGACTGCACCATATAGTTATACACATGGTCCCAATAGGTAAGATTGTTATAAGGCAAGTCCCACTCCATTAATTCCAAAGCTCTTTGAGTTTATGTAAAAGAATAGGATGGTACATACAGTCAAAAGTCTTTGTTGAGTCACATAGTAAGAAATCAAGAGCTCTACGGCCTCAGGTTAAAATAATAAGGGGGAAAAAACTCCATTACGGCCATTGGAGTTTTCCCCCCTTATTATTTTGAGTCACTTAGTGTCAATGAAATGTTGGACTGCTCATCAAAAACATTAAGTATGGTACTGGTAACAAAACATAAAGCCTAAGTTTTGTAGTATTACCTATGCAACAGCCATATTGAGAGGAAGTGGGCAGGTTATTGCTTCCTGGGAAACTGTATAACTGATTTTTTAATAATTACCAAAATGTTACCAAAAACAGGTAAGATAGAGACATAGGATATAGCTTTTTGGGTGACATTTTTCACCCTAGATTGGAACAACTATAGAATATTTCATGGCTTCAAGGAGGAAAGTAGATTTTAAACAGCTATTAATGACAATGAACAGAGATTTGGGAAAATATAAGTGTGATATTATGGAAAATGGCTATCATCTCAATCGGTATAAGTTCATCAATTGTATTTGCAATTTATATCTATTATGATAACCATTGAAAAAAAGATTATGCTAGTTATTCAATAAAGTCTTAGGAAAAAATCAAAAAATTATTTTTTTTGTCTAGATTTTTTTACTTTTCAATATAGTCTCCTTTTAGCTCAGCATACTTTTCCTAGCATTTCTCCAACTATTCTAAGCCATCAAAAAGCAGAATTTTGGAAGGTCCTCTAGATAGTAGCTGTTTTGGCAATGGTGACCTTTTTGCCAAGATAATTTAATGCCAAGCCATTTTTTTCAAGTATGGAAATAGAAAAGGTTACTGGTGGCCAAATCTTGTTAATACAGTTGTATTTTGTAATAATGTGAACTTTAATTCCATTATTTTCACCATCAAAACTGCACAGCAGTGTATTGTCTTAATGGAAGAGAATTTTTGTTAAATGAGGACATGTTTTTTCTTTATTCTTTCATTAAGTTATTGATGTAGATGATGCCTCATGTATCTCAAACACCATGGCCAACACCTTGTCAGCTGATTTCACTGTCTTTATCTTATCCAGAGCTGAATCAACTTTAGAAGTCCACTGCTTATGATGCTTTGTCTCTGCGGTCTACATCAGTATATCTAGGTTTTGTCCAAGGTAATGTATTTACATGCTCTACTATATGTCCTTGTCCGATGAAATAATTGACTTGCCTTCTGGTGTGCCAAAGGTCTCCATCTTGGGACCAGTTTTGTTTCTTATTTTTGTAAATTATTACCCTTTGAATTCACTTAGCAATATATGTTGTAAGGTAATAATGTATGTTTGTAATATGTATAATCTAAGTTTATTTGTTCGGTTTATCTTGAATGTTTTCATATCAGCGTTTCTGATTTTTTGGTTTATTATGTGTACAGGTGTGTTTATGGATAAAATGGTTCATTGGTTACAGAATAATGAAGAATATCTTTGGAAGAAATGTTAATCTGCCTAAGCAGATAAACTGCAGTATCATATGCTCTACATATTACTGGTAATCTTTTGAATTTTCAGCATTTTTATAAGTCACTGCAAAAGTTCCTTTTTTTCAATTGAAAAGGGCAGAGTATTGGGAAAAAATTATCCTTATCCCCATCCTATTCTTTAGAGAAATGGTTCTAAGTACTATCAGCTCTTATATTTTGCTCAGGTGTATATGGGATTGTTAACTCCTGCTCAATTTCTGTCTTGGTTTGTATTGTCCTCATGAATTAATTTACTTACTCTTTCCATTTTCAGTGTGTAACATTTTTATCCCACACCCAGTAGAATTCTCTACTTTTGCTGTAGAAACTAGAAATTCTTTCATCTTCAAAGAATATGAAAAATTTCGAAGTAGTCTTATAAAAAATCCATCAATGTTCCTCCAAGAGGAGGAGGCATTAGCTAACATAAGCCAAGAGTGCACCCATTCTGGTATATTTGATGATGCTCTACTATCACTTGCTTGAAATATTGATGATGCTGCTTGCACGTTGGACATGGGATATAGGGTTCTGAGGCACCGCCGTCTACACCTTCAGCATGGAAAGTAGACGTTCTACTGGTACTGGATGCTTATCATCCTGCTTGTACACTCCATTGACTACTGATCCAGTTATGAATGGATCCCTGGATCTGCACCTTAAAAGTCTGAAGAGTTTCTGATCTAGCAAATAAAGGAGACAGTTTTTCTTCAAATTTATTGTTATTTTTCAGCTTAGTCTATTTTGAAGTTGATGCACTGTTTCCAACAATGAAAATCCTGTGTATCATGTATAATTGTTAAATAAGGTAGATTTATTGTAACTAATGAAAGAAAAAATTACCTTTATTACCCCCAACAATATTTTGCAGTTGATTGGGCTGCTAATCTGGACCTGAGTATCAGTTAGCAGTTGTTTTCTTACATGAAAGAAGGACCAAGACCAAAGAGTAGTGATATCATATCCCTATAAACCTTTAATTACTCAGTTTTAATTAAAATCCGTTGAAGTTTGTAATGTCAGCATCCAAAAATTCGAAAAACAGTTGATTGTTTAACTTTTATGGGTTAATATTTCCAAGAGATTATTTTTTTATGAAGATCTCCAATACCAGCTTGTGATTCTTTCCTGATACTTAGTATAATCTCTTCTTGGCAAAAAGCTCTATTTTTATCATTTTAGAGATGGAAATAATTTTTGCTCAATTGTAACCTCGGTTGAACTTTGAATTTCTTACCTTTTTTGCCTCATTGATGATATGAGTTTTTACGAGCTGGAGGTGGGAGTCACTTCAACAGGCGGGGTTTTATACCGCCCGACGTTTCACCGTTGAGACTGTGAAACTCCTACCGCGATTGTGAGACTGTAGGTCGGAGTCTCGCTGCTGGTCAGGGTGATCATTTTAGGGGTAGGAGTCATTCATGTCCCATGGAGTGTGGAAAATTCTTTATTTTTTCCTTTTATTTTTATCTTTTAGTTCGTTATCCCTACGTGTTCATGGTATGACTCCAAACAGGGCGGAATTAATCCGCCCAAAATTTTTCCTAATCGCTTTGGGCGGTGAGACTGTATAGCGGTATGACTTCGTCCAGCCAAGTCTCTCTCTCAGCGGTGAGTGGCTCTTAGTTGATAGATACTGTACATAATTACTATTTCTGAAGTCATTTTCAGTTCTCGTCATCATCACGGAGGTTGCTACCCATCGAGAGATTATTACAATCAGTTAAAATGTCGTTACTCGTCCATTGATTGCTTTTTTCGGTGTTGTTGCGCTGTCTTCTGCAGTCTCCTTGTATATTCTCATTTGAAGATTTCTTGGGCCTTGCTCCGTTATTAATATTTGCCCACACCCGTTAGGAACATGGTTTTAAATTTTATTTCTTCCTATACCGTGTATTTCAAGTTGATCTGGGGGAGTCAAAAGTGTGCTCATTCAACTATGTGTATCGCGCGGAAAATCGAAAGAAGCTTTGATGCTATTTTTAAATGTTCTTCATATGAGAGAACTTCATACTGCACCACGGTCATTAGAATTGAAAAAAATTGGCAAGGCTGATTATTTTCATTTCAGCATTCTTGACACTGGAGCAAATATTGGAGTACGTAAGTGAAGAAGGAACTCTTAAGGTCGATAATGCTATCGAACCGTAAATAGAAATTGACGGACTACTCTTTCCGAATAGTAATGGGAGTCAGTTTTAGCATATACTAATGAAAATAGTGAGCATGGAGAAATCATCTCATTGCTTTCGCGATAGTCCAGGGGCAGAGCGTTGGGCTACTGACCGGAGGGTTCTGGGTTCGATTCCTGGGCAAGGCACCCTGGGCTCCTGCAGCTCCACCCAAGCTAGATGATTTTTCGGGTACCAGATCTTCCTGGGAAACCATAACCGGCACAGGGAAAGGGACTGCCCCCCTACCCTGATGTGTGAATTTCACATACTGTTGGGCTTGGTATTGGGTGAACTCTACCATCACCTACCAGACCGACCTTCGGGTTGATTACTGTGCATATCGTTTTTTATAGAAAAATTACTATAGGTATCAAAATAAGTTAAAATATGAGTATGCTTGTAACCTATTACTCCATGCCAATATTGATTGGCATGGGATAATCTGAAATTGGCTGGAAAATGTAATAAGACAAATTAATTATGAAAACGAGTGAGTCATATTTTGGGTGAGTTTCCATTGCATTAGTAAAGTACACTTGGAGAAAATAGGGTGAACCTTTTAAGCACAAATTAATCATGGATTGTTTGAACCTCTGTTTCAGTCAAATGAATAATCAAGGAATTATTGGAATTAAAAATTTAAGCCATGACTTTTTTGTAAAACACTCTCGACTTTGTTGGAGCTTATCCACGGAGGATATCCATGTCTAATCATCTATCAATTGAAGCTCCTTATTCACCGAGTGAAGGTAAAATGTACACTTCAATAGTTATTGTTGAATAAGTAGTCTTTCTAAGCTAACAGTTACTTTGCATCGTTATTCCTTTTAATTTGAACAGATTCAGAGTATAGTTTTTTCTATGTACTCCTCAACCACTCTAGGTGATCATTTGAGTATCCTCTCCAGGACTATATTACATGCGTTAATTTTTGTTAGGTTTGCTGTGCTCTCTCAAAATTCTCCTGTAGAGCATCTACAATGCATTGAAAGGATGCAACAGGAGATGGCTATAGAGATAAAATGGCTGAAAAGGTTGATGTCTATGATGGGAGATTATAAATACTTTCCATTCCTGTGGACTTTGAGCTTAATGTGAATACAGCAGAGAAGTTTGATGCTCTCGGAACCTGTATAAGCTACCACAGATTTCTGGCAGCTTTGGTAGCATACGAGTACGCAAATCATGTGGGTCTCATAGTTAATAGGCTTAATCCAAGTATTTGGTGCAGAATCCTGTATAAATCATTTTTCATGTCATAATTCTTTCAAGCATTTAATATTTGTTGAAGACAAAAGAATGAGTTAGGGAGGAAATAATGTCACCATAGGTGTTTTTGGGATAATGTACTTCATATTCTCAAAAAATCCTTAGGTAGTTTCCCATTTTGGAAAATCTCAGAAAGTAATTAAAAAAAGGCAATTTAGGGGAACCATGACCTATGCCAGAGTAATTAGTATCATATAGTTTATATAAATGGAATGTGCTTGGGTTGGCGGATGTTACCCCGCAGCCACTGGGACCAGCAAATATGAAACGACCAGGAGGAATTGTCGACATCCATGTCTATTTTAAAGCTCTGTCAATTTGGCGTTGATAGTCCACAAATGCGCATATATTTGATTTAACAGGCCAGCCACGAGTAATTGTAGCCTCCAGTGGCTCTGAGATCGCCACCTTCCCCCACCTGCCGTATCATCCATCGTCATCTTCCGTCATCCACTCTTGGAATTATTTTCCTTTCTCTTCCTTTTAATTCCTCCTTTCCTATCCTTCCTTTTTCGTTCTTTACAAATTTCTTTTCTCTTCCAATTCATAACCGCACACCCTCTGCCCCAGGAGAGCATACCTCACACAAGAGGGGATTTCCACATCTACCCATTTCATTTGTTTTCAGCCAGACCCTTGCGGGAATCACATTCCACGCTCCGCCCCTGATCTCGACCACCACCGCTCGACGACCCTCTTCGGCGAAATTGGAATAATGGCACTTAAACCGCGTCCGCGTGAATATTTTCAAACCAAAATATAGGTTTGTATACTACCCTAAAATAGTCTCCATTTCGAATGCCTCCTGCCCACAATTTCTTATTCAAAATGGCTTGGCCATTTAAATGTTCTAATAACTACTGTCTTCTTGCGAAGTTTTCCCTTGAAGATGGCCCTTCACTTTTGAAAAGAGAATGATAAATGTATATGGGCTTGTTGTTGCTATTTTTTACGCCTCAATGAACCTGCAAACCCCCGCCAAGTAATTTCACACGTAAATTATCTCCTGGAAGGTGCTTGCTTCTTGGGCGACGGTCGAAGAGTAAGGTAAGCCCTTATATTCCACTAGCTGAAACGTTAATATTAATCAAGTCAAATTCATTTGAATAGTCCAGAATTTTCCATTTTATAACGAAGAAAATAATTTTTGCAGTTTTCCTTGTAACACTACCTCCCCGTACGGCTTACGACGGTACGGCTTTAAATAATTGCTTGAAATAAATTGAGAAACGGTAGATCTCCCTCCTCGGAACGCAGCCCTGGTAGGATATACGAATGAATGGTTATTCCGCTAACTCATTCCAATTATAATTCCAAGGCTACAAAGTAATTGAAAATATTTACTGTAATTGTTAAATTTCTTTACTGGAAATTGATGATAATGGCAACGTGCAAAATTGTAATATAAAATATTTCCTTTCGATTGGTGTGTTCTTGGGGTAATTAAAGTACGGCTGTCATATTACGACTACGGTTTTGCCCCTCTATATTTTTCCCCTGCCCTGTAATTCTCTTAGTTCCGGTGTTCAGTGAACTATTGTATTCTACGACATTTCCAGTTGATTTCCCCTCTCGCTACGTATTGTTGGGTTTCGAGGTGCGTTAACATAATGCAATTAGCGAGTTATTTTTCTTTGTAATTGTCCATCTTATTGTAGGCTTCCATCTTCACTCATTAGTCGAAGTACCATTTCATTTGATACAATTGTCAGTACATTTTATTTCCATAATTCCTCCAGAGGACCATACGTCCATCACTTCTTGTGTGTCGACAAACAGGTCTCCTCGTGCATCCGTTTTCTTTGTTCTGAAACAGAAGTATTGTGCTTAAAAATTTATTGAAAAATGGAATGGTATAGAAAAGTGGCAACGATAATTTTAAATATCTGTGAGATGAAAGTCGTCGAGCTGGATTTTCAAGGTAACGAATGCGGAAGCATAGACTTATGATGATCATCATGTGTTGGATTCTGAAGTGGCGGGATTGGTATTTGCGGTATCACTGGTTGGTGTGATTTTTCCTGTTGATTACTGATGTAGTGTTTGCTGTATGTAAAATATGGACACTATCCACACACACACATATATAAATATATAAATAAATAAATAAATATATATATATATATATCATATATAAATATATATATATATCTTTATATTTAACGGGGAAGGAGTATCAGCAGGCTGTAGAGAAAATAATGGATGACGGTAAAGAACTGAGTACAATCGAAGAAAAATGGGAATGTATCAAGCAAGGGATATCGGAAGCAGCAAAAGACACTATAGGAACCATTAACGGGAAAAGGATGAGGAAACCATGGGTAACGGATGAGATGATTGCAAAGATGGATGAGAGAAGAAGATGGAAGAATGTAAACACAGAGTTAGGCAAAATGAAGTACAAAGAGTTAAACAATAAATTGAGAAGGGCCACAAATAAAGCAAAAGAAGAATGGTGGAAAACGTAATGTGAGGATATGGAAAGTTTACAGAAGAAGGGTGAAATTGGTGCTCTATACAGCAAGGTTAAGTTATTATCGGGAAGTAAGAAGGCAAGATCTGTGCTAACAGTTAAAGATAAGTGGGGTAAGATGAACCAGGAAAAATCCAAGAGAGATAGAAGGAATATATAGAAACACTGTATGGTAAAGAACTTAGGCCGAAAAGGTTAGACATAGAAAAGGAACATGACGTAGAAGAAGATAGCTTAGGTCCAGGCATACTCGACGATGAAGTAGAAAGGGCATTAAAGGAGATGAAAGCAAATAAGGCCGTGGGGGTGGACAACATACCTGTAGAACTGTTGAAATGTTTAGGAAAACGCGGGAAGAAGGCCCTATATGGACTGATTCCCAGTTTCTATGAAGAAGGAATCTGGCCGGAAGATTTTGTGAGATCGGTGTTTGTTCCTATTCCAAAAAAGACAAAGGCTATATCATGTGAGGATTACAGAACAATAAGTTTGATATCCCACGCAGCTAAAGTTATTCTCAGGATCATCAACAAAAGATAGAGAGTAAGGCAAATGATTACTTAGGGGATGATCAGTTTGGGTTTAGGAAGGGAAGAGGTACGCGTGATGCCATTGCAGTAATGAGATCACTAATCGAGAGTAATATGGAATATAATCAGGACGTATTTGCGTTTTACGTCGATTTCGAAAAAGCGTTTGATAGAGTGAATTGGAAAAAAACTGATGAGTTTTTTGCAGAAAATAGGAATAGATTTGAGGGATAGGCTAATCCGCAACCTGTACATGTCTCATACTGCTCAGGTGCGAGTGGGGAACGGAGAGTCCGGATGGGCATTGTTAGGAAGAGGGGTAAGGCAGGGTTGCCCATTATCACCGATGCTGTTCAACGTATATGTGGAGGAAATGATTAAAGAGGCATGGGAAGAACTGGAGGTAGGAATGAAAGTCGGAGGGGAATTGGTAAATACGGTCAGGTTTGCTGATGACCAAGCATTAGTTGCTCCGTCAGCCAAGGGGTTGCAAGCATTGCTGAGTGAATTGGAGGTTCAGTGCGATAAATATGGGATGAGAATCAATATTAATAAAACAAAGGTTATGCGATTTTCCAGAAAGAAAAAGGCTACGCTAAATATTAAAATAGGAGGGGAAAAAATAGAGCAGGTAGAGCAGTTTACATATCTCGGAAGTGTTTTGGACCAATACGGTCAAAGTGGTAGGGACGTAAGGAGAAGAATTGCGCTAGGCAAGGAGGCTTTCTCAAGGAGGAGGGAATTGATGACGGGGACGTTGAGTAGGGATGTTAAGACAAGACTCGTAAAAACTCTGATATGGAGCGTAGCTATGTACGCAGCGGAAACGTGGTCACTGAAGCAGGAGGATAGACGTAGATTGGAGGCTTTTGAAATGTGGGTGTGGAGAAGAATGGAGAAGGTGAAATGGACCGAAAGGAAAACAAATAAGGAAGTACTAGAGATGGTGGGTGAGGAGAGGGGTTTGTTGAGAGAAATCGTATGGAGGCAGGAAAAATGGATGAAAGGCGTATTGAGCGGTAGTGGAATGCTGAAGAGGGTAATAGAGGGGAGAATGTTGGGCAAGCGAGGTAAGGGCAGGAACAGGATAGGGATGTTGGACGGGATGAAGGGAGGAAAGAAGTACACCGAGATGAAGAGGGACCTGATATAGATTAGTTTGCTAGGTGGGGAGTCACAAAATTTTTATTTGATAGTTGTGTCCATCCAAAAAACTACCTTAAACGGTAGATTAGTTAGTAGGTAATCTACCGTTTAAGGTAGGTTTTTGGATGGACCCAACTATCAAATAAACATTTTGTGACTATATATATAAATATATATATATATATATATATATATATATATATATATATATATATATATATATATATATATATATATATATATATATATATGATTTCGTCAAAATAAATTGGATCTTACAGATTAATGGCTCTGTATTAAGTGTTGGTGCAATATTTATCTTTTTCGTTTTAGATGGTGGTTAGAATTGGTATTTACGTATATATCTCTCAGCTTTTTTGAGATTTTTTCCACCAAACCACTGAGGTAATGCCATCAGGATTTATAATATTTACATTTTTAATTGTTTTCAATACATATTATTGGAATTCACTTAAAATTCCTTTTCGTTTCAAGAGGCATACCTGAACTTAAGGAACACGCGTTGCATGAGGGGTTGGGGCACAATTAGGGGGAAAGTGGGAGGGGTGGGTCCACATTTGGCCTTAGTTCTCATATCCACTACCGTGGCAAATTAGCGCTCGATAAACTTGTTAACTAATATAAACTGCTAACGTGCCCCTGTGTGCCACATCACGTGCCATTTGCGAAGTGCCATGCGTTTACCATTCGTCCACGACTCTATGGAATTCATAGCTTCTTCTAAATTGAACTACGTACCTACCACTAAATCTATTTGTCGCCAAAATATATTATATTTCACGATCAAAATTTTTTTCCCAAATATGCAAAATTCTCTCGCCTTAACAATTGAAACAATACAAAAGGCCTCCCAAAGCCATTAAAAGTTGAAACTCCAAAATTGCTCAAATTACACTGTAAATGCTTGTGCAGGCAAGAACAACCTCAACCATTCAACTCGAGGCACTGAACACAAGGCTTAGGAAATGCATTCCATGCAAGAAATATGATAAAATCGAACAAATATAATAAGAATAATAACAATGCCAAAGTATCTCATTTTCACGCTTGCTAAACATGTTATATGAATCGTAAAAACCAAACAAAAGTCATTGTCATTCAGATACCAAATCACCTTGGTTTTTACAGCAGCGACAATAGCACTACCCAGAAACTACGGTGCAGGCGACTTTAAACTTAGGATACCATTGGACTGCTTCGAAAGAGCACCGAAGACGGTATCACTGCGTAGGGAGTTCCAGCATACTAATGTCCATGACGTTGTTTACCTTCTAAGGAGCGTGTGATGGCGACGCTCTCCCGATTCGGAAATACGAAATGGCGCCCAGTTCCTCTTTTTATGGAAAGGATTAAAATTATATGTGTTTGGTAGCACATCAAAGTACCAATAAATGAAAAATAAAAGATCCGATATTGACTCATATTAAAAGTACAAAGGCAGACATCGTCATACAAACAGAAAGTTGACTCTTTGAAGGCCTACTAGGCAGCGTTGTTTTTCCGAAAGGGTTCATCATCTACAGAAAATACGGGATCAATAGACTTGGTGGAGGAGCACTCATTGCAGTTAACAGACAACTCATTAACGTTATGAATACGCCATCAACGATATAAAAAGGGTTTGGTGTAACGTGAAGAATCAATATCACCAAAGCCTGTTTAAAAGTTCATTCTACAGAACCCATGACTCCTAAATGGATGTTCTCTTCAAGCTCTAAGATCATATATTCACACTCTTCAACAAGAATGGCAGCAGCAATACTACCTTGATCAAAAAGTTCCCGGAATTTATTCAGAAAATTAAAAATACAAGTTTATTCATCTAAATCTATATTGTCCCCTTCAAAGTAATCCCCATCGACTGCAACACACTTATGCCAGCGCTTGATCCAATCCTCGAAACATTTTTTATATTCGGTTTTCGGTATGTCCATCAGTGCTTCCTGCGATTTTTCCATTACTTCCTCTCGGCTGCTAAAACGCGTTCCCCGTAATGGTTTTTTAACTCGATTGAACAGAAAGAAGTCACAGGGAGCCAAATCAGGTGAATTCGGTGGCTGTTGGATGGTACTTGTTGCATTTTTCGTCAAAAAATTACGAATAATGATAGCACTCTGCGACGGTCTCGACGCACTGTGCGACGATTTCTGGTCTCTTTCGGCAAATTGCTTCACGCAAACGTCTCATAACGTCCAAATAATACTCTTTGTTTACTGTCTGGCCTTCTGGCAAAAATTCATGATGCACTACACCGTTGTAATCCATGAAAACCGTCAGCATTGCCTTCTTTTTTGACTGAAAACGACGTGGCTTTTTTGGTCTCGGCTCATTTGGTGAACGCCATTCACTTGCCTGATGTCTGGATTGCGTGTCGTACTCATAAACCCACGTCTCGTCTCCAGTAATGATCCTTTTGATGAATGTGGGATCGGATTCAGCCTCGCAAATCATGTCTTTTGCGACGTCAACACGGTCTCTTTTTTGCATGAAATTGAGGTCTTTTGGCACCAACTTTGCTGCTACACGACGGAAACCCAAATCATTAACCACAATGTCTTGGGCGGATCCATAGGCAATGTTCAAGTCCTCCGCTATTTCTCTGATGGTTAATTTGCGGTTATTGACCAACATTTCTTTTACTTTATCAATTTTTTCACCGACTTTCGATGTCGATGGTCTGCCACTGCGTTCATCATCTTCGATTGACTCACGACCACTTCTGAACCGCTCGTGCCACTGGTAAACGACCGTTTTTTTAGAGAATCGTTGCCGAAACACTTTTCCAACATTTCCAACGTCCGAGCGCCACTAAATCCGTTTTTTACGCAAAATTTAATACAAGTTCGTTGTTGCAAATTTAAATCCATTTCTGCAATTGTAAAAAATCGCCAACACACACAGAGATAGATGTACTCTTGGCTACGTAACTTTTGCAAATGTCAAGTTATGACACTAAGATTTAAAGGGAATATCAACAACAGATGTACCAATTTAACAAAAAAAACAGAACTCAAATCGGAACGATGGGAGCGCCACACGGTGGTTATTCAGGGAACTTTTTGAACAAGGTAGTATGTTTGCAGTTTTCGGCGTCTTTATTCTGCTGTAAATTCATTGGGACATCTATTCCATAGGGAAACCTGCAACAAATCGCCATTCCCGTCAAAATTCTCTCAAGATTTTACCCATATGTCTTAAAAGTTTCCTGAAGGAACAGGACGAACGGTATAGATTGGATATTAAGGGAAGAGGATAGGAACGTGTCATTTAATGGAAAATAGTTAACGTGGGAAGTGGAAAGATGTAAATAGCCAAATAAAAGCCAATTCTGGTGTCCTTAATTGGATATGTGTGGCAGATGACGAGGGGGGAACAAGGTTTTCTTTGCAGCCATTGTCAAAAGTTTTGCTTGAGGTAACTACATGTGGGGAATCTGGGAGGGAGGCGGACGAGGAAGAATGGTCACAGGGTACTCGGTATTTGTTAATTATATTATTGAGGGCTGTGGTGTATTGGTCAAAACAAATAGCAGAGCAGTTTCATATTGCAGGGGATACATGACATTTTTTGAAGAGCAGGAAGAAGTCGGCACAAACGGAGATATTTAAGAAGCTGCTGTTGCGGAATAGAATTTGCGATAACGATGGTGCAGGTTTTGCATCTGGCTCGGTCGTATGAAGTGATTTTGGGATTTGGAGTATATTTCGAAAGGTGCCCGTTGGTTTTAAGAATATTAAAAAGATTTGCGGGGCATTTAAATGTGACAGAGGAGCATTTGGAAAGTCGGTTGGCGGTGGTTTTGCTGTTGGACAGGATGGGGGAAATATCTCTAAGAATAAGCTTTTGGGACTGCACGCCAGGGAAATAGGTTGTGCAAATGGAACGAGTGTCGTTTTTGTTATTATGGGACATTTTTGGGGCGTATTTATGTCGGAGCATTTTTTGTGCAGGAGGGACTCCGGGCAACCATGCCGACCGGGTAGAGGCATGAAGCCTTGATGGGCATCATTTAGGTAACAGGGCTTGTTACAGATCCGGTGACACCGGGTCGAAATAGAATATGGCATTGATTGTTTATTGTGCAGAGGCTGAAAAATATTGAAGTGTAGACAAATTTATGTCCTTGTGGGTTAAATCTGGACTGCGGTGCGGAATTATTTTGAGAAAGGAGATTTGAACATCTAGAAAGGTGATGAAATATTGTGGGTGAAGGAAGTGGAAGATGTTGCATTGAGGGAAGGAAGGAAAAAGATAAAAGTTACAAGGGAATCCATACCATGTTGCCAAACGGGAATATACATACACATACGCACACATATACGAGTATATGTGTTTGTGGGGAGGGTTGCGGTAGTCTAGGGGTAAACCGAAGGGCCCGGGTTAGATTCCCGGGCAAGCCTTTCTGGGCACCTGCAGCTTCACACAACCTATGTAATTTTTCGGGTACCAGATCTTCCTGGGAAGCCATAACCGGCACAGGGAAAGGAACCCTACCCTGATATGTGAATTTCACACGCCATCGGGCTTAGCATTGGATGAACTCTATCAGCACCTACCAAACCGACCTTCGTTTTGATTACTGTGTTTTGGTGAATGTTATTATTAAAAGGTAATCTACCCTTTCTACCTTAGAAAAAAATTATATGTATTATATATATATATATATATATATATATATATATATATGTACACAGACATGTATACATACACGTGTATATATACGTGTATATATAGATAATTGCGTCGAAGTAACGTAAATAAAACGTGTTGAATAAAAAATGTGGACAGCAACAAACAATATAAGAACACATAAAAAGAACACTCACACGTTATTTCTTAATAATTTCGACGGAATGCACACGTAACTCCGTCGAAATTATTAAGAAATAACGTGTGAGTGTTCTTTGTATGTTTTCTTATATTGTTTGTTGCTGTCCAAGTTTTATATTTTCATACATACATACATAAAGGGTGCGACAACATAACTTCCTTTTTTGATAACATTTTGCGTTTGAAAAAAGGAAGTTATGTTACCACACCCTGTATGCACATGCAAAGACACACAAACACAGACATCGAGGAAATATTTTTGCGATTGCGATTTGATCGATTCCGCCTTCCCCACCTCTCCTCTGTTTGTCTTTCGTGTGTTCCTATTCTTTTTCCTTACATGTATGTGTATGTATGTATATATATGTATATATATATATTTATTTATATATGTATCAGGGAAAGGAACTGGCCCCCCTACCCTGATGTGTGGAAATTCACACGCCGTCGGGCTTAGCACTGGGTGAACTCTGCTAAAACCTACTAAACCGACCTTCGGGTTGATTACTGTGTTGATGATTTAATATATATATATATATATATATGCAAACATATATATACTTTTCCTTATATATATACATACATACATATAAATGATAAGTTTCTGAGTGTAGTGGAAGAGAAAATTTTGAGTAGGCTGAAGTAGAGATTAGCATGATCTTACCTCCCATAGTACAACCATTGATTTTAATGCAGTGTCTATTGTTAAATGCCAATGAGTCAAGTGTTGGGATGAGTCAACAAAGAAATTAAATACGCACACAGAAGACGAACGCACAGGGAAAAAACTCAACTAATATTTCGGTGATCACAGCCACCTTCGTAAGAGAAAAGGGAGTGGCTCCGGGTAAGCAAAAGTCACTCCTCTTAATCTGGTGAAGATGATTGGAACCACTGGAATATTAATTGAATCGTTTTTTTCTTTTGCAGGTACATATTTTTTCTTTTATCATGTAGGCATGGTAGGCATTAAGAGGATATGTACATTTGTGATGGTACATTTCGGCTGCAAACTGCCCGGTGTGGTACACGATGATGACGACGAAATAGAGGAGATCCATGACGATATCGCTGAAGTAATAAAAATATTTAGAGGGGCATAAAAGTCTAAATTTGGTACTGCAGCAAAGGTATTAGGCACAATCAAGGAATCGGGTATACATTTTGAACTAATGAAATTTTAGTAAATGAGATTCGGTTAGAGCTATACAGCCGAAATGACATATGTGTATAATTCAAGAAATACGTGTACCAATGGACTTTGAGAAAAATGTTATCGTCCCTTTAAGAAAAATAAAAAGTCAGAAAAATGTACTAACTTCAGAACAATCAGTCGGACGACCCTTTCATTGAAGATGCATGAATGCATTGACCAAACCTATCCAAAAAATGGGGAAGGAAGGAGCAGAGTATTTAATTGAGGGTCAATGTCGATTTAGAAGAAATAGAGGAGCAAGATAAGATATTTTTGCTAACAGATTAATCGCAGAGGAAATGATACAGAAATATCAAGTGGCCGTAATTCCTTGATCTTGAGAAAATATTTGACAACGAGGATTGGAATATGATTCGATTCTACGTACCCTGAGGGTAATTGAAATGAACTGCAATGACAAGGATGCGCGCTCTGCAAAGGAAGCAGTGATTACAATTGCTGAGAGTAGGGAAGAAACTAATATAAACAGAGATGCAGAGCTGCCCATTTTTGCCATTGATTTTCTAAGTGTACGAGATATTCTAAGAGATAAGGCAATTGATGACACAAAGGACAGTATGTGGCGGACTATGTCAAGGAGAAAGAGCAATTACATTGTGAGTAGTGGGCGACGTGTACCTACGGTAGAGAAAGGAGACCTTACAAGGATACTAGCAGGGAAAAGATCTCTTTTTTTGGAGAAGGGGATGAAAAAGTACAAACTCAAGGCAAATAAGATTAGAACCAAGTGAATGTTCTGTCTTTGAATTAGGGAAAAAGCTGTCCAAGTAAGCATTGGGAAAGACGTGATGGAAAAATTTGAAGAATTTTCCAATTTAGGCAGGAGTATCTCTAGCGATGGAAGAAGCGAGAGGGATACAGTAAGATAAGACAGAATATAAAAGGAGAAGTTATTCATTCAGAAGAAGCTACTACCTGCGGCAAAAATTGCTAGAATGGACATAAGGCAGAAATTCATTAAAGCTTTTAAATGGAGCATATTTTCTTATGAATGTGAGACGTGGGCGAATGAGGCGACGGAGAATTGAAGAATATAAGATTGGAGGTGACGGAAATGTTGTTCTATCTAAGAATGATAAAAGAAAGAAAATGGTTAGATGAAGTGTGGCAAATGAAGAAGTATTTCGAAGAATGTATGGAGAGAGACGCTCAAGGAGAGCACTCGGAAAACGAAGTGGGAAGGACACACCTGAGGCTTGCGGGAGACTGTACTTGAAGGGAGCAAAGAGGGGAGAAACCGCAGAGGAAATCCAAGGGACGAACTGTTAATCGAAGATGCCGGCGTGTGGAAACATGTAAGTCCGAAAACATTCGTAGGGGACAGGATAACACGAAGCACTTCTAAAAGCCAATCTTCGGAATGATAAACCGCGATGATGATTCATTCTCGACAGAAATGATTTCCAACCTCTTCATTCCCAAGGGCGGATCCAGGTCACCAAGCGGGTGTATCAGACAACAATTATTTTTTTAATTGACTTGATAAAATATGCGTTTGGACTCAAAATAATGCAAAATATTTTGGTACTTGAAAGGAAATTTAGTCACACATAGAAATTGCTGAGATGTTCGTCATATACCATTTGGACATCAGTTTAATTTTAGACGCGAAATTTGACCGACTTCCGTTACTCAGGTCCCTAAGCAGTCTCACGGCACGCTATTTGTGCCGAATGGATAAGTGAACCATTTTAGCCAAAAAATAAAATTTTAGTTTTTGCCTGTGAAATATGGCCGAACATGAAGTCCTTCCTCAAGGTATTTCTAACCACAGTTAGCTTGTTTTTCTGAACCAACCATTTGGCGTTCGTAGTTCGTGGGCACAGCCAAATGGCTTGAGGGGTGACTTAGCGCCACTGTGCCAAACGGCGAGGACTATGCTTCAAAATGTCATTATTACGCTACATAAATTACATCATGCGCAGTTGAAGGAAGGGAACACTGAATGCGGCCAGAATGCCGCAGTCCAGATGCATGGAGTGGCCTGCCGATCAGCTTGCTCCCTCCGAAGAGCTTTACCTCACCTTCCAAAAATTGTCGCGAACACATTTCTCTCCCACCGTGGTGCTACTTATCCTAAAACTCATGACATATTCCGTGCGCGCGCGCGGAGGATGGAAATAGCACACAAAATCTTTTCACCGCGATCTTCGCCTGAGCTGGCAAGGAGCGTTTCTGAGTCTTTGTGGCTTGCCTCACTGCATGGGAAAAGATAAACGCACACGATTTTTCTCCCACCCATATATGAAGATCTTACTCGGGCAATTGTTGAACTACTTCTACGTGTTAAAATTCAATTCAACGCGCTGACAATGATTGAGTTAATGGAACAATATTGGATATAAGGAGTAATATCGACAATATCGGGATAATCTGGTAATATCCATAATATCATTCATATTGTCAATATCGTCCATATAGCACATCGTCTCTGGGTCACATACCATGACATCCATACAGAATGTGAATAATATCATATATATCGCTGCCATTTGGTTTTATCCTACTGGGCTGACATTGGCTCTATCTTCATTCATTATTGGTATTTTGCCGAATTTCATGATATTTAGTATTTATTTTCTCTCCGTTTTAGATGTACATCCAGGGTATCCACAAATTGTCTACACATTTATGTGGCCAATGCATCTATGTCGATAAAAACGTCCTTATCGTCATCTCGACTATGTCGTCAAATCGACTATACGAATCGAATTTCAGTGTGCATGTAGATGCTTCTTGAAATATTTCATTTGCAATAGACGTTTCTTAAGCGGTATTGAAAGTATTAATAGTAGATTGGGCAACTTTAGTTGGGATATTGAAGTGGATTTCATTGATCTGGCATATCCTATCGTCGTGCATGGAGCCTCTCAGGGTTTCAGTAGCTCACTCTATGAGTAAGGCCTCGCAGATGATAGCATGGAAGGAAAACAAACACAACGACGAAAGCCTAGGGTAGATGGTAGTTCAGTGCGTAGATTTTTTTCTGGGGCAATAATGAAATAGTTATTGACGAAAACGTGGAACCAATCAGAGTAGGAGCGTGCGGCTCTCGGAAAGTACATAATAAAGACAATCAAACTGCGCATAATTTCATCCCCACTTCCAAGAAATATGCAGTGTTAGATATAAAAATATTACCACACTAAATGTCCGACGCATAAAAAATAAAGCATCAAATGTTGAACATTATTTGAAAATGCAGGCGTCTTAATAGGAAGGGGAAGTTCGCTGAGAGAAGTTAAAGCAAACATCAAGATTTTCTGAAAGGGTTCATTTTCTACAGAAGACACAAACCCATTACACTTATCGATGGAGAATTTATCGCAGTTAATTCATAACTCAGTATCTAGCGCTGTGAATGCGACCAAAAGGAACCGACGATAAGGAACCAAGATGGTCCCACATATAGCCAGAGCGGAGTTAAAGAGACAAAGAAAAATTCTCTCCAATTTTTAAAAATATCATGAAAAGTAATGAAAGAAATCTGAATTAGATCTTAGGAAAGAAACTAATAGAATATCGAGCAAGAAAGCAAAGCTGCGTAACGTTTTAGGTGACTTTCAAACCAATACGCCCTGCCAATATTTGCAGTGAAGCCTAAATCATTTTGGTCTTATATTCGTTTGTAAGAAAAGACGTCAAATGTACCTTATTTAATGGCAGGAAATGGCGATATTGTTACAGACAATGTCAACAAAGAAAATATTCTTAAAAATATCTTTCACGACGTCAGCAACAAAAATATTAGCTTCTAAAACGAAGTCCCCACACATCTAAAGAGTTCAAGAATGACATATAAGTGAAACCTCTTGAATCATTGCATAAGTTTCAGTTGTACTTTTCCCAAGGTTCAAAATTGAATGCTTTGTACAACATTCAAGGCTCACACGCTGCTTCTCCAACACTTTCATTCTCACCGACACAAGAATTTGTACAGCAAATGGGTGTAAGCTCAGACAAGAATCGCTCTTGTCTGAGCTTACACAGAGAAAAGTCGAAATTGGACCACGAGCAAGGCAGTGTTTTACTTCCTACAACCGCCAGTAGAGGGCGACACCTCGCTGATTGTGATCCTTCCAAAAGTTCGCGCGTAGGAAAATCAGTCTCATCTTTTTTATAGAGAGATTTTATTATTGTTCCAAGAAGGAATTTAAAAACAATTTCGAAACAAATAAAAAACAAAGCCACTGGTCCGGATGAAATTCCGGCTGTAATGCTGAAGGGACTTTTTAAAGATATTGCACCTCATGTAAAAACTTTTTTTTATCAGTCGATAGAGGACGGTTCAGTACCTCGCGTCAAAACATGCTCACGAAGGATCCCGTTAATTTCAAATCAATTTCTTTGGCATCGGAACACTGCCAAATATTTGTGCACATCGTTGTTAGAAATTTAAATTACCAAGTGAAGTGACGTACCACTTCGAGTGGACCACAATTTAGACGTGGTGAAAGGCCTTGTGTGTTCTCATGATCCTCCAGAACTCTAATAACTTTGATAACGTAGTGGATGTACCTGTAGTTAACATGATCTACATTATTTCAGTTATTTTACAACACTATATTGTAATTAAAAGTTAAGAAATATTAAATTTTGATGTTGCATGCCTGCTGAGTAATCATCTCCTGCCGCACACCCTAGCGGTGGCTTGTGAGTGGATCCAGGTGGGTAGATAGATTTATAGAGGCAAAGTTAACGCTGAATTAAACAAAAATCAATTGAGCCACTTTAAAAGTTACAACTTTTAAAGATATGATTCGAGGAATTTCGAATTTCGCAGCGGCAGTTTACCCAAAAAATAATGAAAAACCATAAACCCAGTAATCAACCCTAAGGTCGATTTGGTAGGTGATGATAGAGTTCACCCAGTACCAAGCCCAACGGCGGGTGAAATTCACACATCAGGATAATGGGCCAGTTCCTTTCCCTGTGCCGGTTATGATTTCCCAGGAAGAACTGGTATCCGAAAAATCACGTAGCTTGGGTGGAGCTGCAGGTGCCCAGAGAGCCTTGCCCTGGGTTCTAACTCCGGTCAGTAGTCCAACGCTCTATCCCTGGACTACCGGGAACGTTTGATTGGTGCTCACCATTGTAGTGAATCAAGATAATCTTCGAGCAACCCTATTTATTCCATTTGCCATACAATTTTAATTCGTTGTTAAATCATTTCTCGCTGGTGTAATGTAACTTCGTGATTTTTTTCCCCTTGCAATATCACTAATCCTCTTCGTGCAGTTCATGAATCACTGCCAACTCTGTACCTGTATTTGTTTTTCAATTCATATTATTATGAACAATGAGTATAAATACAAAATACATTTAATCATAAATAGGTTTGAAGATGACTTGATATGTTTTCGTGGAAAAATAAGATAGAGCAATAAAACAGTTTCTGGCGTAACTTGGTAGAAAATCTTCATATTGACGTTTTTCAATTAAACAACTTTGCTTTTCCACATAAAATTTTATTCTCACGACCCAGGTTTCGTTACAGAATAACAGCATCAGGTATACTGTAACGAAGCCTGGCTCGTGAGAATAAAATTTTATGTGGAAAAGCAAAGTTGTTTGATTGAGAAACGTCAATAAGATAGAGCATTATGCCCTACCAGGTAAACTTCAGGAACGTATACTCCCATTTTATGTGAAAGTGAATAATATTCTTTCTCATTTAGTCGAATATATAAGGTATCTTAAGCATCCGAATTGAAAAAATAATTCATTGGGAGATGTGAACGGTCTTGTGTAGTATTTTGAAATGGTGTTGGCCTTTTACGTGTGGATAACTGAAATCTTCCCTCACTAATATTTATTCCTCTTGAGGTCAATGTACTCACTATTCTCGCCAGTACACATGCGGCAATGAGGGAATTGTGGGAGAGGAGACCAAAGGTGACAAAAACGAAAGGGGAGGAAACGATAACAAAAGGAACAGAAGGGGGCAGTGAAATCAGAGGAGGGCTGTATAAGTGTCTGGGGTAAGAGCCATGCATGAGTTCACTTATTCACCTCATCCTCCCCATTTTCTCATCCTTGAGCATTTAGTTTCTTAGAAATCCGGAACATCAAAGATCTCGGAGCGATTTCAAGGAAATAAATAAAACTTGTTAGTTAGTTATAGAATGGAAATGTTCCTTCTTTCGCTGCTGACTTCCTGTGTACGCACAGTACGACGCGTTGTCGCGGTTTACTCCTCCGACGCTACGTGTACGGACCACTTTAACGAAGTACGAGTATTTTCCAGTGAACGTTAACAACAGACGAAATTCATTTTTTACATGTTTCTGTGTTGAAGAAGATCCTCGTTTATTCATTGATAAGATGCATCTTCGATTCTCAAATACACACGTTTTTGAAAATTAATATATTATTCGGTTATCTTGAGAGTCGTTAAGTTTAATTTCAACTTTTTCATAGGTTTCTAATATCCTGATTACGGGGTAACTTTGAAGTTACATCATAAATGAAAGGAGGAAAGAAAAAGCAAGATATCAAATGCACAACAAGGTGTTCATTTGTACAAATGTACAAGATGCACAACCAAAGGAATTTGGCGTTCGAATAATTCGGACCCCACAGTAATCCACTTTACTAGGAGGTCTGACTTACATTTCCCTACGCCTAATTCCAAGGATTTGTTAAATGTTTTTTTTATGACGAGTTTTATCCACTTCGGTGGGAATCCAATCACAATGCAGGAAATATGTTTTAGGCACGACGTCCCCTAGGCCTAGAATTTCAGAATGGAAATGTCGTGATTAATTCATTATTTTTCATGGTTAAATATTTAAAATGGGAAGTATTCAGATACCCAGGATGACAGAGTACGGAAAAAAGTTGGAATTATATAAAATTACATGTTTTTCATAAAGTATGGGGAGAGAACGGTTTATGTTGACTCTGAGACCCTTGCATTATATGAAAACCCCCATCGAAAGCGCCAGCCTTGAGTCAACTGATCGATTGCATTAAGTTCAGCCATTGTTGAATTAATATCATCAAACGACGAAAAAAATTATTCTACAGGGAAAAATTTAAGTTTGAGTTGATGTTTTTTTTTTGAAGGTCGTATAATACTTCGACTCTGCATACTATTTTCGAGAAAAAACGCAAGTAAACTAAAAAAATTAGTAAATAAAACTATTATTATTGGTATCTCTCGATTAAGATAGGTTTTGGAGCCTTGCCTCCCCCGCTGCCGGGTACTACACACGGTCATTTAGGCCGAGTCCTATATTTGCCAAGACTGATTTTCTCTATACTCTCCATGATAAAATCTTGGGAAAAACGGGTGGTTTCCCGTAACCTTCGTTAGTAGCGTTTTTAACGTGACACCATCACTCAATGGCCGCTCCACTGGGGTCAGACGCCTTTGCAGCCGCCTCACTGAGGAACAGACGCTGCGTGGACTACCTTTCGTCTGGCTCCTAACCTTCGACCTATCATGGTATTCATGGGTGACCTTACCTGGAGCAAAGGTATTTGCTCCTATTATTACCACGGCTCAGGTAATATTTCTTATAAAACATTTCATTGGAAAAAGTGATATCTAAGATAAAAATACTTGCAATAAAATTTTCGTTTATATTTAATGGCTTAAAAATTACTGAAATATTTGAAGTGCAATTTCTCAAATAATAGTTTTTAATTTTTTCTTCAAAAGTTCAAATGATACATAAAACCTCTTGCTTTAGTAGGGCTCATTTTTCCTGCTCGACCGGACGCTTTGCGGCGTGATTTGAGTCACCGCGATTGTGATAATTCACCACGATGATTCTCAAATCTATTGTTACAATTTTCATCAAAATGAATGATAGTTTTACAAGCGGTTTCTAAGTTAATATGCGTCATCTGTAGTCAAAACCTTTGGTGATTACTTCGGGTCCATCATATTATATGCCTTGCAGGCTTTGTCTGTCTGCCAATAAGTATGCGTTCAGAGAACTTCTAGCAAAAGAGAATTCTGGTGACGGGTATATTCAGCCCACACATAACTAGGATGGATGAGTTCCTTTCTGGGTGCAACAACCTCTACTCTCAATTGTTAATAAACACAAGATCATTTGCTGCTAAAGCCCCCTGAGTAACATCACGAACGATTTCGTTTCCCAAAACAATACACTGTAATCACTGTGGCCTTGAGTACAGTTACATCAAGTGTCCGAGGTAAACGTGGTTCAATCACAGCAGTAGATGTAAAGATAATGCATGCATGTTTTTGGTACCCTCTCCCAATTGATTGGGTCGGTATAGAGGGAGGGTAAGTTTGCCGCACGGGAGGGGAATCTACGTGTCTTCCTGGCATTGTTCGAATAAGGAGACCTTTCAGGATGTACACCGTCTCACGGGTTTTGCTACTCAGCTGACCGTCGTAGCTAACTTCTATCCACACATAGTTCTCAGCCCTCCGCTAAGACGCCACTGTTGGACACTCACCACCTAGCGGATTACGTTGAAGTCAGGAACAATTCCCCCCACATGGCTCTGTGACTTCCTCTAACGTACTGACATTTTGGGGATGTACGTATTTTTTTGTTTGAGGGAATAAAAGTATTTTAGTTTTGGCCAAGTCCGTCGACACCATTCGCCTTCTGCAACGTGCACAGGAAAAAGAAAGTATGGGGGAATGACGGCGGTACTCAGGAAACCATTTTGAATTATTAGAAAAAATCATAATACACTTAGTGTTTTATCGTTAAGTTGGATTATTATTACAGACTCGAAGCACATTTTTTCGTGTTTTTCGTAATGGAATTTCTTATTGGGTACTTCATTTGGGGTAGATTTTTTTGAGGTATTACTGTAATTTTTTCATGTTTCCGAAAATGCTGTGGCATACGATATGTAGGGGGTACCGTAAACTTTTAATTAGCAATAAAAATATCCGAAATAGGAACTAAATTTCTATTTTTTATTCTTAAGACTTCTCTTCAAAGTCATCATCCAGAGTTGTACATTTCTCCCTGCGTTTCTTGATCTTTCGAAGGCCGTTATTGCAGAACTCAGCAGATTGCGTCGAGAAATATTGTTCCACCTCTTGAAAGACACAATTTTTTCAGGCAAATTGGCTACCCCGAAATGGTTTTTGAGTTCTGAGAATTATAAAAAGTCACTTGGGGTGAGATCGGGAGAATAGGGCGGATGTGGCAAAATTTTGAAGTCGCATTGCTTCGATTTCCGCTTGTGTTGTGCTCGTAATTACAGGTTGTGCCGCGTTTGCTTCTGAATAGGAGTCAGTAGTAGTGGAACCCAGCGTGCTGACACTTTTGACTTGCGCAGTTCTTCCTGACTAGTTTTCCACACATTGCTATAACTAAGATAAGTCTCGTTCATGTTCATTTGGACTTACTTAAAAACGGAATAACTTACTATAAACGATACTCTCTCCTAAGGAAATTTATTATTAATTGTCACTATAGTCAATACGCCTTAAGTAAGGACTTACGATCAGAGAGAATCTGGACCATTAAGCAGGAGAACGTGGCCAAAACTGACCTCCACTTAGTGAAAAAAGTTAAGAGGTAACAATGATAAACTTCGTCTGAAACATACAATAGATTATACTTGAATTTTTTTACAGGATACATTTTTAAGCATATCGAGCAACTGGACCGTCCTCCTATCCATCAAAGCGCTAAAAATGTTAAATTCGGTAATTTTTTTTTCTGATTTCTATTATTTGTATTGCTAACAACGAATACTTCGATATATTTTTAGAGACTAACTACTTCTTCCGATTTTTAAAATCGGTATAAGTATAAGAGACGTCCTTCCAGTTTTTTAATTGCTCTGGGTCCAGGACAAGGCAGGTGCTGCGCACCCTTGTGGTCGACGGCTCCAAAACTCATGACGTCATCTGGATAATTTTGAAATCCACAACACGTTTACTAAAGCATGTTATCAGCGGTATTAGTTAAGAAGGGGTTAAGTCCGCTCGCAAACATCAATTTATGGTGAATGTTTTCCCATTTATTCAGTTAAATTAAGCATCGTATATCTGAATGCCTCGTGATGCCTCATTGCGCCATGTTTGGGTTCGATAATAATGCCAAAAACGGTAAGGTGACATTGTTAAGATTTTCCTCTAATCTTTCGAGACGGGAAAAGTGGAGCACCAGCGATGTCTTCTATGATGATGAGAACATAAAAATACATCAGTTATTTCATTCCAAATGGTTTATCACGTTCTTTTTATTTGCTTCAAGTATTGGAGTATGGGGTTTAATCATCGTGCGATATGTAATTGTCAACAAGGCTTTACTTTTATGAATGATTTAAGCTAGGATTCACTAATCGTGGTCAACTTTTTTATGAAGCGTTAGATTTCCTGTAATATGCTAGTTTTCCGACTTTTACTCTCTTCTACCACCTAACCCCTCGTCACACAATTACAATATTAAAATTATATATAAATTACATTGGATTGTACATAAATAGTAATTAAATTAATACATAGAGCTAACGTTAACTAATTAATTCATTTTAGGACAAACATGCAGCCACACAATGCATTAGTTCCCTAGTTGACTATTTACACAAAATATACAACATACACACATGCAATATATACAAATACTATACTTACATACACATACCAATACAAGCAAAAAATACTTGTAAAACCATATTCCTGGTTATACGTATTTATAATCGCCAATACAAAGTATGACGCTACTGCGAAAGAAAAAGGTAGGATCTCGAGACTGTTTACAGCTCTTTTTCACTAGTTGGTTTGCTGGGAAATTGTTGTTTATGAAGTGCACGCTTGAATGGTGGGAGACATGGTGCACATAACGGATGATAGCCCATGCCAATGACGACATGCTGTGACTGCAAATGACTGGTTGTATGTAGTTGTTCTGTAAAGAGGGATAACGAGTTTATGATTACCTCTGGTGTTTAGTTTACGTATTCTATCAAGGTTGTTGAAGTCATTGGTATAATACTGAGGGATTTTATAATTTATTATGGGGTAGAGTAAGGAAAGCATATGGAGATTCCTGCGAGAATCTAGAAATAGCCTGTTAAGTTTGTTAAAATATTCTATAATGTGATCAGTAATTTTCAAATAGTAATTGAAGCGTACGCATGAGTTAAATGTCTTTTGTAGTTTTACCGAGCTCGTTTGAAAGGTCTTGATACGCTATGTCACCATAATCAAAGTAAGAAATAATGAGAGAAGAAACTTCTTTTTTAATGTGATGAGCTTGAAGTTCTGCAAGTTTTAAAACTTGTGAAGACCACGAGAAATTTCCATCCATAAGGAAGCCTAGATTTGTTACAACATTCTTAAATGAAATGAGTGTGCCTTGGAAATATGAGTTGGGTGGCTGAAATACAGCGATAGATTTTGGCAGTTTGGGATATCCAATTAGCACAGCTTGCGTTTTATGTGAATTTAGGCTAATGAAGTTTTGCGTGCTCCATCTTGTTATGTTATTAAAGTCAGCATTCATTTGTTTTATAACGAGAGGAAGGTGGAAGGATTGTGGTACCGGAGGTCTTCTGCATACAGGTGATATTTTGAGCATTGAAAATATGAAGTAATGTCATTAATATGTAACGATAATAGTAGTGACCCAAAATGCTTAGGCGTCATCATTAGGTACAAAAAGTACCTGATGATGACGCCTAAGCGTTGAAACTAGTTGTACGATAATAAAGAACAGTGGATGCATACATTGTGTTTCTTAATTTAATGCTATTTAGTTTACCGTGGAAAGATTTCAGAATTTTGATTTTTGTCAAAGTATTTACTGCGTTTAGTAGCAAGGCGAATTTATTGTTCAATATGCCGAGCGACTGCGAAGTGGATAGAGAGACACATCGTTGTTTTTATCTATTCCGACAGATTTAAGTTTACTCCAGAGGTTATTTGGCTGTTCCCTTACCCTAGTAACTGCGTCAAAATATCACATTCTTACATTTCTTATCTCCTACTTAGCTTTATTCCTAAGTTTCTTATGTTTATCTAATAAGGTTACGTTTTTGATCTCTTAAAATCGCGGCAAACTGTATCGCGTACAACCATGAATTTCCTCACGTCTGGTGTCAGCCATGGTTCAGGTGGTTTAGAAAAACTCATAGTTCTTTCAGTGGTGAATGATTCCAGTAATTGGATTAGAAAAAATTTCAAACTTCAACTTTTTCTTCGACGCCATTTTGATATTAAATATTGCACTATGGAAGAGATGCAGCGGAATCAATTAAATCATATTCATTTATAAGATTCCAGTGACGTTTACGAATACGTTTGCTTAAACTTTGGGGTGTTGAGTGAGTAGACTATGTAGATTAAGTCATGGGAGGAGATGCCAGGTACAGCAATATCTAATCATTATTTTTAAAAGGTAAGGTTGATTTAAGTTTGCGTGTATTTTTCATACTCTTATTACTTATTTGCTTACTTACTTATTACTTACTTACTTATTTGCGCCATTTGAGTCTGTTTGAGCAGTATTGGCTGTGTATGGCGATTCATGTGGTAGAAAAAATACTCTCTGGTCGGAATCAATCATTGGCTAAGGAGACTGACATGGCAGGAAATATTTTATATGGGAGTCTTTCTTTTTACGCCACGAGACAGAACATGTCTTCAGACTTTGAAATCGCGCGCGGAGAAACCAAAATGAAGTTTAATGACGATTTCGCAGAAGCTGAACTAATGGAATAGTTCCCTACCTATGCAATGGGCAAGAAGCTGTGCTATCGCCAGGAAAAAGAGAATCGAAATGCAGCTTTAAAGTAGAAGAATTAGGTCTCGAAGAAGGCAAGAAAGAAGAGGAGACTTTCTTCCTTAAAAAGTTGCATATGATCTAAGTGAAATAAATCCGGACGTGTCGAGTGTACCTGTTATCCGCCATCATGCAGCGCAGCCATAACATTAGATGCTACTGCTCCGTCGAATCGGTCAACCTGCATATTGGGGGAAATATGGATGAAAAAACGACCAGAATTTCATAAAGATATGAGAGCAGAAACCCAATAAAACTGTCTTAATTTTTAAATATGTGTACTGCTGAATGGGAGTAGCTACCTATAGAGTTGATTAAGTCCTTTCCATCAACTGCTAGGAGTTTTGAAAATAGGTGCAAGGTAGCCACCAGAAAAAGGATTGGGTGATAAAATTTACAATGAATGTGTGTGATAATGGCCTGTAAAAGATGTGGACGGCGTGCGACGTAAGATTGTTAAAGTGCGTGCTGCTGGACGGTGCGTGATTTCAGACGGGGTGTGGAGTTGGACGGTGCGTTGTTTACATGTTGCAATGCTGGGCCATGTGTGATGGATTTGTTTTCGGATTTGCATTGAATGAGTTAGTATGCAGCAGATTAGATTGTTTTTTTTTATGGGTGCTCATGTTATTGTTTCAAGTTTGATGGTGATGCTAAGGATTTATGTAATGCCAGACACTACCGATCTTTACACGTGTATATTGATAATAATATTTTTGGATAGCGATGAGTCTATGAGCTCAAGCGGTACCGATACACATGGTAACAGTGGTGAATCTTTTTCCCTTGGAAAACAAGTATTAAAAATTTTAACACAATCCTACAGACCCTTGTATCATCACCAGTATTACTCATAAATCTTGGATCCAAAACATAAGGCAATGATTTCATAATTAAGGGAAAGGTTTTCTAGGACTAGTCCTCAGGGTGAGAACAATCGCATAACTTCAGGCGTTATCCTGCAGTTGGGCTGTACCGCATTTACAAGAGAATTTTCGTGTCATGCAATTCAGGTTTGCAAATGATGGAGCACGTTTCTGAGCAAGGGATTCCGACGCAAGGCGTGGGAAGGCTCTACACCAAGAATTGGTGGACAAAGCTATATATTTCCTTTTCTTCAAAGTCGGATATAGGCAGGAATTGGCTGTCTTCAAAGATATTGTGTGTGTAAAAGATAGAAACTCGAGTTCACAGAAGAGATTCGCACTTGGGAACCCAAAGGAAAGTTTCCATCTCATTATAAAGAAAAATATAGCGCATGAATCTGAAATTTCGTTTTCGAAGATTTCTGAATCATGACCAAATATTATTTAAGTGTTTGCTGAAGTATCAGGTGTTGATACTGCGTGTATATGCTTATCACATCAAATCATGTTTATCTGAACAAGACTACGACTGCTTCAGGAGTAAAATCTGGTTTTCATGATTGCCACACATAGGAATTATTTGTGCTGTTTTTACGAAAAAATATACTATCGAAATAGATAGCAAGGCACTGTCCAAAATATTGACAAAATCCTCGCAATATGTTGTAAAGATTATTTCATTTAATTGTTTGGCCCCAATAGTGGGTTAAGAATAATAAATATAGCATGGAGATAATTTCAATATAATCAGATGATTTCATTGATATATTCGCCAGCTTCTGGCGCACGAATATACAGGTATGTATGTGTCGCAGAGAACGTCTAAATGGTGGTATTTTTCAACCCTTTTATCTCTAAGAAGGTTGCTCCATTGATATCGCTGATCTTTCTGATCTGATCTGATAATTTCACTTTCTTGTTGCGGGACAGTGCCCAAGAAATGAATCCGTAACCTGGCCTCTGGCTACACTGGATATTACTGTCCGAATTAAAGGATAATTGCAAAACGTTATATGATATAGTAATTTCCTCGGGAATATCCTTTTTTTAATTCAATTCCTTTAATGCCTTTATATTCCGCCATCAATTATGTCTGACCCTTAGCTGTTGTCAAGTATGTCAATTTCTCTTTCTATATTTGCTGGCTTATTCTATTTACTGTATAATATTTGTATATACCAAATGTATTTACCAAATATAACGTTCCTCTTTATATTTATTCCAGTTCTCTTGAATCTTCCCTGGTTCAATTTATATTTTTTCTATCTTTTCTTCGATTGTTTTTACGAATTTCCCCTTCTTATTTAATAAAAGTCACTTTCCAGCATAACGCACCTATTTCACCCTTCCAATGTCAACTTTCCATTTTTTCACATTTATTTTTCCACCACTCTTCTTTGGCTCTGTATATTTCCCGCCTCTGTTTATTAATCAACTGTTTATTTTTTTCCTTCTAATGGGGTCTGAGTTTACATTCTTCCATTTCATTCTCTCGTCGATCTTTATAATCATCTCATACGTAATCCACGTTTTCCTTGTCGTTTCCCCAATTCATTTTACTATAGCTTCCGTATACCCTCCCACCGGGCTTCTACTGCCCATCTCCCTGTCCTCAATTATAATTTTCCTACATCCAGCTCGAAATCTTTTCTTGTCATCCCATTTAACGCCTCTAAATTCCAATTCCAACACCGTCTTCCCTTTTTTATCCTCTTGACTCCGACAACACTTGGCTAATTTATTTATCATCATCACCATTGGTCGTTCAATCCCAAGATTGGTTGACTGCAGCTCTCCAACCTACCCTATCTGATGCTAATTGGCTTACTTTCTAGTATTTTCTGCGACGTACTGTCTTCTTTTTTGCCCCATGCATTTATCTCCTGGCCTTCCTCTTAGGACTTTTCCCTCTATTTTCCCTTCTATTATATTCAAAAGTGTGGGTAGACAACATTCCTGCGGAACTACTGAAATGTTTAGGAAAATGTGGGAGGAAGACTCAATATGGACTGATTCGTAGTATCTATGAGGAAGGAATCTGGCCGGAAGACTATGTGAGATCAGTGTTAGTTCCTGTTCCGAAAAAGGTAAATGGAACGTCATGTGAGGACTACAGAACAATAATTTTGATATCCCACGCAGCTAAAGTTGTTCTCAGGATCCTCAACCAAAGGATATGAACTAGGGCAAATGATTACTTAGGGGATGATCAGTTTGGGTTTAGGAAGGGGAGAGGTACGCGTGATGTCATTGCAGTAATGAGATCACTAATCGAGAGTAATATGGAAGGCAATCAGGACGTATTTGCCTTTTACGTCGATTTCGAAAAAGCGTTTGATAGAGTGAATTGGAAAAAAATTAATGAGTTATTTTGCAGAAAATAGGAATAGATTGGAGGGATAGGCTAATCCGCAACCTGTACATGTCTCAGACTGCTCAGGTGCGAGTGGGGAACGGAGAGTCCGGATGGGCATTGTTAGGAAGAGGGGTAAGGCAGGGTTGCCCATTATCACCGATGCTGTTCAACGTATATGTGGAGGAAATGATTAAAGAGGCATGGGAAGAACTGGAGGTCGGAATGAAAGTCGGAGGGGAATTCGTAAAATTGGTTAGGTTTGCTGATGACCAAGCATTATTTGCTCAGTCAGCCATGGGGTTGCAAGCATTGCTGAGTGAATTGGAAATTCAGTACGATAGATATGGGATGAGAATCAATATTAATGAAACAAAGGTAATGCGATTTTCCAGAAAGAAAAAGGCTAAGCTAAACATTAAATTAGGAAGGGAAAAAATAGAGCATGTAGAATAGTTTACGTAACTCGGAAGTGCTTTGGACCAAAACGGTCAAAGAAGTAAGGAGAAGAATTGCGCTAGGCAAAGTGGCTTTCACAAAGAGGAGGGAGTTGATGGCAGGGACGTTGAGTGAGGGTGTTAAGAAAAGACTCGTAAAAATTTTTATATGGAGCGTAGCTATGTACTTGACATAGCAAACGTGGTCATGGAAGCAGGAGAATAGACGTAGATTGGAAACTTTTGAAATGTGGGCGTGGAGAAGGTGAAATGGACCGAAATGAAAACAAATGAGTAAGTACTAGGGATAGTGGACGAGGAGAGGGGTGAGTTGAGAGAAATCCTATAGAGGCAGGAAAAATGGATGAAGGGCGTATTGATCGGCAGTGGGATGTTTAAGACTGTGATAGAGGGGAGAATGTTAGGCAAGCGAGGAATGGGAAGGAATAGGATAGAGATATTGGACGGAATGAGGGGAGGAAAGAAGGAAACAGAGATTAATAAAAGTCCTTCCTCATTTGTTTTCCTTTCGGTCCATTTCACCTTTTCCATTCTTCTCCACACCCACATTTCAAAAGCCTCCAATCTACGTCTATCCTCCTGCTTCAGCGACCACGTTTCCGCGCCGTACATAGCTACGCTCCATATCAGAGTTTTTACGAGTCTTGTCTTAACGTCCCTACTCAAGGTCCCCGTCATCAACTCCCTCCTTCTTGAGAAAGCCTCCTTGCCTAGCGCAATTCTTCTCCTTACGTCCCTACCACTTTGACCGTATTGGTCCAAAACACTTCCGAGATATGTAAACTGCTCTACCTGCTCTATTCTTTCCCCGCCTATTTTAATATTTAGCTTAGCCTTTTTCTTTCTGGAAAATCGCATAACCTTTGTTTTATTAATAATGATTCTCATCCCATATTTATCGCACTGAACCTCCAATTCACTCAGCAATGCTTGCAACCCCTTGGCTGACTGAGCAACTAATGCTTGGTCATCAGCAAACCTAACCGATTTTACCAATTCCCCTCCGACTTTCATTCCTACCTCCAGTTCTTCCCATGCCTCTTTAATCATTTCCTCTACATATACGTTGAACAGTACCGGTGACAATGGGCAACCCTGCCTTACACCTCTTCCTAACACTGCCCATCCGGACTCTCCGTTCCCCACTCGCACCTGAGCAGTCTGAGACATGTACAGGTTGCGGATCAGTCTCCTGTCCCTCCAATCCATTCCTATTTTCTGCAATACACGCATTAATTTTTCCCAATTCACTCTATCAAACGCTTTTTCGAAATCTACAAAACAGGCAAAAACGTCCTGATTGTATTCTATATTCCTCTCGACTAGTGATCTCATTACTGCAATGGCATCACGCGTACCTTTTCCTTTCCTGAACCCAAACTGATCATCCCCTAAGTAATCATTTGCCTTACTCTCTATCCTTTTGTTGATGATCCTGAGAATAACTTTAGCTGCGTGGGATATCAAACTTATTGTTCTGTAATCCTCACATGACGAAGCCTTTGCCTTTTTTGGAATAGGAACTAACACCGATCTCACAAAATCTTCCGGCCAGATTCCTTCCTCATAGATACTACGAATCAGTCCATATATGGCCTTCTTCCCACCTTTCCCTAACCATTTCAACATTTCTACAGGAATATTGTCCACCCCCACAGCCTTATTTGCTTTCATCTCCTTTAATGCCCTTTCTATTTCATCGTCGAGTATGCCTGGACCTAAGCTATCTTCTTCTACGTCATGTTCCTTTTCTATGTCTAACCTTGTCGGCCTA
>CM073779.1:48521837-48618871 GCA_037158775.1 Hetaerina titia | reverse complement strand
GCACAGATCTTGCCTTGTTACTTCCCGATAATAACTTAACCTTGCTGTATAGAGCACCAATTTCACCCTTCTTCTGTAATATATATATATATATAATTATTACTCCTGCCAGCACAGCTCTAGGGGTCATCGGAACGCACAAGCCTTTCCACCACGTCAAGCTTGTAGTCCATGGGAGGGATACAGTGAATATATATATATATATATATATATATATATATTAATATATATATATTAATATATATATATATTAATATATATATATATTAATGTATATATAAATATATATATATGTTATATATATATATATATTATCGTGTGACAGTCTCACGGATGTGAATAATTATGTATCAAGTTAGCTCTAGTGAACCAAAAAAAACACAGAAAAACTCAAAAAAGAAAAGAAAGTCACACGTTTTCGAATTTTCGGTGGTACAAGCCACCTTTCTCAATGAAGAGAAGGAAAGAACTGAGGAATATGTTATAACAGAAACGACTGGAGACACTGGATGAAAGGGAAAGATGGAGAAAGGTTTGCGAGGGGAAGAGTTGGGAGAGGAATTTTTAGAAGTATGGCAACATTATGGGAGGTGTTGGGAGCAGAGGGGGGATGAGAATATGTGAAGATCGGGGTAGTTAATATCTAATATTAATACCCCGGTATTTCCAGTAATCCAGGAGCCAGATAAGCGCCTGCTCTATTGTTTTGAGTTTGAGTGGAGGGTCAGAGGGTGGGAGGGATGCTAAAATGGATATGTAATAGCAGTTATCAAAGGGAGTGTTGGGTTCGGGCGCGTGTTTTAGGGATGGAGCATCCCAATCAGGGATGAATTTTTGCATGAGGCCCGGTGGTTATTGATTCTAATATTGAGTGTTGTGGTACACTGTCCAATATAAAAGGCAGGGTATAGTTGACACTGCAGAAGGTAAACTGCATTGCTGGAGGTACATGAGGAGTAGGGAATTGGTGGGAGAGAGTTGAAAAGCGGGTGGGATTGGGATGGGGTTCGGGTTTTGAAAATAGGACATGTTTTGCATCTAGATTTATTGCATGGCATGTGAGTGACTTTGGGACGGGGTGAGGATTTAAGGAGCATCATCACCCGTAATTCCTTCTCCTTTAACAAGAAATTCTAAAAAGAAGAAGAAAACCATAAAATCTCTGAGATTAATCCTAAAAAACCTCTACCCTATCCCTAAAAACCATTTTCTGAAATACCCCTCCGTTACTTTCAAACTCCCCGCCAACTTATCAGATCTAAATTTAACCAATCCACTGCTCAAATCTCAGCACCGTCCCAAAGTCACTCCCATGCCCTACACTCCGACGACCCATGTATATATTTGTGAATATTTGGGTGGTGAGTCGCGGTGGTCCAGTGGGTAGAGCGTTGGACTATTGACTGGAGGGTCCCGGGTTCGATTCCCGGGCAAGGCACCCTGGGTACTTGCAGCTCCACAGTTGCAAGCTAGTTGATTTTTCGGGTACCAGATCTTCCTGGGAAACCATAACCGGCACAGGGAAAGGAACTGGCCCCCCTACCCTGATGTGTGAATATTCACACGCCGTCGGGCTTAGTACATGGGTAAGCATCACCTACTAAACCGAAGTCACCGATCAAACCTTCGGGTTGATTGCTATGTTTATGGTTTTATATTTTGGTGGCGGTAGTCCAGGGGTAGAGTGGTGGAATTCTGACCGGAGGACCCGGGTTCGGCTCCCAAGCAGCCTCCGCTTCGTTCAAGTTATGTGGTATTACAGGTACCAGATCTTCCTGAGAAACCATAACTGGCACAGGGAAAGGAACTGGCCCCACTTTTCCCTGCTAATGTGCACATTTTACACGCCATAGAGGGCTTGGTACTGATTCACTACCTTTACCTTCCAAACCGACCTTTGGGTTAATTACTGTGCGTTTACACACACACCTATTCATTCACATGAATATAGATATGAGGAAAGAGATAGGGATAAACACAAATAAATAGTGCAATTTACGTTTCCCAGATACCTCAAGCGGTTAAGAGCAATTTAATGAAAGTAGTGCTCACTACATTATTGCTTGCCCTGCTTCGTCGTTTTCAAACTTCTC
Organism: Hetaerina titia; assembly: GCA_037158775.1. Lineage (NCBI taxonomy): Eukaryota > Metazoa > Arthropoda > Insecta > Odonata > Calopterygidae > Hetaerina > Hetaerina titia. The sequence continues at coordinate 48,616,778 of CM073779.1, read as the reverse complement.
CTTCCATCCCTCGTCTCTTTCTGCGGGGAGACGCCTGCAGCGGTGTGTCTCACTCCCTACCTGTGTCTTTGGGGGCCGAGTCTATGAGTTGCATGTATATGTAGTGGGGAATTTCTCTTTCAGCTTAGCATGACCTGTCTTGCTATGATGGAGGTCTATCGTATTAATTTTTATTCGGAGGAGGTCGTGATTAATTTTTATTCACTTTTTTCGCATAACAAATAACTAATTTATTAGAGCAATTAATCCGTGTTTTGAGTTAAGTCTTCCTCCAGCAAAAATACAAATTTGCCCGTTATTTGATAGTTATTTTAACGAATATGCTTGCACCCCCTACCGAACACCTTTTTGGCGGATCGCGGTGTATTTATGTCGATGTCGATCCATATGACTATATCTGTGTGTATCTATAACAGTGTTTTTATATATTTGTGTGTCGTTAGCATAGGAATTTGGAATGTTAGGACAATGTTAATGATAGGAAAATTAGAGAATATTAAGCGAGAGATGGAAAGAGGAAATATAGATAGTATAGGTCTATGCGAGGTGGGATGGAAGGATAGCGGGTATTACTGGAGTGATAATTATAGAATAATATACAGCGGCGGGGACGAGAGCCAACGAGGGGCTGCCATATTATTAAATAAAGAAGTAGGAAGAAGCGTAGTCAACATAGAACAAGCAACGAATAGAATATTACCAGTAGAGATTAAAGCAGAACCGACGAACTTGGTCATTGTTCAGGTATGCATGCCACCGAGCAACCATAAGGAGGAAGAAGTCAATAGGATATACGGTGAGGTAGAGGATATAATCGCATGTGTTTATGCAAGGAAATATTTGATGGTGATGAGGGATTAGAATGCGACGGTAGGCGGAGGAAGAGATGGTGATGAGGTGGGGGACTACGGTTTAGGCACGAGGAATGACCGCAGGGAGAAAGTAATTGAGTTCTGCAGGAGACAGGGGTTAGTCATTACCAACACTTGGTTTAGACACCAAAAAGGCGTAGGTATACATGGGAAATGCCAGGTGACTAAGAAAGGTATCAGTTAGATTATATTATGGTTAAGCACAGGATCAAAAACAATGTGATCAATTCGCTAAACATCCCGAGAGCGGATGCGGACTATGACCACAATTTAGTTATTATGAAATGTGGCGTCCGTTTCAAAAATAAAGCTGGGGCGGTGGGTTAGAAAATGGAATGTAGATGCATTGAATGGATTGACAAGGAAGGAGTGTCAGGCTGTAGAAAAAACCATGGATGCTGGTTAGGGGCTGAGTACTTTCGAAGAAAAGTGGAAATGTATCAAGATTGTATATCGAGAGCCGCAAAAGACACTATGGGAACCGTTAATGGGAAAAGGACAAGGAAACCATGGATCACGGATGAGATGATTGCAATCACATCAATAATCAATCCGAAGATCGGTTTAGTAGATGATGGTAGAGCTCACTCAGCACTAAGCGTAGCAGCAACAAGTAGTCTAATCAAGCCCTTGATGCATCATATTTGTCAGGCCCTACTTATCTGTCCACCGCAATCGTTTTAACTGAACACCTCATGTAGCATGCAATTTATTCACGATAAAACAATAAATAACCTGGCTACGGTATTTCCGCATTAGTAAATTAAAAGCGTGCCCGCGTTATTCCCTGGTGGGAAGGTTGCTGTGCTACAAGCTTGGTGACTTAGAATAGCCGGTTTCGATAGAAAGAAAGGAGTGTGCATTCTTGATCATTATTACCAGTGCACTGGAGAGCTCAGGGCTCGATCACGTCGATAAACTTGTGGCACACATCCATGTCAGGAAAAGTGCGGGTAAACAAGGTTCCCCAAGGCTTGCACTCCACTACTTTAGCAGCCTTATGTGCTCAACGCCCAACGTGACGGTGAGCTTTCTTCTCTCAATTAGAAGAAAACGGTTCAACGCTCGCGGGAGCGATTTTTCCCTCCTTTCCGTCGAGCAATCCAGTGCGCACGGCCCTTCGCCAGGAAGCCCATGACGCGTGGCATCTGGATGCAGGGGCGGTCAGCCATGAGGGAGCATATTGATTAGGCCCATTCCTGTGCAGTCGACGGGGAAAGCACCTTTGTTTCTCTAATTTACTTCACGAAGCGTTTAAATTCTGTGTTTAGTATGTAAGTCTGTCATCAATAACTTTACTGTACTGATACCAAATGAAAATATATATACTCTTCTCTTGTTTCAAAATTTCAATTTCCTTTTCCCCGCTCTTGGTACATTTCTAACATAAACATTGGTGACATCAAGAATTTTGAGCATATATATCCTAAAGAGCGAATATATTCTATTGTTTCAGGCTTCACTTCGTGGAAGTATTTAATGTACATACTAAAAAGAAATACTTGTATTTTTCCACAAATTTTATTAAATGGTACAACGCGTTTCACCGACTTGCGGCATCATCAGGCACAGATAATCGTACCTGATGATGCCCCAAGTCGGTAAAACGCCTTGTACCATTTAATAAAATCTTTGGAAAAGTACAAGTATTTATTTTTAGTATGGATCGTGAAGAGCGAGAAAGCTGGAAAAACTACCCAATCACCAACTGACACACTACCATTTTTTTCCTTTCAAGCTGTGGGAAGGAACTGTTTTGACATTGATCTTAAATATGAAAGTTGTTGAATATGAAAGAAAGAATATGAAACACCGAGACAAAAGGGATCAAAGAAAATTAAATCAATCAGGCAATTTATAGGCATTCTTTGACCACAGGAAAAATGGAGCATTCTCATTTAAAAATGAACAGCAATCATAGAAACATGGAACACTCATGTTTCCAAGTCGAAACTCAGTTTCTTTCTTGGGGAAGAGGAATGGGTATGCGTAAGATCTCCCATCTAGTTGCCTAATATAAAATCTTCGGATCGACCTCGCTCATTCGAAAAACGATCGGGTGCTGTGGTTGGAATCAATGCTGATTAGAAAACGAGTTCTCTTAAGTCCTCATCCGCTGACATATCCTACCACTGCCCTCATTACCGACCATTTCTTGTTTTACAGGTGATGCACGCCCATGATTAGCACCGACATTGATAAGGGCCTGAGTGTCTTGGAAAGGCGATGCTAAAATATTTCATAGTAGTACCTCATGAGCAGCGGGAGGATCTTCTCTTCCCACATCGATTTACTAGGCCTCGATTTTCCCAAGGTCATTCCCAAAGGACAGCCTTGTCTTCTCTTCGCGGCTGTGTTCATTTCGCCCGCAATTCCTCTTCTTAGTATCTTCGGTGTGAGTGGGAGGAACACAGAATGAGAGAGGATAGTATTAGAGTAAAGAGAAGAGGGTGGAAGATAAGGTTGCATCAAGGGGGGGTGGGGAAGAGCACTTTGGGAGGACCGGGGAGGGACGTCGGCGGGCGGGTGGTTAGTGGCAGACGACTCCAGCCAAGAGGCAAAGGCGAGGCGGCGGCGCAGTGGAATGAGAATCGACGGCCAGTGCAGGGAAAGGGGACTGAGGGGCGGGCGGGAGAGCGGGGGGAAGGAGGAGGCAGACGCCGGGAGAGTGGGATAGCAGACGGCGGGGTGGGCGGAGAGGCGAAGAAGCAGACGCGCCGGAGGGCGGTGTGGAGGTTAGCGGAGTTTGGAGGGGGGGGAGGGGAAGGTTTCGTGGTGGCCGGGCAGACATCGAGCGGGATGGGGGGAGAGGAAGAGCGAGGGCGAGGAGAGGAGAGGAGGCTAGGCGGAGCCTGTGTGGCAGACGGCGGGGTGAGTATAGGGGTAGACTGTTGGTGATTGGCGGAGGGAGGGAGGTCGTTGGAAGGAACAGGGGGGGTGGGTAGAATGTGGCGGTTTGGGGAATGGGAGGAGGAAAGGGGTCCGATGGCAAAGGTCGCCGTGGGGAGAGTGAGGGGAGGAGACGAAGCTGAGGGCGGGCAAGTCATTGGTGAGAGGTGGTGGGTGGGAAGAGGATTTTGGAGGGCGAGCGATATCGTTCAAGCGATAATGAATTATTTCAAGGTAATTAGCGAGCAGAATCGCGATACCTGATCCATCGGGTTGATGCTTGCACCTCAAAAATAGGATCGATAGTAAAATTCAAGGCGTAGAACGTAGTATTCACATATCTGGTACAAGGAGGCTCCGTCCTCTTTATTGAAACTCATGTGCGATTATTGTTAAAAATTTTAGCACTTCAGCTGAATGTTTCGCAGACATTGAATATGCTCCATATTCCATCCAGGTGGCTATTCAAATCTTCGGATGACAATATACAAGGCTGCTCTCTTCTGTTTTATTTTCAAAGGCTGCACAATTTATTCCTGATATCTTTAAAATGGGCAGAAAGTTAAGGAGGAAGAAAGACATGTGAAACGTGGTGGAACAAACAACTCGGGCTCGTTTGCACGGCTGGTATGGCAGTGGCCACTTACCTTTAATACCGGGAGCTCGAACCCCACTTCCGGATAACTACTTGGCCGTGTGTCCACTCATGCTAAACAGATATAAGTATGCGATTATGATATTTGACCTCAAAGTACTTCATCAACAAATAATGATAAGAAGTGAGGTGCTTAAGGAGGTGGGCAAAAGTGTTTGTGGGAAGAATGGCAAGTACCATGCTAACGAAGGGAAAATGGAAGTTGAAAGAGAGGAACGATAAATGTGCAAGAAAGATGGAAAGCAGGCGATGAGTCACCGAAAAGACTTCGAGAGACTATCTGTTGAAAGTGATACTGACAACATTTTGAATAATGAGAACTTCCGTCAAACAATGCAATGATTTCTTAAATTTTGGTATTGGCCCAAGTAAATTTTTGAGAGTTTATGCGAATTTATTATTAAATCAGGCATGTTATCAGTACCGCAGACAGGGTTACTTACCAAAATATTCTCATTGTTATAAAAAAATTACATACTTGGTTACAATTGACTAATGACTGAATTAATTCACCGAGTGGCTTTTTACGATGCTGGAATACTGATGTAAAGCGTTTCGGGAACATTCTCCCAATAATTTTACTTCCGCGGACTAGTGTCTTAGCTTCTCCTTCCACTCAACTTTAGAAGCCGCCACTCGGCTATTTTGACGGGAAGGTCACATGACTCGTCCTCCCGGACCGCAGTGCTCACGGCGCGGTTACCAACAGGAGGGTGAGTGAGGAGAGGGGAAGGAAGGTGCCGTTAGTGAGAGACGGCGGGCGAAGCGGGGGGATCGGCCGCAACGACACGGTCTACTGCCGCTAGGGACACTGCTGCGAAGGGCTGTTCCACCCTGTGAGCCCGTGTTAGAATCTTGAGATTGGATTTATGAGTTAAAATCGTTCAGTGAAGTGGTTTTAGTGTACAAAATCGGACAATATAGTTTTATATACTCGTTTTAGAAGTTGAATTTGGCCAAAAATACCAATGTACTGTTGTTGAATTGATTCAAAGGACATGTATTAGGGCGTGTCTGACGCCAGACCAATCGGAATCGTAAGAGAGGGGGGTGCGCTCGTAGAAAGGAACGGCCGCGCTTGCTTTTCCCCTTCCCCTCATTCCCTTTGGCGGGGGCTATTCACTTCTCCTCTCCGACTTCTTTACTTCCCCTACATTTTCCACTCCAGACGCGATGCCGAGTTTGAGACTGTCCCTCTCCGGCAGACATGTTAGGTAGCCCATGGGGCCAAAGATTTGTAGGTGGATTAATTAAGCGTGGTATTGGGGTGAATTGGGATGAAGAGGAGGTTTTTTGGGATAGGAAAAACAACACTGAAGATGCGCTACCCCCCTCAAACGGCGGGGAGTGTCGTCTGCGGACCCCAGACCCATCATTTTTCGTACATCTCCCCATCATCGGCTGCTCGAATATTGCAGTCACCACTCTTTCACGTATTTTCGTGATCATCGGAATTGTAGTAGTGGCCTCTTGGGCGGCGTGAACGATGATGGAGACAGTGGTACCCTACAGTCCGCACCTTAAGAAAGTGCTCAAGACCTACCAGTTAAGTGCAGTGAAGAGTCTTTCGGGTCCGAGGACTGTACTTGATTCGGCAGTGGCGTCGACGCCGGAGGCCATGGAGAAGAGCCCCGTGGCCAGCTCGCTCAGCCCTGCGGTGGGCGTTTTCTCCGTGAAACGTGAGCCGGGGGAAGATGTTGATGATTCCGAGGAGGTGACCGAATGCAATCCTAGAACATCTTTGTCACCGAATATATCGGTTGATGGCTGTGCTGCGGCTTCCGGTGGTAGAGATACTCCAAGAGACCCTTTCCTTGCCCCTCCTCCGTTCCCGATTCAACAGCAACCTATTCTTACAACGCCGGACCAATCTCGTTCGGAGCGATCCGAGACGATACTTGAAGGCGAGGCTATTTCATGTTTTGTTGTTGGAGGAGAAAAGCGCCTTTGCCTTCCTCAGATACTCAATAGTGTACTGCGGGATTTTAGCCTTGCGCAAATAAATCAAGTGTGTGATGAACTTCAGATTTTCTGTTCCCGATGTAACCCTACACAGTTGGAGGTTCTCAAAGTGGCAAGCATTTTGCCAGCGAGTGCACCCTCTTGTGGACTCATCACGAAGACGGATGCGGAAAGACTCGTCAGTGCACTGCTCCATCGATGTCCCCAAAAAGCGCTTTCCAATCCCACAAAGGCGCAGCAAAATTCCTCTCAATCAGATATTCCCTTTCAGCTGCCTACATTTCGTGTTTACCACGAGTGCTTCGGCAAGTGCGAGGGCATTTGCAGTCCTCAATTGTACACGTGCCGTGATGCACGCTGCATCGAATGTGCTGAGTGCAGGGGTCTTTTTTCCCCTCAACGTTTCGTGTGTCACGCGCACCGCCCCTCGGAAAACCGCACCTGTCATTGGGGATTTGACTCCAGCAATTGGCGTGCCTATTTACTATTAGCAAAGGGTCAATCGGAGCGGCTCTCCGAAGCACTGGATGCATTCAAACGCCTCTACCGCTCCGCCACGCCCTCATCTACAACGGCCCCTAGCCCTGCTCTTGCCCCACCAACAGGAAAACGAAAACAGGTTGGAGGGGTTTTTGTATATTATATCATCGTAGTTATGATGTAGTAACTCACCTATGGAAATTTATTTGCCTTCTAATGGACATTTTCCTGACTAACACTAGTACCTGGATGGTCATATAAAGACATTAAGATTTTATTTTGGTGCCTAATTTACTAAGGCAAAAAATGCACTGCTTTATCCAGTAACTACTCACCAGATCGCACTAATGCATGTATTCTTGACAAGTGGCACAGCTGTCATCCAGGTCTCACTTTGGCGAATAAAACTAACACCTTCTCCTTTTACTAACCATCTCCTTTTACTAACCATCTCCTTTTACCTCTGGTTCAATTACTAATAGTAGTGCATTGTTTGTTACAAACATAACAAATTTCATTGGTGTTAAGTGATGATTAGATAACTTGTTAAACTAATTACTATTGCCTAAATCAGTGTCACCAGCTGAGTTTATAGTCTTAAATTCAATATTTATGTAGTGCTCCTTGTTAAGCATTTTGCTATAGAAAGTAAATATGCAGTACATTTCACCGGCTCTTCTTCAACGTATTTGCAGTGTGACGTGTGTCTTTATCATAAACGTTATCAGTAATTGACATTTTTAGTGTGATTTTATGTGCCAAATACAACTGTAGGCTTCAGTGTTTGAGGGGCATATAAGTATGAAATACCCCGCGAAAAATAATTCACCAGTAGAGTTACATGTGATGTATCAGACTTGAAAAATTTGCGCGCCCAACTTGCCAAAAGTAGTTCAACCACTTGGTGACTCTCGCGACTCGAAATAAAAAATTAATTACCACCTTCCATTTCGGGAACTCAATGTTTTTCATATGCCTTTTGAATATTATGGGGATCTATTAGTCGTCAGTCGCCATTACAATTGCTTGCTTTTGTGTTAACATTTAGTCGTTGAAAAATTGTGCCATAGATATTTACCTCAATTAAAGTATTCTCGATATTAATGTAATGTTGTTACATCTGCATTTCAGATGATTACAAACGGTACGATCAGTTAGGGTTCAGGGAGGGGAGGGGTAAGCGTGATAGCTTAGCAGCAATGAAGCCACAAATGGAAAGGACCAATGAATACAGTCAGGATGTATGTTTGTTTCGTAGTTGTTGAAAAGAAGGAGATAGAGTAATTTGGGTAGAATTATTGAACATATCGGATGAGTAGATTGGAGGGTCAGGCAACTTATCCACAGCTTGTAGATGTCTCAGACTGTCGGAGTGGCCGATGGAGAGTTAAGATGTCCAGAGTTAGGGAGAGGGGTTAGGCATTGATGTTCATGTTCACCCGTGCTTTTCAACATGAAGGAAATGTTAAAAAAGGCATGAGATGAACTGGAGATGGGAATGGAAGTCGGTGGGGAATATATGAAATAAGTTGGGCTTGAGAGATGATCAAGCTTAAGTTAGCTGACCAGCCAAGGAGTTACAGTCATTGATGAGCACCTTAAGAAATCAATGTGATACGTATGGGATAAGAGTAGATGTAAATAAAACTAAGGAAATGAGAATTTCGAGGAAGAAGGCTAGGAAAAAGTAGAATCAAGTTAGACAAAGAAACTTACACAAGTAGGCTTGAGTTTATGACAGGAACATAGGTGAATAGGAGTCTTCTGAGACGGAATTGGGTTTGGAGAAGGATGGGAAAGGTAAAATACATTTGAAGGAGAGCAAGGGAAATGTACAAGACCTGTTGTGGGGGGGATAGCTTTTTTGGGGAAACTCATAGGAACTGGGAAACGTGGTTGCAGTGTTTTCATTAGGGATGAGATTTTGGCGACTGTCGAGATTTGAGGACGCAAGGCAATAAGGAATGTTTGTAGGAAAAGGATGGGTCGGAATGAAAGAAGTAAGGATGCAGAATCGTATAAAGGTTAATTTTGGTGGCGGGTGTTTTGACTAATTTTTTGGAGAGGGGAGAATTTCCTTGTTTAATCTGTGTCCATCCGAAACAGACCTTAAACGGAGCACCAGCATCAATAATATTAATTTTAGTGCTTACGGAGGTCTTTGGAATGAAAATTTGGTTCTAGTTGACATGTGTTTGTATATCTGTTCTTAAGTCGACAGGTTCCACGAGAAGCTGTTCCTTTATATTTATGTGTACCGCTGGCAAATTTATTTACTGTAATTCCATCATTCCTAAAAATTTTCACGATCCTTACATATCTTCTTCCTTTTTTTTCTTGAGATTCATGAAAAATGATGAGAAGTGGATGCTAATTGACTTTGAGTAGCGAAATTGTACCTGTGTATGAAACTGGAGTACGAAATATTGCTCGGTGGATTATTAATGTACGAGTATAGTCTCTCCTAGCTAGATTTGTAAGCCGAAGTATTCCATTCCAAACTGCTAGAATTATGAATGTATTTTTTGAATTATAGCCATTTAGTCCTTAATTGGTCTATTTATCTTGCCTATTAATACGTTTCTAAGACATACTTTCCAACTTCTTCCAAATACGTTGATTTTGAGCAGTCGAGCTTCTAAGCAACCTTAAAGCAATGTTGTCATTCGCATCCCTGAAGCGTAAACTTATTGAAATGATTTCGTTTTATCAAGATAAAATACATTTTTTCATTTCCGAAAATGGTCCATCTTGGAACTTGGGATTAGGGTCACGGTACCAAAATCTCCGTCACTAACGTTAAATGTTTTTAACAAAATTTAAATGTTTGATACTGCATTTGCAACTGCATTATTTGTGCATGTTAGAGCAAGTATTTCTTTTCTTGTAACTGATTGGTTCCATGTTACGTTTCAGTTTATTTGAATGAAACCATTTCTGGATTTCATGTCATAAGGGAGTTCGTGTAAGGCATCCTGTAGGGAGCCACTGGCGCATAATGTGCCGCGTAGGCAAAGGCACCCTTGTGCTGAGGGAATGCGTACGAGTCGTATGTCCAGCTGGTGATGTTTTGATTTCGCTTCTGTTTCGGGCCACCACCTTCGAGCGGGTACTTTGCCCCTTGTTGAATTGCATTTTCTGGCGCAGCATCTTGATGTACTATGCCCTTATTGAAGATGCGAAATGGTCACACAGCTGCTAGCGAGGTGAAAGGGTATATTGTAGGGTATGGTATAGGTTATGTGGGGGTAGAGGATATATTCTATCGGGAGACTTGTACCGAGGGAAGGAGAATGCTTAGTCCTGAGCATTAGATTTACAAATAAGCATATCAATAGAAATGCATATACACACACGTGGATTTGTGTGTGTATATGCATACAAATGCATATGTATGTGTATAAGTTTATTTATGTATGCATGAGTATGTGTTTTCCGAAGGCATATTTTTAGTTTGATGACTGATCTATTAGTCGTGTTACGGTTACATTTTGAGGAATGTGAAGTGTATTTGGATGTTTTCAATGAAATTCATTGAGGAATTCAAAGAAATCTCATTTGTAGAGAAATGGTAGCCATGTTAGTTATGCAAATTACCACATGTAAATTGTAATTCTCACACTTTTTTCATTACTGTGACGTCTTGATATGGTGATATGGTTTTTTTCCTCTGCGATTTTCAGTGGTTATGTGTTCTTTGAAGAGCTTTTATTGGCGTAAGAACTGCCACCTGTGCTTGAGAGTCACCTTGGAGAGATAGTAAACCTTCGATTGTCTAGTCACAAAGCCACGTTTTTCGCTTTCGTGGCTCCAATCTTTGGGTTTTAAGACTCCGAACACCCCAAATTAAATTTAGAAACTGGCCTATCCGGAAGGATTATGGGAACGTTATTCGTTGTTTTGCTCTGACGGAGGGTTGAAGACATGGCACCAGCTGTGAATTCGTCGGCGATTGAAGAGGGGAGGGATAGTCGCAGTGTGTCTGCCGTGTGTATGACAATAACTTATTCACATTATTGCTTGGCAGTTACGGTTTTCTAAGCATTCATTTTACAATCGATTACCCATGTTTTGGGACTACTACATCTAATACCTGAGTTAATAATTATCCCGACGTGACGTTGAAACGATATCACGCTTGTTGCATTTTTCTAAGAAGATGGAGATAACTGGTATCCAAGGTTCACGACCTATTTAAACGGCATTAGATATCACAAAAATTAGCCAACGCTTCTAAAATGAATCATAGCCTTATTCCAGCAAATCCGTCTATTTCATTATTTGCAGAATTTCTATTTCATCGGCCCTGCATGGAAGCTCTTGGTTAATAGGAATAATATTAGTTTATGTCTCTGAAGATACCTATTCCTTTAATAAATCCATGCTATTATAATGAAATTCACCCGCTGGTGAAAAGACTAATTCGCCGGCAGGCCCATCCCGTAGCCCAGGGAAAAAAGCCGTAGCCCAGGGAATTGAGCCTTACTCAACTCTATTTGTTATGAACGTATGTCGCAATTCATCTTTTAATCATATAAGTCTAGAAAATTCAGTCCCCCGAGGAATTGTAAGTAATCATTACTTCCTTCACGTAGCGTTATATTGATTTGCAGTTTTTGTGGAACGTTCTGTTGAACATTCTAGTGGATGAATCGTTTGAAACATCTAAGGCAAATCACACCACGAACGAGAGTTTAGTGAGAATTACGAGTGGTATCCGGGGCATGCATGAAAAATGCTGAACTTACCATTTTTCGTTGGTCCAGTTCCATGAAATTCATGCTTAAGCTCAGTGTTCTTTCCGTGTATTTTAAACAAGTGGTAAGGCAAAAGTGTGCAAAGATGGTTAATTTTTTTCAGCCCCCTTCCCTCCCCCACGCCCCCAGCTATTCCGATTGCGTCATTAGTGCCGCGGCCATCAAACGACCTAACTTCCTTTGATATTTTTGGGCAACGTTTCGCGTACGCCCAGCAGCTCGCCTTTGACACCCTCGAATCAGACAGTTCATATGCACGTGGGGAGAGGGGGTCAGACACCTCCCCCCCCCTAGCGGCGTGGCCGTCCTCGTCCCTCTTCCCCCTTCCGAGTGGTAACCCACCCGTATTGAATGGACGGGGGCGGGGGAGCGGCGAACGCCTTTCAAGACTCGTTGTTCCCTCCCGTGCACCATTCGTGATTCTTAGGAAACCACCGCACCGCAACTCCAGCGGCAACCTGTGATCGGAGCTCGTGACTGTAATCGCACCTTTTATTTGGGTTCAAGCGCAGCCGTTTCCGTCATGAATTGCAGATGGAGAAAAACTACTGCGCGTACATCTGATGCCCCTTGGAAACAAGAAGTTAATGACATTATTTAGAAATGAAAATTTTGGGGTTAAACCTGTTTCAGGTTTTTGGCAATATGAATGCAGAATTTTAATTTTATTATAGAAGCGGGGAGCTAATGATTTATCAAGGTGAGATATAAATGGGATAATTTAGCAATAAATTAACAGTATTACTTGTTATAGTTTTTGGAGGAAAGTCGCGTCCCATCATATTTTCAATTAAGTTTTATTGCTTAGACCAGCAGTTCGGTCGAGAGTTTACGCCTCCGACACCGAGTTAGTTACCCATTTGCTGTAGTACGGACGGGGATGTTGGTCAAAACGATGTCTCGACTATTCTCTCTACCTTGGGAACGGGTGTGTGCTTTAATTCTGGAGTCCTCGTTTCAAAGCCTAACCGTACAGATGCGTGCGTTTGTAAGCGATTTATTCGTTGGAGAGGCGCGGATATGGGAAGATGATTAATTGAGGCAGTCTGCAGCAAGGGAAAGCTGATGAATAGTATTATTAGAGTAGGGGATAGGTCGGGGAACAGTGGTGTACGTTTAATAATTTATTTAAAAATATCTATTTTATTACATACTTTAGCCAGATTGAGTTAATTTTTTCTCGCAAAGCTTAACGACGTAAGGCGTAATAGGATCGGTGTACAGACCAATTACGAACCTTGAGTTCAGGGTGTGTTGATGATGGCCACTTATGTTGCCCCACAGACCCACCACTGTTGTTGATGATTAGTTTTCCCCGGTTTAAGTTTTGTTTACTCTGTTTGCTATCAATTATTGCCATCGTAGAGCGCGGGACAAGGAAGGAACAATCAGCAGTTTTCACATGGACAAATGTTGAATCGAACGTAATTCTGTGCAAATAAAATTAATTAAAAAAAACGAACATTCAGCTTATGGTATAGGAAGAACGTATTTTGAGGAACACCTACGAGTATAGGTTGAGTTCCACAATTAGTCGGTAAATACTGGATTCTGGTTCTGCCAGAATTGTCACTCACTTCGCCGTTCCCCAATGGAAAGTATGGCCACCCAATCTATGGCTTGATGACCACCCAAATCTTTCGTCCCCGGCTCCATTACCTTCTAGGATGAAATTTAATTTGGTTTTTTACACTTAAATTTATAGTGCAGTGACTCGTATTTGTCGGGCGTTAACGTCGGTAAATAGTTCTGCATAGTGTGTCCTTTCTCTGTATTAAATGCGAAACTGGAACTACCATCCCGCCTCGTTTGTACATATGTACTTCCTTTGGTTGGAGTTTACGTATTTTGGAGTTGCTCGAACGTTGAGTTACACTAATTGAATGCTTGGGTATGACTTTGGTTATTCCAATTCGAGTGGTCCACGAAGGCCAGCGTTTTATGAAAATCTCAATGGCCATTCTGTGTTTCAGAAATTTTGATGAGGTTAATGGTAATAATCTTTTTGTACCTTAGTTTTGAAATAATAATTGTTTATCGCGGGTGGGATTGGGTGGTGGGAAAAATGTTCATGTCAGCGCGAAAAGTTGTTACACCTTCAGCAATTTCTACTACGAGTATCGCTTGATCGATTTAGCATCAACATAACTGTGCATTAGAATTGGGTTTCAAACTGTTGAGATATGAAAAGGAAAAGTTCAATTTTGGGAATTTCGCTGTTTTCCTCTGCAGAATCTGTTATTCTCTTTTTGATGTTATACGGAAACTAATTTTGGGTCACAAATTAATCCAATGTGTGTCGCGAACATATGAGACCATTTCACTGACTAGAGGGGAGGGAATACAGACAACGTTCCCAGTTCTTGTAGTGCCTATATGAGAGTGCACACTAGTCTTATGAAATTGGGTAGAAATCTAAAAAAAAAATGGGTATTCAATTGCTAGATTGAACAAAGAAAACAAACATTCCATGACAAAGTAGTAGACGTGTGTGGAGTAATTATTTTGCGGCGTGTAGATATTTATCGTGAAGGCCTACGCGGCACCGAAAGGTGCGAAATGCGAATGAATCAGAAAGTTTGACTGTCGAAGGGAGGGATCCGAAGAATCTTTTCCCCCAAGCACTTTTGGCGACCTGAGTAAAAGCATCTAGAAACAACATTACAACATATTTCCTTGTTAAATCTTGTTTTAGTTCCCCGTCGTACATCGTTTGGCCATTTGGCCATTGTTCAGACTAAGGATGTTTTACGAAATGTTATATTTGATGGGTATTTTAGTACTAGCTGTAACTCTCAGACGATATACTAATTTCTAGGACTTGCGACCTAATTTATTCTTTCTTTATACCTCTCCCTTCTTTGGTGAGCGTTGAAGCCCGTGCGTTCAGATGATACTGGTATTGTTAAATATGTGGCGGGAACCTTCAATTTTAGCCCAAATTAATTTCCGAACCGGGTCCTGTTTATTTCCGACTTTGTAAGTGGGGGCGACTGGGTCAATTGTCCAGTCTTTCGGTATTTTTCCTTCCGCTATGGCATTTATAAATACGTTCACTAGAAGTCGCGCGATGACCGAAGCAACTCCTAATGCAGGTGCGGATCTATCCCCTAGTTCAGGGGATTAATCAAGTCCGATAGACCGCGGTTTTTGAAACTTGTAATTTTCCATTATGGTCTCTGATTACGTGATTCATTGATTTTTTCCAGGGATAATTTCGATTGGTTTACAGTCGTCGTTAATGCACACGTTAAAAGTACCTGCTCAATGCGGTGGCTTTGGCTTCACTCTCCACAACTGCCTCGAAATTGTAGTCCTGTAATGGATCATCATCATTTTGGCTTTACTCTTCCTCTTTACCGCTTTTTATGTCCGAAATGCCTCGGGATTAAGATGAAGTAATTCCCGTAGTATTCTTTCTCAACGCCGCACAGCAGAGGGCAACTTTTTTTTGCGTGTGTGCAAAGATTTGAGTATGTTATGTTCCCTCACTTTCAACTCTAGTGGTATCTTTTTATATTTGGTTTCGTTTTTGAACGAGTCGTAGATGTATTTCCTTCTTGCTTCGTCGTGGCCCGCCGTACTTCACTGTTATACCAGCTCGGGTCTTAAGCGTTCAGTTTTATTTTGGTGGGTGTGCGCATTTAAATTACTTGGTACATTTATTATTTCATAAAAGGACTCTCGTGTTGTTTCAACTACCCTATTCGTGCTTAGTAGTATTGCATTAAAGTTATGCGATAGCTTGGATGAAGGAAGCTTCTAGTTCCCCGTTCGTTTTCCCGCTTATGTCACCAAGAAATGTATATTGTTGGACAGACTAAACTATTAAATTGGAGAACTCCTAGAACGTTTTTGTAACGCATTGAACGACAAAGGTCTATTTCCCTAGAACTTTAGACTTCTGTTCGAGAACGCTCAGTTTTCAGTTTGCAATCTTCCATGCTGCAGGGGACATTCTGCGCCTCTCTCAACCTGCGAGCATATCTCGACTGCTAGTGTTTGCAGCAGTGATGGTGGCCAGTTTCAAACCATGGTCCAAAAGGAGAATAGGGAAATGGTTCTGGGTTCCGTATGGCTCAACTCCCCCTACTCCCTTTGCTTCGTTAGCCCGCGTAGATGCGGGTAAAGCGGCCATAACTACCGGTTTGACGGGGATGGTACCGGTTTTTCTGGAGGCGGGGGAGTTTCGTCGTCCCCAAACGCAGAGTTTAAGCGCCATACCAGCCTGTTTCGTGTTTTAGATTCCCACTCCTTTGGCGTTTTTGTTATTTCTGTGGAACAATGCCGGCGATCTTTTCCTCGGCCAAAGACGTTCTCGTGGAACTTGTGGAGGACAGAGGTTGTTGGCAAGAGCGCTGCGTCGCCTTCGTCTTGGCGCGTCGTGCGAGTTGTGTAGGCGAGCCTCTTCGGACGTATATGCTACTTAAAAACGGCGCTCGTAAAAATGTCTGCCAAATATTAATAACATACAACGGAGCGTCGACGGACAATCGACGATGCTCGCCCGCAGATAAATGTCTTCCATATTTTGGTGTAAATAATTCTCCCGCCCTGTGACCGCTTTGCTCGTTCTTCGTCGTTTGGCCGATTTATTTATCGTGTGTCCTGATATAGCTAGTTGTTTTTGTATCGTTTAAACTATGGCCAAATGGTTGTTTTAATTTCGTATGGGTTAAGTTGTTCCTTTGGTTTTCTTTATGCGGAAAATAGATTCACAGATATTTTCCGCGGAAAGCCCTCGAATCGAGTGCTAATTGCAAATTTATTCCGAGTAAAGACCAGCAAATTTTTTTCTCTCTGTCCAAGTCATTATGAAATACCAAAGCGTGCATTTCCATTATTCGACATTCCCCGTTTCCTTCTCATTACACATCGTAGTGGTATTAGTAGTTGTTTGGGGGGGGGTGACCGATAGCCGAAATAATTTGGGCCGTTAGGGCTGGATGGGAGAGAAACCCGGCGTGAATATTAGCCTACTCTTACGGAAAGGCGCCAAGGGGTCACACACATGATGTACGGCGTACTCACTCAAAGTGCTCTCCAAGTAGGGATTTGGGTACCATTGAAAAAATATGTCGTCCTTAGGATTCGAACCCGAGCTCTCTGGGTGGGAAGCTAGTACGCTATTTGCCGCACTATCCCGATCATCTCATTTTATCGGCATTTTATCTTCATTAAATTTAAGAACTCCCTTCGCCATGTTGTTCACTCGCGTGTTACTCATATACGAGTATACTGCCACAACAAACGATAGCGTGTGTTCCATTAGACCTTTAACATGGCGTCCAAAAAGAAAAACAGTGCCGCTTCCGCTCATATGTCGACAAAGTCGTAAACATCAAGGCATTAGTAAACAGTAGTACCCAATAGTAAACAGCGTTATCGGAGTTGTACTAGGACGTAGTTATCATTAATCGATGCCTCTCCCTTCCTGTGGCGCGAATGAGAGGCGCATCGCACTCAACGTGCTCGTAAGTAGAGGCATAACATCAGGTCAGGAGTAGTTGTCGTAGTATTTTATTTATGTTGACTCGTTGACGAATGACGTCGTTTCGCGCCATGTTTACTCAAGCCTCCTATGGACTTCGTAGAGGACAAAGTTCTTTTCCGAGGTGAAACGCACAGCCTTGAAGTTAGTTAGCCGTCGGAAGGTGAATTTCTCTGTCAGCTCTTTGAGGCATTGTTCTTGATTTTGGTTCGCTTTTCGAATTTTTGTGCGCATTTTTGGAGATTATGTCGAGTGCTCCCCCACGCCTGTAAGGTGGCTTGTGGAGGATTATATAGCTTTAGATGAGTGCTTGAAGTAATTTTCTGTATCCACTGTTTTACTAACAATCAGATTATGGGTCAACTTCTGCCTCATGCATGAGATGACCTCAGTATATTTTGATTTTTCCTTGAGTTAATTTTCCTTGGTTGTACCTACAAAAAGTAAGACGGCTGTTTTGGTCACTGGGTTCGAGCGGGCTGACGTCGGAAATTAGAAAAGCTGTAGGGCGTACAAACCTTGTCCATGACCTAGCCATAATCTCTTCCCTTCCCCCACTAAATATCGGCCATAATCCTTGTGTCGTTCGGAGTAAAATATTTTGTTCTTTATCAAATTGAGCTCAAACTAAAAAAGTATTTCCAGCATGCACAAATAACCATATTTTATGGATGGAGGCTGGGCATGGAAAGATTCTATCATTTTTGCGTCATTCCAGGAATTTGTCAATATGAATGAAAAACAGACTTTAATCCATCTTTATTAGTGCCTTGCAAGCCACCACTAGGGTCTGTGGCAGTGCATGAATACACATCAGACTAATTTTGAGCTGGATATGCCTTAGGCTTAATATTTATTCAAACGCGAACTGACACACAGCAAAGCTTCTGGGTGGAAAACGTGTCTTTTTCAACCGCTCTGTCGAAGAAGCCTCGACTTTCCTTTGAGTGTTCCCATCCGCTTAAGACCAAGCTTGGAAGCCTTGCTTGGTGGCGGCCGGCCGCGTCGCGATGTCATGAGCATTGCATTGCTCGCATGGAATGAATGGGCGGGCGTCACTCCCGGGTGCGGGCGGGCCAAGCGAGCCAAGCAGCGGAGAAAGACAGTGTGGCGCCCGCGGGCTCCGCCCCCCCCTTTCCCTGGTGCGGAGGGGGGACAGTGTGCAGCGCCTCTTCCCTCGCCCGCCAATTGGGAGCAGGAGTGAGTGGTTGGTTGGTTCCCGAAGTCGTTACGAGGAGACCGGGACCTACAACCGACTACTCGCACGCTCATGAATTGCCTAGGTCTTTGCTATCGAACGTGTTCTCCTTGACTTATTTTTTATTAGCAAATTGAACCACTGTGAAAATGTAATCGTTTTAGATAATCGACTAACCGAACTCCTTCAGCCGCGTTTTCCAAATTAAATACTATGCATTCCGGGGATATGCATTGCCTCATGATATTTCATACAGAAAGCTATGCATTATCATTAAATGGTTTCGAAACGGCACATCTACGAATCTGCATTGAGGAAAATTATTGGGAAAATATTCGAATGAAAACGTTGAGAAATGTTATATCTCATGTTTGCACTTTGGATAAGCCTCGAGTGTAGGGACTAAACGCAGGAGTTAATATCGGCAGTAATGGAATACAAAGGAAAGCCCCCCGTTTCGTGTAGAATCGTTGCGCGCGAGTAGAATGTGCCGTATTGGAATGTTTGGGTTGGGAGGCGCTGGGAACATGGAGATGTCATGCACGGCTTGAACTCAAAGGAAAGTGCAAAACATTTGAGTGCTGACGGGACCGTGTCCAGAACACGCCACTCCTCTTCTCTCGCTTCGTTCGTTTTAATAACGCTATCCTCTTGATCGCAGTTTTCGGTATTCCATCGCCAATCACCGCGGTGGATTCAGGGTCTGCTCAACGCTGTCATCCAACGAACAATCTCCGGGATTCATTACGTTGGTAGACGGGACCAGAGTGAGAGATGCCAGAGGGAAAATCTGTGCCAGAGTCAACGTGAAGCATCCCTCTCCCCACGATCGCACAATTCGAGATTGCGACAGTATGAGGCGTAATTGAGGTCAAATTGTACTTGTATAATGGGATTAATCATCATTCAACAATGACTCAAAAGCAGGGTGACCAATTACCCCCTGCCGGATGGCATCTTGGCGAATTGAATGGTAGGATAAGGGAGATTATAGGGGCGCATGTGAGTTCCGTTCTAGGTAAAGGGTGGCGTCGTCGCGTTACTTACGATGGGAAGCCGTGGATTTGGGAGAAACAATGAATATTTCAGGAATTATTACCTTCTCGTGAAGATATGTATGAATGGGAATAGGCTGGATCCGGCCACATTCGTAGCCATGCCTAACAAGACACCCCCGAACTCGATACTATACAATCTCTTCGGTTCAAAATATTTTCCATTTCCCTTCATTTTCTATCTCCATTCGTTATCTCTTTCCTCCGTTTAACATCCCTCTCCTAAGAAATCTTCAGGTCTCAATTTTGCCCGAGTAAAGACGTTTATCTATCTATCCTTTCCCATCCTGCTTAGCCTGCCTAACGTCCTCCCTCCTATCGCAAACTTCACCATTCCATCGCGCATCAATATGCCTTGGATCCTCCTTTCCCGCCTCCTTTGGATTTCTCCCAACCATCCTCTCTCCTTCCCCACCTTGACTAGCACTTTGTTTTCCTTTCCGGCAATTTAGTTTTTTCCATCCTTCTCCGTGTCCACATATCTCAAGATTCCAATCCGCCCCAAGTGTCCTGATTCAAGAACCAAGTTTCCGCACCCTACAAAACCACGATCCACAGAAGGTTATCACTATTTTTTAAAATACTCGTCGCTTTTTTCATGAACTCCATTCGCTATGTGAATGATTCCTTGCCTCATGTATATTTCTTCTTGCGGTCCAGTTCCTTTGCCCTTTTTGGTCCAAAACACTTGCATGTTAGGTCAAGTCTACTGGCTCTAGTGTATGCCTTCCATTGTATCGTTTAGCATCACCTTCCTCTTCTCGAAAGCGCCACTAACGTTATACGCTACATCACCTAGGTGGTATTTTCCATTAAAGTCATTTAAATAGAAATAAATGTCACATAAATAGACAGGAATTATACAATGAAGTGTCGGTCTAAATATAGTTATTTAATCGTTCATCCCAATTCGTATGTATTTTTGGAACGAATTATTTTTCTGTTGTACTATGTTCTGTTAACGGGGAATTTTTTCCGTCACCAGCAATCTCCATAGTATCCTGGGCTGCTGAATGAATGAATCCAAATTCTCTTTCCATGTTTGTATTCAACCCATGCCGAAGTTCTCAGAATGTAGATATACGTTTCTCTAATGTGCAGGTATTTTATATTTGAGTTGCACTTAATTTGACGGGGAATGAGGTTGCCTGAACATTAGTTTCCGATTGCTCGTAGATGTTGGAAAATATTTATGTCAGTACGCCCATTTAGTTGTAGTTTATTTTATTTTTCTTTGTCTAAGCCTAAGAGAGAGTATTCCAATTCAAAACCTGTATATTAGGCTTTGTGTATAGAATATTTTGTCTTCGATGCGCGACAGTTCCAGGCATAATTGAAGGACCCTCCTACTTCTATGATGCCTAAAATATTAAATTTAGATTTTTCAGAAGAGTGCCTAGATAGTAGGACATTATATTGGTAGTGATCTCGTGTTACATGCAGTCCGAAAACAATTGATTAATATTATGTTCTTGAAATTCATGAATTCTGTTTCCTAATAAGTGTTCCTAAAGGAACGTTTGCAAATTTCGATATCCTTCATTTGAGTTGATCCCGTCTTCCACAAAATTATTTCTCCGTGCTCTTTACTTATGAATTATTTCACTACCTCCAACTACTCCTTTCTTTTTGTTGTTCCGTCAAATCTGACAATATATTTATCATTGACAATAAATCATGATCTGAATCTATGTTCTGTCCCATGAAACTCTGCGAATTGGTTATAATTCTTAAGTCGGTGCCGGACAATAATACAGTCATTCCTGTTACTTCTCTTAATCCCTTGGTATTTTACAGGTTTAACCTGTGTTCGTTATGATTACTATTTCCCCTGGAAAGCGATATAAATTTCTCCCTAGGCTAATTCCATGCTCTTAAACTATAGTCTTCTACATCACCGCCAATCTCTGAATTCCAGTCCTCTCTCAACAAGGACGTTTCCTTCCAAGAACATCCGCAATTATTTCATCTCATTCATCATGTTTCGTGATGAAGATATGAATATCGATCATGTTATTTGGTTCAAATTTCGACTCGACTAATAATGTTCAGAAGGTATGAAGAAGTATTAACGTTTCAATGGCCAAGTATAACTTCATTTTCTTCGAGCATGGTTTCGTGGACGAGCGACATCATCAGGGATAAGATTTCCACCAAGTTACGTGGGAGCGTTGTGTTTTGAAATTTCAACGTTAATACTTCCTCAAACTTTCCCAGTGCTTAATATTTCTACCAAATAACACATTAGACTCTGTATAATTGTATCACTCGATTGTTCTGCGTTTATTTCGCTTCTTCCTGCAATTGTGTTCACAACTATTTGCGATCCCTTGCGACCTCTCTTCGCCTCCACTGAATATTATTCCCATTATAGTTGTCTCTTCAACAATCCCCGTTGCCCTTCCAATATTCTAATTTCCTTAACACAGCTGTATTTCATTTCTCATCTCCCGCATTAAATGTTCTGATTTCCCTGCCCTGAGCGTCATCTGAATGTTCCAAGTCTCCATTCCAACCGATTCCGCCCAATTGTGTCTTTACTGCTGTTGGTTTCGATTTCTCTTTGCAAGGAGTACGTAAAGTGAAGGCTTCGAAGGGGTCGCATTCTCTGCTGCCGGGCACGACACGCGGCCGATTGGACCGAGTCCCGTAGTTGCCAGGACTGCCGATTTTGAGATTCTTGAGATTAATAATCGAGTTGATTTTCCCTTGCCTTCTTCAATGGTGTTTTTAACGGGACACCATCACTCAATGCCCATCTCACTGAGGAACAGACGCTTCGCGGACTACCTTTCATGTGGTTCCTAACCTTCGACCTATCTGCTATGGGTGACCCTACCAGGAGATCCCACCCGCACAGATCTAGGGGTCATTGGAACGCACAAACCTTTCCACCACTTCAGGGTTGCTTTTGCCCCTGGTAGTGATAGTTCCGAATATATAATCTAATTATGCAAGTGAATAGGTACATGAATCTGGATTAAATCCTTGTATTCAAAGACTGTATTAGGTTTTATGTGTCTTTTATATGTCACTGTTATATCTTTATTTATTTTAACTCGAGTAAATATATTTTGTTTGTTTTTATGGCTTCTCTGTGGTTGATTCCATTTTCTTTCTTAGTTTTTCATACGAATAATTTTTCCGTTACTCTTATCTCTTCTATTGCATTCTGTCTAGCACTGCATAATCGAAAGGAAATTATTTGCTTCATGCTAAACAAAAATATTGTTTTTCTAATTTTTATAAAGTATTTTTGGTATATTTTCTTCGCTCTTTCCGACTGTATGATGTGAGTTACCGTATCTGATTAAATTTTGAAATATGGAAATCTTCTCTTTTCTAATATACATTTATTGATCCGGGTGTGACTTTTCCCGTCCCAGTACCAGTTTTGTACATTTGTCTTCGCTTATATTCGATAAGATTGATGTCGTGGTACGGTTGGATCAGGCAAAATCTGAGAAGCACAGGGGATCGATCCATTTGGTCTTTTTTTAGAGATATTAACCTTCTTTCCCTCAGAAGTTCTTATTCTTTCATAAATTCCCTAAAATGATGAACATCTTGAAAAGTATGGATGCTGTCGCACACGGCCCGGGTACCATAATCCAAAACTTCGTGCTCCATTCTCTTTCTGATTTCCTCAGTGCTCGCTACGATTTATTCTATTCTTAAGAAACATTTCTGGCTAGGGCGACGGTACTCCAGTGAGGAAAGCTGGGCTACTGACCAGGGGATTTGACACCGGGTGACGTCTATGGTTACTCACGAACTCTTGTGCAATGCACAGGGCTTTCTGGATATTTCACCAATACGTTGGTGTACTATAAATACTTGGTAAACGTTTATCGTTTTTCGTGGACTGAAAGTGGATATTGTGATGCATTTTTAGCCAGTCAAACCTTAAGTTTCAATTAACTTAGCTTAGGAATGTTCATAAAAAGTGAAAATCATAAAATTTGTTGAATAAAATCTCGTTATTTTGGATACGCGTTGTTAGAAGTAATTAGAAAAGTATATTCAGCGGAGAGTCTTTGTTCACATTTACAAGATGCGTAATTTTTTAGCACGGGTGCGTTGAATTATTTCTGAAATGAAATTCTTGAGTCTTGCCATAGTTCTGTGACATGCAGCCCCATGGTTGGTCTCGAAATTCAAGATACTGGTTATTAATAGCTTTTTGTGCACCACCCACGTTTTTGAAGATTTTTGGCGACTGTACCGCACTCACCACGGTAGCCAAGGTGGGAATCACCCGACGAAGTGGAATGGATGGAATGGCTCGGATGCTTCAGCACATCTGCAGCTCCGCAGGCATAACTTCTCTGTTAGTAGTTTTCATAGCTATTTTCATTGCGTGCCAATACGGTTTGTGCTAGGATGTAACAGTTCAAACTAAGCGAGTTTGGTGTCTGTGTAATTCTGGCAAACGCAATGCCTGGTTTTTGAAATGCCATATTTCTAAATTCGTCTCGAAACCCTAGACCCGAACATAGACTCCTCATTTTTTTGGCATTTGCCTTCCAAATTGTCTCAATTAATGTGGTTGTAATAATTTTTTTTCGTCTCATTTTATATATTTACAACCCGGGTATCCCTTCGGTTAGGGAAGGAGTATCGATTGGACCTTGGTATTCATGTTTCACTTTTGTCAAATATCGAGTACTCTTTCAGTTTCTAATTTTTTTTTCATGAAAAAAGAGCCAACGTCCCCATTTGTCTTCAATTATCCATAAAGATCTTTCCCATCGCCCCGAAATCTACGGTAAAAGTTGTTGCAGAGAATACATGAATATCGCCCCTAGAATAGTCGCGATGGAAGTCGCCGTGTGCTCGTTAGTGATTCGTTAAGAACCGCGCCATCACTGCCAAGGTACCGCCACTGCTCTCTAGTCTCCGGTGGACGGCGCTGACTTTGTATCCATAGGCATCCCTATGTAGCGTGGACTTTTATGGAGTAATTCATAACTACAAATTGTTCAAAAATGTGATATCAAATTTGCTCACATAGTAAAAGTATATGTACACGCACCCCGCGAAAAGGTAACCTCGCGCCCAACTTCATACCATTAAAACTGTTTAATTTCATTTTAATTCATCATTGTTGTTTAATTGATGGGAATGATTCATGCAAACCAATCAACTAATACGTCCAGTGGCCAAATTAGATTGTGATGTGGTACTGTTTAGTGTCCTAAAAGAGATGGTTAATGGGTGAATTAGACCTAGTGGCCTTTCTATGCTGCCCTATTATTCATCCATCTTTGTTTTATAAGTTGTTTTGAATTTAATTAAAATGTCACAAAGTCCAGGTGAGCCCTGAACCAACGTCTGCCGGAATAATTGAAGGGAATTACATATAAAATGTTGCTCCTTAAAGGCAACTAAAATACAAATTTTAAACGTAAGTTAACGTATTAGGCTTCTCACCATCGAGCCACGCCCCGGTACTATCATCTGTTATGCTGGGCCTCTTCTGAGATTTGCTAATTTCCATCCATGAGAATTAATCGCGAATGAAGAAGTTGAATGAGCGTAGTGGAAATCTTTATCCAACGCATCCTCCAAAATATGAAATTAGCTATCGTTCCCTGACTGATGAAATCTTGTAGTACACTGTAGTTTTCTCTCGTGGTCCCGAGAGCCTCTCTCGGACCGGTATAATTGATGCCATCCATGCCTTGTAAAAAGAATTTCCTGTCTGCGGTCTCGCTGTGTTGGGAACCGGTGAGGCCAATGATGATCCCCCTCCTCGCCCCCCTCCTCCTCGCCTCTCTCCCTCACCTGACCTTCCTTCGCCAACTCAAAGCGTCCATTTCTTGAAGGCTTCTTCCTCTGCCACTTTGGTTTTTGGCGTCATTGATATTCAGCTGTGACTATACCTCTACCTTATTGTGTAAATTGTATCACTTGCTCATTCCGCACACTAACGTTCGTCATTTAAAAGGAGATTTTACCCATGGAGTAGACACCTGTGAGAGCCTCAGGTCTCAAACGAGCATCTAAAAAATACACCGATTACAATGATTTCCCGAAGAGGGCATGGAACATTCAATGCTAGAAGTAATTCAGATTGCAATTAATGAACCAAATGAGACGCAGAAAGAGAACCTACTCTCTCAAGTTGGATCGAGAAGGGAAAGGCAAAATAACTCACAGTCGTCGAGAGTTCCTTGAATGTTAAACGCTTATCTTACCGAAACTGTTAATTTGATATCATTTTTAAGTTTTAGACTTTTGATAGATATTTATTATATGTACATGCTTTTTGTGTTTGGGCTGTGTATATCAGCGTATACCATTTCTTTCCACGGTTCTGACACTTCTTCTTTATTTAATCATTTTCGTGTCATAACAGGGGCTTGTGTATTAAGTCAGGGTGCCTAGCTACTGGATACGTGATTTTTGCATTTTGTTTTTCCTCTGAAATTAGTTTTATTTTCTAATGACGACTGTGGGAATATTACGTACTCATTTTTTTAATTTGAAAATCTTCAAATCGTTTGAAATGTTAGGGCTAAACTTAAAAGTAAATTTTTTTCGGTATTACTTCTCTGTAGCTCTTAATGTTTACTATGAATAAAACTGTACAGGAAGCTTGACTTCATAGACACGGAATCTATGTTTTGAGAATGATGGGGTGGTTGGAGAAATACTTGGCGTCAATCAGTATTGTATGGCGTGAATGAAAAGTAGGCAAGCAAACAAAATTATTGGGCTAAATTGTGAATGGCACTAATATCTAAAAAAAGTTGTCAGCGGAAGTTATTCAAATAGTCAAAAAAGGTTGCTTATAAGTCCGTTTCTTAAGCTTAAATGTCCGTACAATTGGCAGTCCCTGCAGTGATTGGCAGCCCTGGAGAAGCGTGCTCGTCGTCATCGGGACAGTGGCTCTCAGACAGACGGCAATGCGTCTTTTTCCAAGCAGGTCACTCATATAATTCGAAGCAACCTCAGAACAACTCGGGAAGTGTCGACAATTTTCCTCGGAAACCATTCTTGTCAAATGAATACAAACTTGGCCGATTGTAGTAGGACTGTATGTACAGTCGCGCGGAGAGAGAGAGAAGAGGATTCCCGTCAGAGTACACAGTTGGCATAGATGATGAGTGAAGCAGGCAAGGAATAAATGTTTGATTGAATGGGGATATATCCGATGGATGTGCATCTGTGTAATCGCCCGGCACGAGGCCGTCCAGACGAGTGGGTGGTCAAGGGATAATCGCCAATGTCAGACCTTAAGGAGCGTTTGCTACTCTGTGCTCGCATTCCAGAGTTCACTTAAATCTTTGAAGGAGTCGACTCGAATGAGGATATGGCTCGGACGTTACCCGTTTGAAGCGGTAGTTGTGTCGTGGCGAATCAAGATCGACGCGTAGTAACCGGCTGGGAAATGACCTATAACCTAATGGAGTGGAACGCCTGGAATGCCTTAATTCTTAACGACTAGCTTATCATGGAAAGGGTATTAATTGCGAAAAGATGTTTGATATGCCTAACATTGATAAAGGCGATTGGTGGAATATTTTTTCTTACAGTAATTTTATAGTACGCATTATATTTTATGCACACTCTCAATGAATCCTTTAAGATGACTGATAGCGGCGTCAAACTTGCTTATCGAAGCCTCTATTGTTTGTGGCCTTTTTTGTTTTGTCTATGTCATTTTGTTAACTCTTTACGATGAGCTGCCGCCTCACCAGATTCCACCGATTAGCGCCAGTTATGCTCCCAAATCTCGTGGTCTCTGTGCCCAAAATCCTGGGCATTTCCTGCTAGTTTGATCAACGACTCACCTTTCCTTTCTACATGATTTACACAGCTTGGGTGCGGCTTTTTTTTTATCTGAACCCAAGCTGTATGCATCATTGTTTTTTATCTCCACAGCGTTAGGTCTTCCCATAGTTCCCCCCTTGGCCCAGCGTTGAAATAAGGGATTTCAATCCACATGGAAGAAGACAGTAACTTAGAAGACATTATTTTCTCAACAGAAGTTTCAGGAATCGCTGTCTCGAGGACGGATTATTTTAGTGCGAGACAGCATAAAATGTAGCAGAGATGTACAAAGGGAATTTTGGATCAGGAAGGAATTTGGCATCGAGTTAAAGGCATACCACCTAACTAGCTAGAAATAGCCGAGTATACGAGTAAGTTGTTACCGTTAGCCACGTTCGGGGAGTATTTGTTTGCTCACTGCCATTTTATGGCAAGGTCGCACGTGGTCCTTGCTCGGCTCCCACTGAAACTCTCAGTACCAACCGTAAGGGACTTGAAGCCTGGATTTTATTTGGGATTTTATTTTCATTTTATACCGTCGACTCCGCTCCTCTTGGCTTTTGAGGTTGATCGTATTTCACGTTAGCCACTTTGTTCGAAGTTCGGCATTTCTGGCGCTGTCGCATGCCCGAAAAAACTTAGAGAACAATGCCTTTGGTGGTTATCCTTGTAGGTTTAATTTCGAGAATGTTTTGACTTCTTTGTTTTGTCGATCTTCATCCTTATTTCTTTGATTGTTTAAATGGAAGCCGAGATTCTTGAGTCGTGGAGTAGTTAACTTTTAACCACTGTTGTGCTAATTCCCTGGTGGTTGATTTTCATTATTAGATCGATATGTTTTGTGATTTTTAACAAAGCTATTCTCAAGAGCCATTGGAATATTGAATTGAATCCCAATTTTTATTATTTATATGTACACACGGAAACACGACTGTTCATTAAAGAACGATTATACATTTTTTATTCGCATACTTAATCGAGCAAAAATTTAGCATCATGTTATGTTGCAATGTTAATGTGTAATTTGAATTTGGTACAAATTTCATCAGTTTTACGTCATTAGTGTGTCAGCAGCCGCCGTTGTTAGTTGAAGTATGCTCAATTCACTCCGGCAGCGATGAAGGTGACACGCAACTCGGAGTTAAAATGTTGTATTCAGCGGACCAAATTTTGAGCAGAACTAATCTGCTATACGAGGCTTATGGAGAGTCTAATCTTCTGTATAGTCCAACTAGAAGGTGCTTCACAGTCTTAAGTTAGCCCGGTGCTCTAGTTAATGTTCTTACGGAGGTAAACGTAACACTGCTGCTGCCGTTATGAGAGAATATCGTCGGATATGGTTACGATCACTGTAAGATATTTAAAATTTCATTGAGTGGCACTCAAAAGTTATAAGATAAAAAATGCACATGAGACGAACCTCTCCAAATCACTCCCCTTCCTACCACTGCCCTTATATGCTCTCAGTCCACCACACGCACCTTTTGAGACCTGAACGGGTGGCAGATAAATCGCCTAT
The DNA here is from genome assembly GCA_037158775.1 of Hetaerina titia. Classification (NCBI taxonomy): domain Eukaryota; kingdom Metazoa; phylum Arthropoda; class Insecta; order Odonata; family Calopterygidae; genus Hetaerina; species Hetaerina titia. Next base: position 48,588,121 of record CM073779.1, on the reverse strand, counting down.
CCTTCCGTTCCACTGTTATTTTCTCTAACAGATGCATTAATCATACCCAGTTTACCTCATCAAGCCCCTTCTCGAAATCTACGTAACAAAAAAATGCATCTTGATTGTACTCAATGTTCCTTTCTATTATTTGTCTCATTACTGCTTTGGAATCACGCGTACCTTCGTCTTCCTAAACCCAAATTGATCATCCCCGAAATATTCTTAAACCCTCGGGAATCAGTGATCCTTTAATCTAACTTATTGTTCTTAGTGTCTATTGAGGTGTTTAAGCTTAGTGTTCGTAAAAGAGGCTAAACAAAACTTATAAGTTCCACAATATTTTTTCAAACGACCACTTACGTCGAACAGTCGGTATCTTCAGGTACATAATATCGTCAGTTGGCGATATATACCCTGATGGGTGTGGTGGAGGGAGATTTTTTGGAGAGGAGAAATGGGGGAAGGGTTGCTGTGTTTGTGTTGTATAAACTGAGAAAGAGGTGAGGAAGCTTTAGAGACTTAAGGGAGGAAGATGAGGGGGGAGAATCTTGGGAGACGAGAAGGAAGAGAATTCAGAGGCTAAACAAAGGAAGAAGGTAGCGTGAGAATGAATAGACTAAGGGAAGGTTGATATATCCGCAGGACGGATGGTGCTGCAAGGTAGGCGGGAAGCTGGTAAAGAACGGGGGAGGTGTTGAGGGTCACGACATTGCTACTTCGCAATCGACTGTTACATAATCGTAGTCGGTGGGGAGAATTGAATGATTTAGGGCATACTTTAACCCCTTTTCCAGTAAACTAACCGCCCTGATGTGAAGAACGACGCCCGATAAATCAATCACTCTTTCTTTGAAAATTGTAGCATGAATATCAGTAAATACACCTGTCAGAAAACGGAGGATTAGGTGAAGGATTTAACCCCAGAAGTTTCTTGATTTTTTCCATGATGATTGAACTTTTCTATATGCTCTAAGTGCCTGTATTCTGTACCTGAAAATGTCGACTCCTTGACGCAACTAGCTGTTTGAATAGAAAAATTGTGGGACTTAAAATATATTGTTTTGCCTTCTCTCATATTCATCAGTGCTCATCATGAAGTTCCATTAGATTGAGCCTAATACCATTTAATCCTAGTATTCGGAATGATTAAACCCTATTTTATACAGAACTCTACTGCTTTCTCCACGCGGCCATTCTTTGTTCCTGTACCGTAGTCCCCTACCTCACTCCCATCACTCTCTTCACCCATTCACCACCATATTCCATCACTATAAATGTCAAACCTTTCCTCCCAGGGACACACAGTTATTTCCTCTTATTAATCGTACTCCTTATCCTTCCTCCTGATGGTTAATGTTGGCGTGTGGATTTGAATGATTACTAATTTGGTTGCTTCAGCCTCTACTTGTACTAATAATATTCTATCACTCTCCTGTGTTTGCCTACCTATTTTGTCAATACTGAAGTCGCCTCTCGCTGGCTGTCTTTATTTATTAATCCATCATCTTCGTTTTAATAATTCCCGCTATCTTTACATCTCCCCTCGCACATACCTTATATATATGAACACAGAATAAGACAGATAACACGTAAAAGGACACTCACACTGTAGATGATTTAAGCTTTCGGCCTACTCCGAGGCCTTCTTCAGGTTCAATCATCTACAGTGTGAGTGTCCTTTTACGTCTTATCTGTCTTATTCTGTGTTCTACTGTGCCGTCCAAAAGTTATATATGTGTGTGTGTGTTTTCATATAGAAATAGGGATAAAGAAATGGGAAAGGAACACACATAAAGGACGAACACAAGAGAGGGGGGGAAGGCGGACCTGAGCAGATCACAAATGTAAAAATATTTTCCTCGACCGGGACTTGAACACCGGATCTCTCCACTTGCCGGGCGGATTCTCTAACCACTTGAGCTATCGAGAAAATGTACTTTACACTAAAATCTGCGATCTTATAAAGCGCCAAAGTGCTCCGATTCATTGCCCTGGAGATGGCGTTAGGGAGCTGTTACACCCACCAAAGGAGAAATAGACAAACACAAGTGGAGAATGGACAGTAGGTTAGCAAGCATACAACATCATAAAGGATAGGAACGGTGCGTTTCATGGCACGCATAGCCAGAAGAAGAGACGAGCCACATTGGCTAAATACACACACGCACACACACACATAAGTGTGTGTGTGTCACCTTTTCGTCTTCAGATTTGTATTCACTATTTTTCCTGCCCTCAACGTCGACCTTCTTCCTCCATGATGCTGTCAAATCGTGCTAGGATTTCGTGAGATGACGACCGCGGTAGTCTTGCCTCTCCCGCTACCGGGCACGACCCACGGCCAATTGGGTCGAGTTCTGTGGTTATCAGGACTTATTTTTTCTAAACTCTGCATCATGAAAACCATGTGACTAATAATTGAGGTGGTTTTCCGTTGCCTTCCTCAATAGTGTTTTTATCGTGTCACCATCGCTCAATGGTTTGGTGGGAGACGGGTCTGTTAGTCTCAACCTCGCCCAATTAAGTCGATAAATATATAAATTGCCGCCCCACTGGGGTCGGACGCCTTTGCAGCCGTCTCACTGAGGAACAGGAGCTGCATAGACTACCTTTCGTTTCGCTCCTAACCATCGCCCTATCTAGCATGGGTGACCCTACCAGAAGCAATTTACATTGCTCCCCCCAGCACAGTCCTAAGGGTCATCGGATCGCATAAGCCCTTCCACCACGCCAAGGTTGTAGTCCCATGGGCAGGGAAATGGGATTGGGATGAAAAAACGACGAAAAAACCTCCAATATAGTAATTAATGGGAAGGAATAGGATTGCAAGCAGAAAAAAAACGGTCCTTGCTCGGGTATCGAACTGCGGGCCTTCGAATCCCAGTCCTTGGAGTTATATGTAATTACTGATGAGGTGTACGGTGTTTTTTTACACCTATCGTTTCCAAGAGTTTGCTCTCGGGTGGTAATCGCTCCCGCACCCCCCTCCATCCTCCGAATTGCTTCTGACCCTGGCGGCGGGTGGCCGCCTTCGAGGACCCACCGGCGCTTGCCCGCACTCCCGAGTGTTTTCTCCGGATGGAGAAGTTAGGTAATCGTAATACGTATTACGTTATCATCGATCACCATATCGATATAACGGTGCCGATTTCTCTTTAAGTAGTGTGTTTTAGCCAAAAAATAATTTTCTGCCTGTTTCCCGTCTCCCCCACCTCTACGGAGCCCCTGAAAAATTGAAATGGATGGAAACTCGTGCGTGAAATGAGTTGAAATTAGTCGTAAACGCATCAAAGTTCTAACTCTTTCTGACGATTTCAGAGAGGTCAGACTGCGGCGTAGGGGCGGGACGAACCGTGGGAACGTCGTCAGAAAATGCCAGGGTGGCATCATTTGTCTCCCTTCGGACGCGACCTTAATATTTCTCGTTCGTGATGCATTGTCTAGAGGTGCGTCTGCAGCGATCGTCCTTGGCTCATGCCGGGCGGGGAGGGGGGGACACGGAGGAAGTAAGTGGTGGGGCGGGCGGGGAGAAAGTAGGAGGAAGCAATCGGACGAGGCCTCGCGCCGTAAATAAAGATCTCTCTCCTCCCTCCTTCCCTCTCTCTTTCTTTCTTTCTTTCACTACCTCCCTCTCTCTTTCTCTCTCTCTGGCTTAGTGTTATTCCATGCCCATGAACCTGCCTGCCTGCCCACCCTTTCTTTAGCCCGTGCACTTAAGAGTACGTTCCGTATATTTCGTTTTCGTGCTTCCCGCGTCTGGGCATGTTTTTGTAATTGCTCGTTTTTCTCTTCTCAGAGGAAATATTGGGCCACTGGGATATTTTTGTCCAGCGCGGACTCATTTGCTTTAAAGACATTGATTCATAACACATCTGTGTAAATTATCATCTAATTATTTTTTTATTATCGATTGGAGGCTCAATGTGTTAGTCCTCTCTGTGGTTTAGCGATATTTTTCGGTAGGGGCTTATATTTTAATTGTTGATCAATCTATATTTGCTTCATCGTTGTGGTTTAGAATGGTAGCGTTGAATTTTTTTGTGTTACATGTAGTTCTGTCGGTGAACATAATGGCAACTATCTGGGCCTGTGTTGGAGTTTCATGGAATTTTATTATTCTGTGATGGAATACTTATTGTCCACAGAAACTTGATGAATTCGCTGGGTATATTAAATGCTCAACTGGTGGTTAATTGATACCATGATCTCATATTGCTTGGACTTTTCTTCTCTCTGATTTCAGTGAATTACCTAGAATCACATGGTAGTGGAATGAATATAATTTTCACTCGGCTGTACTGTTCATTTTCCTTCCGTATCCGAGGTTCAAGGAACCCAGTAACTATTTCTATTCATGTGAAGACGGCACATGCGACCCGAATCTGGTTAGGGTCATCTAGACCAAAGCTATTTCAAGTCAAATTAATTGTCGTTCGATGTATTGCCACAATTAACCAAATGCATATTTTATTTTTGTTAAGAGTTTTTTTTACCTAACAATTATAACGAATTAATATTTCAAAAAGAAATAAGTCCGGTTGATCCATGGTCACCGTGACTCCATTAACGTGTTATTATTTAGTTATTATATCGAAATTGATGTGGATATGATTTTGTCACGTATTAGAATTTCGTTGAGAATTGTGTTAGCTCTTTGCTGGGTTACACTTTCAGCCAATGTCAAACGGGAGAGAGAAATAGTGAACGAGGAAGTATCAGCAAATTGGTTGCGGTCAACTCGGTGACCTTTGGCCTGCTCATAGAAGGAGGCGTTGGGCAAGGAAGAGTGGTCAGCTGATGCAGAGGGTACTCGCTGTTTAGGTTGTCCTTTCCCATCACGTTCGCTTCCGAGGGGGGGGGGGTGTTCATGTTTTCTTTAGTCTTCTGAGTTCTGAGCGTGCGTTAAGTTATTGGTTACATACCAATTGATCGATTGTTGCCCCGGCAATTTTTCAGCGTAATTCGATCTCAGACGAGTTATGGCGAATGGGGGAATGGACAGTTGAAATAGTAATCCCTAAAAGCACTGCAGTTGATTGCATCGCTGAGTAAGATGGAATGATGTCTGCCGTGATGATCACTTGAAGCCCGTAGGGGGGGGGGGGGGAGATGGATTGTTGATGAAAGGCACTGGTGGTGGCGGAGTATTAGAGAGCATGGGGCAGCATTCGTTGTGTATTGTTGTAGTTTCAACTTCTTAACCCCATATGCTTAATTGAATATGCAATATGAAGAACTGGAGGGAGGACTGAAAGTCAGTGGCGAATTCATATAAACAGTACGATTTTCGGAGGGTTAATACTCGTATTTAATTAGCCAGTCAGCCAAAGGGTTACAACCATTACTGTCGCATTACGAAATCAGTGCGATAGGCATAGGGTGAAAAACACTCTAAACAAAAGGGAAAGAGGTTTTCTAGAAAGATGAAGGCTTGTATGTCAAACTTTGGTTTAAATGGGCAGAAATTAGGTCAGGTGGAACACTGACCTATCTAAGCAGTATTTTGGACTGATGAGAGTGGTACGCAAACCCAAAGCATGGCATCGGGAATATTATCAAACATTGTTTGATACATTTTGTTGTAGCTATCTAATGTCGCTCCTCTCTTTAATGGAGAGGAGCGGAAAATACGATGTGTTAATCGGAATTTAGGTATAAATAGCTAAAGATGGCAACACGTCAGTAAAGCCTCAGCCCGAATGCCACAGCACCGAAACGAAGAGAGAACGTTTATCAGCCATGAGAAGATGCTCTTCGACCTTCAAGACAAATTTTCAGAAATTTCCTTGAGCCTCTGGATAATCATGCTCTTCGATTCGAGTAGGATGGAAACATTGACTAAAGCGACTATAATTTTACTTTAGCTAATTAAGTAATTTAGTTTACTCAATTGCACCAAGTATAATTTTAAATTATGGACAGGCCTCGGAAGTACTGGAAACGCTTTTTCCTTGAGAAGCTATTTATGCTGGGTACTTCGTAAATACTTTTTCCCAGCTACCAATTTTTCCTGTTTGCTAACACGCGTCAGCCGAGGAACACTTGATGGAACTCTTCGCTTGTGTAGTAATCTGGCGTGTGAGAGCAAGGGTAATATATTGAAGAGGAAAGTTCCTCCTTCAGCATGTATAGGTTTTCTCGTTGTCATTGCTTAAATAACTGGCCACATAGATTTTTTCTTGACTCTTCGTTTGAAATAAGGCTTCTAGCTACATTTAAAGAGTAGATGCTAATTTCTCTTGGTTCTTGCTGTGACTATTTGAAGGTGTGGATTTTTTTCTCAGGCATCGGTGGAATTGTTTTATTTGATTAGCAGTCCGTCTTCCGTTTCGACTTTCCTGTCTTTATTTTGGATTATTTAATACCTTCTCTTCAACAATTGCAGCCTTTTTTGACGGCACCTTCGGTGCAGACCTGCGGAGGGGGGTCAAGGCGCCGGGAGCATTGAGGCCCAAACGATAGGGAATGTTTGCGCTTGGTGCTCGTCCCCTTTCTCCAACGGTTTCTCTTCCCCAATCCTTCATCCTGGAAGAACACAATAAATATTAGTGGATGCATTCTTAAGTATTTATTTCCACCAAACTGTCAATGATTGTAGATCGGAGGCTTTCGCAGCTGTTGAGAGATGCAGAGGTTCTCGGGTTAGACTGCGTGAGAGACATATTTAGCTCAACGCTGTCAATGATTCCCTAGACACACGAAGATCGGCCCCATGTATTTGTTTCTCTCACTAAGCGGGAAGAAAGTTGCTGTATTAATGCCTTTGCAATTATTTGATGAAATGTGATTTGAGTGGCGACGTACGCAGCATGCTTCATCTTCTTTTGGAGACATTTTGGGGCCGAGTGCGATTTTTACGTCGTAATCGTAAATACTTACTATCCAGCTCTTAAATGATGAAGTATCTTCAGGTCACTAGAAGATGTAGAAAAAATATGGTTTCCAATTTAAAACAAAACAATTCTGTACGTAAAAACGTTGTTTTATAATTGCAACGCATTTCTGCATGCTCTTAGCATTGTGCCATTCGCAGGTGCACACGCAGTTTTGTATTTCATGATGACAGTATAAATTTTTTATGCGTTAAGAACATCACCGAAGTTGTTCTTCTTTCAATTACGGAATAGGATTTCTGGTTGAACGAGGTTCATACGACTTACCCTTCGTTAATGTGTGATTCTCCCATACTGGTATTAATAAGTTGAACAAGTTGATGTGAGCGCCATCGGTATTGGCGTTCTCCGCATGCCTCACGCGAAGTGTGGCGCGACCCTGCCAAGCATCGATGGCAGGCATCGATGTTTCGTTGAGGCGTTGGGTCCAGGTATCGATGTATTCTTTTCCATGGTCGGGGGCCGGACACAATACCCACCACGAAATTGATCACCCCCGTCGTCTTTCCTTCATTCCTTTCTTCCTCTCCCGCCTCCAGACTCCACTATCCCTACTAGACCCCCCACACTCCCCTCCTCTACTCGCCTTTCCTTCCTTCCTCCCCCCTCCCTACCCTCCTCCCTAATCCCCAATCCCCCTCCACATTCCCCTTTGCCACTTCTCCCTCCACATTCCACACTCCCTCTCCACTCCTCCCTCCACGTTCCCCACTAACTCCTTCACTTTCCCCTCTCTCCCTTCTACATTCCCCCTCCCCACACCTCCCTCCACTTTCCCCAACGCTCCTTCCACTTTCCCGAATACCTCCTCCACTTTCCCCAATAACCCCTCCACATTCCCTTCTCCCCCGCTCACCACTCCCTCATTCCCTCCCCCATTGACGGTGAATAATCAATGATGCGCCGTATTTTGGCGACGCGGCGGGTGGGTGTGTGATCCAGAGACTTAAGACGCCGCCTATTCCTGTGTTCCTTGGCGCCGACGCACGGGTGGCAGGGGACGGGGCCGGGGGGGGGGGTAGAAGGGCGCCGCGTGGGAAGGAGGGGGCGCCGTATGGGTGGGTCCAGCGGAAGTGAGTTAACCCATCTCGCCCTGTCGGGAAAAAGCGGACCCATTCCCATGTTGTAGTTAGTGGACTGGCTGTCACGTACCTTCCTGCCTGCCTCTCTCGCTGACTGGGACAAGACTTGGGAGGGCCATGCCACATGCCATGGAGTGTCTTTTCTCATGGTTGTCGTCTCCCCGCGACATCCACGTTGGTGTAGCGGGGTGTACAACGGCGTCCTCGGGGTTGGATCCGCCGGGTGGACCCCCGCTCCCCTGCTGCTAGCCTCCTCCAGGGTGGGCGCCGGGGTCACATCCCGAGTGATGATTCTTGATACGGTTTACTGTTTTGTTAGGAAGGGAAACGATGTTGCCACTCGTTTGCTCGTTGGCTCATGTTATCGCTTTGAGCGCGGGGGGGGGTGGGAGAGTGAGGAAGTAGGGAAGTGGCGACGAGGAGGTGCGTTGACTTATGGGGGAAAGGATTTTATACACTTTTACCCGTCCACCTTCTCCAAGTGTTGTATGCAAGTATTCACTCAGTTGAATTTCGAATTTATTGCGTCTGTTTGCGTATGTCATAGCTAGCGCAGAAGCATTTTAGTTGTCCATAGAAGGACATTCTTTTGAAATCATGGATATGGATCGAGGAGGCATGGCGATGCGAACATATCTGATACGATACTGCCAGTTAACACATTATTGTATACTTAAGCATTTCTATAGTCGAATGTAGTAGTGGCAGTATGTGTTCAATATTACGTGTATTCCACGGGCGTTCTTGAATAACCCTCGAACCATTTTATCACGCGTTGATTTCAGGATTTAAAAGTGTGGACTCTTTATGATAATGCGCAACTATGGGTTGCTTGACAATGACAAATCCTTGTGCCTCGCTACGCGATGCCATGCTATTTGTAAGAAGAGCTTCTAATTTTCCATTCTCCACAGCCAGTTAATTTGTTTAACTCATTCGCCCGTGGCAGGAATATGCTGGTTTTAAATGCTAATTACCCGTTATGTAAATGTTACGATGCTGTTTTGGAATGTCAAATAACTTATAAGAGCGTTGGGAACCAGAGATGCGCACGACTTGTAAGATTCTCTTGGGGATAGATTATTTTTAACTGGTAATGATCCGATTCGAAATGATCCACCATGGCCGATCTCTAACGGAATCAATCCCATTCTATCTGTTCTCCATGTTACCAATTCACGCGATTTCTGTGACATATGCACGCGATATGTCCAATCCGCATGAGCTTAATATAGAAGAAGCTTCTCTAGGGTAGGTATTATGGATATAGGATAGTAGTCTTCCAGACTTGCGACAAGGCTGAAGGCTTTCGCAGATTGTCTAGGTCGTGCTGAAGCGAACCTTAATTGAGGATTCAAAGAAAATGGCCTAGGTTCCACTTCAGAAGAGTTCAGGCAGGTATTGCGCTGATGTAATTCCTGTTCCGAGCGAGGTGGAAACGTGAATGGTGAAATCGGAAGCGTAAACCCGAATTTTTAATAATCTTCGATATTCTTTTGTTTTACCAACGGTACAAACGCATTCAGCACTCATGGGAAAGTCTTCAATAACATGACGAGTTAACCCTGTCACCTTGAAGTTACGCGTATATTTCTATTTCTTGCTAACTTGCGTACTATGGACCTTGGAAGAAGTACGCAAGTGGTACAAGTGGAGATATAGAATGGACTCGATAACGTGAAACAATGGCGGAGTCGCAGGGCGACATATCCAACGTACGATTAAGGACATCCGTGGAAGCTGTGTTCTCAGACCGCAACATTTATTTATTTGACTTTTCACAGTAACAATGCACATTTCACGTTACAAACGTCCAGTAAGAATTGTTGTAGGCGAAGATCATAAAGTTTAATACCAAATTGATTTGAGACCTGGTTTTGAATGACGAGGCATTTAAGTGCCCGGTCGGAATCTTAGTTTCACACTGAAGCTAAATCTATCTAGGTTGAATGTTATTTCGCCTGGGAGCTTCATGCATAACCAACATAAGCACACATCGAGGAGCGGAAATCAGCGAGTAGATGGATGTAGCGCTAGTGTAACCTTGTAGTCACGGTGCACTGCTCTGTATATTTTAAGTGTGTATACAGGTTTCGTCCGGAAAATAAGTGTACTGAGCTTAGGAAAAAAAATTATTACACTTTTACATATCTTAAGCTAATATTCCTCAAAATAGGACCCTTGTGAGTCGATACACTTGTTCCAGCGGCGTTCCCATTCCTGGAACGCTCCTGCGAAGGCATCATCGGAACCTCTCGAAGACACGTCGTCACGGCCTCTTTGACGGCGTCCAAAGTCCCGTATCGCGTTCCTTTCAAACTCCTCTTTATCTTCGGGAACAGAAAGAAGTCCAGTGGTGCCAGTCCGGGCTGTAGGGCGGGTGCGGCAGCGTTGCCGCGCCGTGCTTGGCCAAGAAGTCCGACACGACAAGCGCGGTGTGAGACGGCGCATTGTCGTGAAGCAGCCGCCAGATGTTTTTGATCGCTGGCCGGACGCGGGCGACTCGTTTTCGAAGCCTGTCGAGCACTTGGACATAAAATGCAGCATTTACAGTTTGTCGTTCAGGTACAAATTCGTAGTGGACGACTCCCCTTTTGTCAAAAAAGACAATGAGCTTATTACACTTATTTTCTGGACGAACCCTGTATATGATACCTCAGTAATCCACATGAATGTTGGTTTGACATATGAAGCTGGAGCTCGCCTTCAACGTCATGTAAAATTCACCCTTCAAAAGAGGAGGGTGAGTTCCTTCCCTGGGCCGTGTATGCCATCTCCGGAAGATCTGGTGCCTGAAAAATGATATAGCTTGGTTGAAGCTGAAGGTGCCCAGATGCGTCATTCGGAATCGAACCGGGACCCTCTGGTCTTTAGTGCCCAATGGACTACCACGTCCACGGTGTGTACGAACCCTGTTTGAGTAGATAGATATCTTAGATGTCTATACATGTAATCTTTGGGAGAAGCTGCCAGTATTCTATACAAAGAGTGCCACATGAAAAATCACGAAGTGAGATTTTGATGCAAAAGGAGTTGAACGAATGTATATCTTACTAATGATTCCCCAACCCATTCGGTGTTTTATAATTCGTAGAGCCTTCCTGAAAAGTGGATATTTCTTTTATCCAGGATTTTCCTAACTTTTTTCGGTCAGGGAATAAGATGCTTATATAAATTTATATTTGGCGTACCGACAGCATTAGTACGTATACATACATATACATTAAGTATAGTACGTATACATAAACTGGCGACACGACAGGGAAACTTTATTCAATACAACGGGCTCTGTGAGCAGGGAAAAATATTTTTGAATTATGAATTTATTTCAGAAAGGATACTTGCTAAGGAAAACTACATTTCTTGGAGGCTGTTAAGACAGACAAATCCGACGAATACATTTTCAAGACCGATATCTCGTATATCGGTAGTCCAGGGGTAGAGCGTTGGGCTACTGACCGGAGGACTCGGGTTCGATTCCCTCAAGCCTCTCTGGGCACCCTCAGCTCCACCCAAGCTTTGTGATTTTTCGGGTACCAGATCTTCTTGCGAAACCATAAGCGGGACAGGGAAAGGAACTGGCCCCTCTACCCTGATGTGTGAATTTCACACGCCGTCTTGCTAAGAACTGGGTGAACTTATCATCACTAACCAAATCGACCTTAGGGTTGATTACTCTGTTTATGGTTTTTTTATCTCATATATGTGCACCCACTGCTAATTAAAGGAATCAGTCAACCATAAAATTAAAGGCGCTAACTGGTTAAAGCTTACTGCGTAGGTACTTACTTTGGTAGGTACACCTACTTAGTCTTTAAGCATCTGGTCTTCTTGGAAGTCGGCGATGTAAAGCTATTTTCTCAGAGGAAAGTATAGGTCTTACACAATGTTGCATTTTATGCGGAGCTTCACGGTATTTTTAGTTACATTTAAAGTAGCTTCGCTGTTACCTTTTAACTTCTTTTTACATTTAATAATTTGATCCTCTATTTTATCCGTCAAGTCGAGAATAGAAGACCCATTGCAATGGAGTGAGGGCGCACCAATCGCCGACCGCGGAATCGAACCCGCATCACTTGGCCGGTGAGCGTGTGTTGCAGGGCACTTGCTCTTAGCAGAGCCAACTTGCTGTTGGGCATTTGTTTAAACGTCCAAGAAGACGTTTAAGCTGTCAAATCTTCATGATTTTACCAAGAAGTAGTCAAGTTAAGAAACAATCCGACTGCGATGGGATCGACAAAAGAGATAGGATGATATGATATTCAAATGTTGAGTGACAAGCCAAATATTTTGGAATTATTAGCAGAAGCCAACCGGGTAGGTTTTTGATGGACCCTGACCCCACCCACAGCTACAGTAAGTTCTGACTAATATGACACAAATATCCTTAAACAGCATAATTCAGATTGTATTGACTCGTTCTTTGGCTCTTTGTACCTTCAACCACTCCTGATTTTGTCTTAAAAGTTTTTTCTCTTCCTTCCTCCCCTCCACTGCCGTCCTTAGCATCCCTTTGCCTATTAGTCTCTCCTGCTTCCATTTGTCCTGCCATTTAGTGCATTTTCCTTACTGTGCATTTTATAATTCCATTAACCTCCGCATCCACTCACACTGCTTCTGAAGCGACAACGACCAAGTTTCCCAGCCATACAAAACTACGCTCCGTATAAAAGTTTTTCTTAGTATTTTCTCTGCATTATCAATAGGAGCTAGAGGCGGGAATTGATGACTGGATCTAAGGTGTCCGTCATCACCGCCATTTTGCGAGAGATTCGCTAAATGTCCTTGGCACTCTGCCCACCTCTTTTTGAGACACTCACTAAATAGGTGAACTGCTCTATCTGTTTTAGTTAACGTTCCCCAAGTGTGATACATATCTTAGGCTACCATTTTATCGGTATTTTCATTAGCTTCGTTTTTTTACATTGATTCTCATCCTGTATCTGTCGCACTAATGGTCATTATTTGGCTTACTGGCGAACCAAAGCATAGTCATCTGCAAATCGGATTGAACGAGTTCCCCACCTGCATTCACTCCTCCCCCAGCACCTCTATTGCCCCTCTTACCATTTCCTCTGCGGTGGGAAGCACAAGTGCCAGCCTTGCACAGCCTCATCTTATCCCCCCGGTCTTAACCGCCCATCCCGACTCTCCATCCGCACTCACCCAGGCGGAGACACGTTTATGTCACGGGTAAGTGGTCCATCCCTTCAGGGTCCACCTCCGGGGGAATCGGCTGACAAATCCTTAATGCTCGGTAAAAGCCGTAGGCTCCTACCGCCTACTACTGTAGCTACGTAATAGGCAGCCCTACCAAGATGTTACTTCGTGTTTTGTGCACAATGTTTGGCTTTTTCATTGTATTGCTTATAAATATGTTCATCGTATTTGTATGAATTGAAGCGTCTTGCTTATATAAGCGTTCCCAAATAATTTGGAAACGCTCTGTGAGTGTAGAATAACCCGAGAGGGAAATACTTAAGGACTCCATTTTTACCCTTTCATGTCCACAACGAGGCCGCGCCCAGAGAAAATCGTACTTTCGACTAGGACATGTTCGGGCATGACCAAGGGAGCTCTCGAAAGGAATATCACCTTATGCATATCGTTCTTTCATAAAGCATAAAGTGTGACAACTCAAATCCTCGAAGAATTCGTTATAAAATAAATTCTTACAAGCGATCGAACTTTTTAGAGTTTGGTGTTGGAAACCCCATAACCTCTTTCGCACCTACGTTCTCATACCGAAGTAGTAAGTGTCTTTTCCGAAATATTTGTTGTGCCAACATGCAAATTAGCCAAGAATGTATATTCACTGATTTCCCAAATGATATCTGTTCTTGATGCTTCTAAAATAAGTATTCCAATTATTCGGCACTGTTTTATAATCACATTTAATCACTGTAGCTAATTCAATTTTGGTTTTTGGTTTTCACAAAAGCTTACCAGATGATTCGCAAGTCCACGAAGGACATCGTGGTTGATGGAATCCATACACTCATCGCGGCCTCTCAAAGGAATTTTTAGATTTTCCCCAAAATTTGACGCGAAACCCTTTTTTTCAATAATTCTTTTCCGCCGTGCGAGCGATAATCTTCTATACTTCACATAACCGATAAGCTGCATTCAACTTTTCATGGTCACTCGTATGTATGTAAAGCGTTCTTCTTAGAGCTCTGAAACCATTTCGGGAAATAATTGTACTCCCTAGTCTTTCACAGCATTTCACGTCCATGATAAATTAAAATCAGGGCACGGAAAGCGGGTCAACGCAGATTTCGTGTCACAGACAACCAATCATGGTCAATTATAGGTCGTGTTAAGCCTTTTAATGAACTTGAAGTTTTATCCAGGATGAAACTAGAGCCATGGGACGTGGCATAAGATTTTGCAAGGGAATTATGCTGAATGGTATCCCCAAGGCCCTTGTCCGTCCTCTCAACACTGGAAGGTGGGTCAAGTGGTTTATTCCGACGCCCAGTGGAGATAAGAGAGGCGATGAGAGGAGACTTAGCAGGAAAGAGGCTTGGAAGAAGGCAGGAGTGACGTTGAAATATGACAGAGGGTATATGGACTGTAGAGTAGTGGTGGCTTTATTGTTAGAGGTCAATGTAAAAATTTCTCTTAGGATAAACTATAGTGACTGTGCGCCAGCGAAGTTGATTGTGCCAATCTGGAGAGTGTCGTTTTTGTTATTATGGGACATTATGCATATTTACATACATATATGCTACGTCCAATAGCCCAGGTTCGATTACCGGATCCGCCTCTGGGCGCCCTCCACCTCACCTGAGCTGTGTGATTTGTAAGGTGCCAGAACTTCCTGGCACCCGATTCTATTCCTCGAACGGCATCCAAAAATTGCATCGGGCATCAGCATCGGCAAACGGGATCGTATACGACCGTTGCCATTTCTGATGCCACGGACGAAATAGGGGAGAGCGAACTTCTTCCTTTTGCATGACGATCCCAGTTAATGGATGGTTGACAAAAGACAAACATTCATCCAATCAATACCATTGGTTGAAATGATAGTTCCCTCCAATTGAAAAATATCAAGCAGATATCACTTATGGTCGCTGGATAACTGTATAATTTTATTTACATAATCATGGGTTCATTTTTTAAAGTTATATGTCTCATATTTACCTCGTATTTTATGATTAACATTGTTATATCATGGATAGCTTGTTCTAGGTAATACAGTCTGATATAAATTGTGAAACAAGAACATTTTGTTTCTATTTCGTGAAGTATTATCAATGGCCGTTCATATTCATTTCCCTCTGCAAACATTACTCAAACCATAAGGATTTATAGAAATTAGATTTTACTGCGGAATCGCAATAGAAAGTAACAGCAACTTAAGACAAGCTTAAAGTTTAGTAATTTTCTTCCTTCAAATGAAATGTTATTATTCCCTGAATGGATTTTTAAATGACGAGCAATTGTAGTACATTGTATTGTTATAACATACTCTTAATGCATGCATGATTTTTAAGGATGTTCATAGTGTTGAAATGTTCCTTTATTTGGTATTTTTCTTTGTGTTTTGCGACTTCCTTGCCTGTATGAAATGTATGATCAGTGGACAATTAAATTATTATTATTACCCTTTTAAAAGTCAACAACTAGCATCCTGGCTCGAAATTGCTTTCCAAAAACTCGCAGGTACTCTATTCTCAGCCATAAATTATAGTTTGAGCAAAAGTAGCTTTTGTACAAAACTAATTTTGTTCAATTAAGGTTTGTCAAATAATCTTATGTGGTGATAACGGTGCAATTTGGCATGCCCCATGGAATTTCCTTATTAGGCGCATTTACGAGTTTAAAGTCGGTAAAATCTAAGTTATACTTCAAATTTCCGGTATAAGTATAGAGTTTTACAGTGTTACGATCGTTATTATTAATGATAATGCAGCGGTAATGGTACAATACGGTTAATGATACTTAAACAACCTGACATCCGTTAATACGATAAGCTCCACTTAATTAACGCTTACTTCCTTCACTTCATCCAGTATTCCAATCCCTTTCTTTCCCTTTACTCGATAACCCAACGTTATCCCCTCTATCACAGTCTTCAAAATCCGTAGAGAATTAAAAAAATGGACAAAATCTTCGTTGCGCCGTACGAAATGGTTTCATTGATTCCCTTCTCTTAAGAATCATTGCACATCATATTTTAGCATGTAGAAAATGAATAAAATTCAGCCACATTCACTCCCTCAATTCTCTTTAATTTTTATGGTTACAGTGTGTGTTGCATGACGATGATGACAAATGAATACCACAATGCAATGCATTTTCCGTTAGTATTTCAGCGATGCCATCATGTCACGGACTCGGCAGCCTAACACTCAAATAACGTCCAGAAATGGCATTAGCGACTTTTACGGAATAACTTATGATGCCATTTTTCGTAGCCATTGCCATAATGGCATCCTTAGGCAAATAGCATCGGGTGGCATCGTTAGGGAATAAGCCCCCTGGTCCCTCGTATTACCCTGATAATGTACGAATTCCACATTCCGTCGGGTTTAGTATCGGGTGAGTTCTATATTCGCCTATCAAACCCGACCTTCCGGTTGAAAACTGTGCTCTACGTTTTCTCTCTCCATCTATCTTGTGGTCTGTGCATCTTATGATTTCATTAAAGTGCGTGAGTTATCCAAATAATCCAATTGATGTTATTTCAAGGTCAGAGGTGAATTTATTTTTAGAGAAAATTTTCCATTAATAGTTATTTTATGCATAGGAAAATAATTGTGCAAGATTTGCTGATAACGTCCGAGGAATCTTCGCTCTCCGTAGATTTTATTCCGCCACAAAGACTTTCCTTCTTGAGACAGTTTGACGTGGACGTCTCTCGGGGTCATTTCCAAAGATATTGACCAGTAACTTTTCGGTGCATTCATTTTTTTGCAAGTAATCGGATAGTTTTCATAGAAATTATTGCTGAAGCTATTTTTTTCCAACATATCTAGTGAGTTAGAGCGTTGGGATCAAGTTAATGAAATCATTCGTGGTAAGAAGTGGCTTCCGTCGGCTTGACTTCCGCGGGCACCGTCGAGAGAGGTCGTGACCGAGGTGACTGGCAACATTGCCCGTCGGTTTGGTCCCCTGGCTTTTTTCTGGTTGGTCCGGCGGAGGGGGGAGGGCACCTGACGTTTGTGAGGTCACGTTTGACTCTTACTCGGCTGGCCACCTCGCGTCAGTCATTTTTATAAAACTACTGTGGAGAGCGATGTGCAACTTTTGCATGTTGCACAACATGGAAAAGGAATGGATGTTGGAATCAGGTTGTAGATCGGTAGCTATCGGCTGTAGGAAAAATATTATCAATTTTAATGAAAGAAGTTCAAAACATTTAAACTTCCGTACTTTTCATTGTTTCGACTTGACATTTGTCTGATCATAATTTCTTAGAAATTTGTCCATCAATATTTGCTTAATGATTTTGATTGTTTAAGTCTACGATAGGTTAAATAATGGCATATCATTTAAAACACCAACCGAGTATTCAAACCGAAGTTTCCCTCGATATACCACATATAAGCTTAGAGCTGGCCTCGAACGAAGCCACCTGCACGGTGTGTGGGACTCTCGCGCCGTTTCAATTCAAATTCATGAGGGGAGGAGGTAGGGTAGAGAGAGAGGGAGAGCGGAGGGGAGATAAGGGGGGGGGAGGCAGCAGTTCCTTTCCCTGTGCCGCTTGCGATTGCCCAGGAAGATCTGCGCTGGGATGGGGGATGGATCATGGCTCTTTTTTTTCGCACTCGCGCTATCTCTGCGGAGAACGCAATTTCCTTTCGTCGCAGTCCTGGATCTTACGACTCCTCTCCTGCGCCCGGGCGGAGATGCTGAGCCATGGAAAATTCATATCTCATGCTCTCCGCTGCTGTGGTTTGCTTTTTCGATCGGCGTAGCCGTTGAAAACATTAGTGGGAAGCTACAAATATTGGAGATTAATTTTGTTTACATCTTCTTTCCTTTGAATGTGAATTTGAAGACGTGTGTTATGTACAACTTAACGGTAATATAGGACTGGCAATATTTTCAATGCGTAATCTAAGCGAAATAATGTTAATGGACATTTGCCTCTTAAGCTAAATGCATTGATTCAAAGCAATAAGGCTAAAGTATTATTTTAAAATGCATCCCCACTAAAGGAGAGTTTTGTTGCAGGAATAATATGGCTTTAATTACAGTAATTATAAGAAACCCTCAAGTTAATGGAAAATGTCTTACAGATAATTAATTACAAAATTTCACTTGGTCGGAATAACAGAATTATTTATTTAATGATTGGAATTGATGGAAATACTTCAGCCAAACTACTTCTTATTGATTTTTTTGCAAATACAACCCAGAGTTTGCGAAATGAAGTTCTTAGGAACTATTTGGGTTCAGAGAAGTGCTTAAATGTTGAAATCATTTGCCGAAGAAACGAACTTTGCTTCTCAAATAAAATTCCGAATTTCTTTTATTTTCAAAATTTATATTCGGTTTATCTAATTTTTTCTTTTGATTAGTATTGGACTGACAGAAAATGGTATAGAGGGATAAAAGATAGCTAGTGATAATGGAACAAGCCTGGCAATGCTATTGAAATTCTGATTTTATCTCATAGCAAGAAGAAGCTAAGTAAATCAGTTAACCAAGGGATGTATGCCTAGGGATGCCTTCAAATGGTATCCTTCCTAAGAGCAATGTATACTATTTCCATTTGTAATATGTACAATTTGTGCATATTCAGTATGTTTTTATGAATTTTAATAGTCATGAAGAATTCTGCATATCCGGGTTTTCACCGCTTTGTTTTTGAAGCCGACAACAGTTTCGCCGAAGTTTCATCCGGCATCTTCAGGTCGAAGAACTTCAGGTTGAAGAAACTGTTGTCGGCTTCAAACAACAACGCGGTGAAAACCCGGATATGCAGAATTCTTCAAGCCACCGCCGCGAAAATCTACGCAGCCGTTTAATAGTCATGCTCTAAGCAGAATCCCATCAATGTAAAAAAGGAGTTGTACATCCAATATGAAACCAGTTATATAAAAATAAAGGGGGCCCTTGATGTATGAAATTACTTCCATGAAAATCAGCTGCAATGGCGAGACCAGCAGCTAACCTTTTCTTGAATGTTCGGCACATACTTCCCCATATTTTGTGCTATTTCTAGAAAATGCCGAATCTGTATACACCTTATCTTTTGAGAATAGATGCACCATATGCGGATATTCCCCCTGCATTTCATCTTGTGAGCTGCACCTCACCTTCAATATCGAAGCTGCCTTCATTATACTTGTACTCATATTTTGAAAAAAGTAACGACACCACATATGAGTTGAATCGATATAAACAATCTTAATTATAGTCTTGTATTATGACTAATTATGAAGATAATATTTTACATCCGCCGATAGATATGCAATTGGTAACTTATCAATAATAACTGGGATTTCGTAGTCAACTGCGAAATAACTTTTGTAAGTGTCGGTATAACGTCTCTCTGTTAGTATCATTGTTAAACATAGCTACCAGGAAGGAAATAATCTTGGCTGTCGTATAATGGTTCGAACTCAAGTGCTGAAGGTAAGTTAACCTCGTACTCATGCATTCTAAACAAATTTCGGAAAGTGTTAACTTTTTTGACTGATTTTTCGAACTAATTCACTGTATAATACAATGAAATAAAAGAGTCTACGTGTCAGAGAAGCTTCTTTGAAGCTCTCAGCAATGCTTATAAGAGGAATGTATAAACTCCTTCGCTTCCTCCTCGTATTTTCATCGATATGAGAATTGAGATTTCCTCCAACTCTTTCCCGCTTTCCTTGCACAAATTGCGATTTTAAATTAACTTTCCGTGCCGGTGTGCATCTTCGAAAGACGTTCGGATGTGCTATCGGAAATTAACTTTGAGTAGAAATAACGGCGATGCCTTTATGATAGCTCAGAAGGTGACGCTACTCGGGAAAGTAATCTCCAGTGGTGAAAGATCCTTTGGGCGTGGGGTGTGGCGGCCGTGCGTGTAATCTGTTGGTGCGCCTCGGGCACCATCACCGCCCTGGGGGGAGGGGGTCCTCTCTCTCGAGCGGACGAATGGACTCGGGGGCAGAAGCGAGAAGAAAATGAAATGTAATCGAAGATAGCGATACGAAACTCAGTGTGGAAGAGAGCGGCGAAGATTGGAAGGGTGACGTGATATGGACTGTATTTTGCTGTCGTCGCAATTGCGAGGTGAAAGAAACTCCTTCATGGTATTGTTTGCGGTTACTGAACGGAAACGTAATCAGATGTGTTAAAGTGGTCCTTGTTTGTCAATTGTGGGGGATGGGCGCGGTTTGTTCTTGCGTGGTGGGGGTTAATGTGAGGGGATAATATTTGGTCGTGCCGGTTGGAGAGAAGTTGTCCGGGGGAAATGAGAGGAAGGCAGTGGATGAAGGAGATACACTGAAATGGCGAGGACGGTCGCGGAGAGGTGGAGGAGGGGGAAAGGGAATTGTGGGTGGGATAAAGGGAGGTAGTGAATATGCAGAGCTAAGGAATGAGGTATTCGAGTGTGTAGATCGGGGGTTGAGGTGTTTCTCTGTCTCTGCTAAGTCCCAATCGCGCACACGCATGCACCTAAACAATCACGGTTTAATGGAGCGTACAATAACTTCAGTTAATAGGAACATTCCAGAGAGCATATTCCAATTTTGCAGGTGTTCGAGGTTGCGTGGGCGAAAATTTTGCGTTCTTTAATTTTTCTTGGACGCATTTTCCACAGATGCTGTATCCCTCAATGTTATGCGTTTTGCTGTGCTCACAAGGCGAAGGGGTTTGTTAAGTATTTCGATATATATTTAGGGTCCGCATAATTTTAATGACTACCTGTACTTTTCCGTAAGGAAGTAGTTGTTAGTAGTACAATTGGGATTTGTACAATTACTATTATTTTGTTGTAAAACCCTGGAAACGAATAATGCTAACGAAAGGAGTGTGTTGGTTTTAAATTTCGGTACAATCTCGAGTAAGAATGTTATTCTGAATATTCATGAAAACGGTGGAAAGCCAATATTTTTAAGCTCAGGAGACAAGGGAATTTTATGAATAAATGATCTATGTTTTGTAAATTCCTTTTATCCTGATTTTCGTACTTTGTGAAGAGTAGAAGTGGGTTATTGAAATGTTTGCGTAGTGGATAATCCTTCCCACATCATTTACTGTTGATTATGAATGAGTGGAAACTAATTCAGTTCACGGATGCGTAATTATAAGATACACTGCATGACACCACCGGCAAATGTTCGTTTTGAAAGTCTCGTGTGCTGCCAAGGACTGACTTAGATTTTCATTGCACTCTTCATGAATACGCAATTTAATGTGCACATTGAATACCTTCTTGTATTTAATTCAAATAGGATCCCACTTGTCGTCAATTACGGAGTTACATAAATAACTACGGATAAAATATTCCTAGGGTCTTTTTGTTTCGGGGCTATTCCGGAATTACGTCACGTCCAGAAGAAAATGAAACGAGGGCGACTTAATTCGATTTGTTTCCGACAAAGCAAGAAACCTCATGGGAGTCGTGAGCACAAAAAATTGAAGCGGGTAATTCTGTTGAAAAAGAGGAAAGAAGTTGAAGGGATTGGCAGCGGTAGAAGATCCATGATCTCATTAATGTATTCATCTGTAGATACACATTGATATGTGGCTTAGCGTCATCATCATCATGAAGTGTATTCTTCGAGGGTGATCGTTGTAACTGTGTTCGGCGCATTCACACACCACCCGTTCCGTCGTCCCCCGCCATTCAGCTCAGGGCTCTCTCCCTCTCTCTTCATTATCTCTCCATTAATCTCGTGCCTCGGGATGTGATCCTCTAGTTTTCGTCTTCACGTTTCTTTCATAAGCTTTTCTCTCCAACTACTCTGAGATAGGCATTTCCATTTTTTACTTCGAAGGAATGTATCACGAACTTAATGAAAATACTTTCTAGATATAGTGATTCACTCGTGAAAAATACTGACACTGAAATATAATTTTCAGTTTCCAAAAATGCATTCACCGATGGTGAGTTCCTCCGAAAGCAATGGGAAGCTCCCTCCCCCCCCCCCCCCGGCACGCTACACTCCGCAGCACGACGGCAATGGCTGACGCGATGGCCTGTCGCAGGCAACGCGTCCGATGCCGCGACACACTACGTATTTGTGTGAATATGCTCGAGTCTCTAGCATTAGTTGTCTGTTAGCTCCCGTTATTGTTTGGTTATTTAGTAAAAATTAGATGTTTATATTTAAAAGGTATCACTGCTATATACTAGAACAAAAGCTAAAGCTATTAAGGATCCTGAACTACACTTCATTCAAGCAATCAAATTCTTCGGCTTGTTCTGCCCGTCAGTTAGAGAGTCGGTCCAGCCATTCTCGACGCACAAATGCTGCTCGGGTGTAAAGAAGTACTGGGAAATGGGCAGAAGATCCCCCCTCAGATGCGAGTAATTTTATTTTTAAATTAATGACTAATCATGAGCATATTATAAATAATAACCACAGTAATCAACCCGAAGGTATGGCAGGTGATAGTTGTGTTTACCCAGTACTAAGCCCTATGCGGCGTGTGAAATGCACACATCAATAGGGTGAGGAGGTCAATGCCATTCCCTGTGCTGGTTATGGTTTTCCAGGAGGATCTGGTGCCCGAGAAATCATAGAGTTTGTGTGGGGCTGAGGATAGAGGCTTTCCCGGGAATCAAACCCGGAAACTTCGGTCAGCCCAACGCTCAACCCCTAGATTACCTCGATCCCTATGAGCATATTATATTGGCGGCGATAATAAACATGTTTTTCTTCACTTTTTGTAAAGTTTTATTATTAGTCCTCCCTGGGATTGAAATACGCTTATTATTCTGACGGATGCCTGGGTGCGTATTTGCGTCCTTATTACTTCATTGGATTTTATGTGTACAAAGTACATGTTAAAAGATCCTGGAATATTACTGGATGGCTGTTTTGTTGAGATAAGGGTTGGAACCAAGAGTCCGCACTGAACCGTGGGGTCGAGGGGGAGGGATGCATTTGCGCGTCGAAGGGCGGATCCGCGGCCCGAGCCGCCCCCTAGGGCCTCACTCTCCCCTCCGGCGAAAGGAATCGAATCCGCCCGGCACTTCCACACCCCTCCCCCTGGCCAACCTTCACCCCCACTCCTGGTGCCTGGGACTTCGTGGGGAGGGGGTGCGTGGATTGGACGGCGACTCGACCGAATCGCATATCTGCACATCATCCTGACCCCGTCAATCCCAGTCTATCCGCGATCCGATGTGCGATTTCTCCATGTTCTCTAGTTTTTGAGATATCCCTCTTCGCCAATCAAGTTCTCTCATGGACAGCGTATCGATGCGACTATTTATCGGTTATTGGCGCCACTGGTGATGAAAGTAAATCCTCTTTTGTTTCCCATCACCTTGAAACGTCGGTTGAAGAATCTCTTGGGAGGACACGGGGACAGGCGACGGCTGGGCGCTCGGCGTAGATGGGATTCGAGTGGGCGAGGGAGGACGTCTTCCGTCGCTGACTGACCAACCGGTGGGCGTGGGTCAGATGGCCGCCCGAACTTGAGTAGTTTGAATTTTAGAGCCACCAGTTAGTCGCATGCCTGGCTCGAATTTTGGAAAGCGTGTATGGACATACATGGTCATCTACGTGAAGATCAGTAATGGAATGGGTACTCTTAATTATAAAGCTGGAGACGGACTAGGTCATGTATTAGGTTAAGAAAACCATAAAACACGGTAGTCTACCCTGAGGTCGAATTGGTTAGTAATGGTAGAGCTCACCCTGAGCCCTCTACGGCATGTAAAATACACGTCAGCATGGGAGGGGGGTGAGTTCCTTTCTCTGTGCCGGATACGGTTCCCCAGGAAGATGTGCCCGAAAAATCACCCAAATGTGCCCAGAAAACGAACTCGGACCCCTCTACCTCTGGACCAGGGCGTCCCCCGTATACGGTTGGTTGATATAATGCGGTTTTTCCTCATCGTAAAAATGTGGCGACAATTATAAAAGAGTAAATATTGTATATCTTGGATTTCAAGGTTCGTGTTGGACTTAGGGTTACGAGCTAATCATCTCTTCCACCTAAACAAAATTCATGACTGGGGGGATGTTTTTGTTTATGGAAGTATTATACTGGCGTAATGCATGCTCCTGATGGACACTCTGGCACTAGCCACTAATGTATTCCTATGCCCCAATTATTACGTTACATATTCATGTTTTCACTGGTATTTTTTTGCATATATACTTAAGGTGGCTGTAATCAACTCCCGCCTTTTTATAAGAGCTTGTTTACCAAAACGCAATGGTTCCCTTTATTTCGTAACTACTGTACCCACCTCATTTTAAGCACTTCCTAAATATATTAACTGTTCTATATTCTAATTTATATTACTTATCATATGAAGATGCCTACATATTCATCGGGAACCTCATTATCTTCGTTGTATTCGCATTAATTCTCATTCCATATCTATCGCACTTATTCTGTGATTCGCTGAAGATTAATAGTAATTCTTTGGCTTGCTAGCGAGCTAAAGCTTGATAATCATACAAAGCCAACCGATTTGATTAGTTTCTCATCTACGTTACCTCTTGCCGTCTGCCCCCCCAGGCGTGCTCCCATTTCCCTCAGCTCGTCTCTAACAGTACGGGTAATAATAGATAATAGCCCTGCCTCACCCTCCTACCCAAGATTGCCCTTCCCGACTCTCCATCTACGCTGTCCGCACATGTGAAGTCTGAGACATGCACAATGTTTCAAATTATGTTGCCTATCCCTCCTTTGTTGATATCCAGCGTAACGTTCATTGATTGTGCCTTCTCAGCAAGCACGAAGCATAGAAATACATCCTGGTTGTTGCGTGAGTAAAGAAATGTATGGTTCTAAAGCCATACTGCTGCCTTACCTTTTCTTCGTGGTGTGAATCAATATTGATCTATCGAAGTCTTCATGTAAAAGCCTATGCTTCCTTATAAATACTTCGAATGAGCCCATAAAAACTTCTTTCCTTGTTTTTCAAATCGTCGAGTAGTTCTGTAGGAATGTTAGATTGTATACCGACAGCCTTATTCGTGTTATTTTCCATTAATGTATTTTCTATCTCATAATCAAGTATCCATGGTCCTAAGATTTAATTATAGACACAGTATTCCGTTTCTATTTCTAAAATGCCCGGTCTATTATCTTTATCGTATTGTTTCTCTTTATATTTGTCCATCTTGTCAGAATATTTTCTCTTTGATTAACAGGTTTATCGGACAGTGTGTACATATTTACTACTCTTTAAATCCTGAGAGTGTCTTCAACGTTTTGTGTAGTGCAATTGTTTCGTCCCGAATCGATAAACTCATTACACCCCCATTCCGCTGTTCCCAACTTATTCTTTTGGCTTTGTAGTTTCTTACCGTAGTTTGTTTAGTTCTGTCGACTTCTCCCCGATTTCACGCCCTTCCGTTTACTTTTCCCATCCATCTGCCTCGCATGTATTCTCCTACCCATCCGACCTATCTGGCGTGGGTGACCCTGCCGGGTGGAGTCAGCATTGCTCCCGCCTTCACGGCTCCCGGGGTCATCGGGGGGCACACAAGCCCTTTCCACACGTCGGGGCTGTAGTGCATAGGAAGGGGGAGAGTGTGTCTGTAAAGGATGCGGAGGTGAAATTTTTCTTTTTTGCGGAACTTTTTTCACGATATTCATTGGAGTACGGTGGAATTTTCGGTTGATGAACTTCTTTGCCGTTCAACAAGGATTTGGCTGAGCCGTCGAAGATCGACCCAACCGAAAGAAAGCCGTGTGTGCCTCGCGAGGCACCTTCGATCGCCACTCGCCTCCACACCCACTTTGCCCGTCGATCGCGCGGACTTGGGGAGCCTAATCCCGAAACGTTTTTCATTTTACCTCAATTACTCTTTGCGAGATTATGTAATGCTCTCTTCGACACATTACGCCCATCCAAAAATTTAAAATCAATTCACCATTCAATTAAGTTGCCCAATGAAGTCATTTCTTGAGCAAGTTTTCTTTGGAACGGGTTCAGAAATGACGCTCTCCTCACTGCGTGAAAAGAGGAAACGAGTGAGAAAGCCAGCAAGCAAACCACCCTCCCTCCCTCTCTCCGTTCGCTCAGGCTCCATTTGAGCTGTGCATTCCGCCCTTCGTCGAGACTTGGACTCTCTCTCTCTCTCGCCCCCCTCCCCTCGTGCCTCGATCCCCCTACTTGAATCCCTTTGGGGTTTGTCTGCGTGAAGCTCTAGGGTTACAATTACTCATATCATTAGATTTATGCATGGGGTATTATAACCGGAATTCTATAGGTTGGCAGTCGTGGTAGTTCGTATATGCTATTACGGATCGACGAAATTTCTGAACGGCAACTGAAAGATGATCGCACTGATGATGACGTATGGTGGAACGAGACTCACTGCTGCTAAAGGGTGTTGGAAGTGATCGGAAGGAAAGCAATGCATAACGCTTGTTATTACACATTATTTTTTGTTCATTTATATCCGAATTTGTGTAGGAATATATTATTATAAGAAACTTATGCGTAGTTATTAGTGAATGTGGTAATGTATTTTCACATTAATTGGGGAATATTTTTTCACTATACGAAGTTATTAAAATTTGACACATTTCCATAAGGGCAACTTTTTATAAATTAGCTTATTCCCTCATAATGTGTTTTAAATAGTTATTTAATAAAAAAAATGCTTCAAAGGAGTCGCGTCGGACCCTTTGCAAACAGACTATTTGAGGGAGAATCGCGTGCATTTGGTGCGGTGGGGGAAAGGGGTAGAATGTCCCTTAATCGTCATGAGCACCACTTTGGGCTCATAAATACGAGGATTGGATGGCAGCAGCTAGGCATCATCGGGTTGGTGCAGTGGCTAACGTCTTCGCTCATCACCCTGAGGCCCCAGGTTCGAATAGTGACAGTGGAGGAGGTGGTCGCCGGTTAGGGTACTACGTGAATAGCACTTTGAAGTGGTGCATGCACACCATACCTCAGATAAGATGTTAAATTGACAAAGTCTACGCCGATGCCGAGTTTTGCTCCCCCATTCCCTGAGTACGAGCCTACCCCCACCTCCTACACCCACGTACCCCTAATGTCGCAAATGACCTCAGGTGCTCGATCGCCTTCCCCCTAATCACTCGTGCAACTACTACAGGAATTGTCGGGAAGGCGCAGTGAAAAGATTTCCATTTTATATCACTCTCTAGATATGGTTTGGTGGGATTTTCCGAAAAGATATGAATTCGTTCTTCCAATCGACTTGAGGTAAGAAACCCGAAGTGGGTAGTCGTGGTACTTTGATGAGAGCAGGCTTTTGCCAACAATCCACTCTCGCCTACTCCCAATTGGTTCCACCCGCTCCCCCACCCGCACCCCATGCCATGCACCCGGAGCGACCGACTCCCCACTCAGTCCGAGGCACCCCGCGCCAGTCCCCGGCGCGGCCGGACGAGCGTGGGAACCGAAGGCAGGAAAGAGTCGGAATCACGTCATTTAGAAGACTGCAGGCTTTCCTCTCCCCCATGAGCCCTCCTCTCCTCCCTGGTCGCTTTCAACCGCCGCTTGCGCCAGTCTCAAGGCCGCGGCCAGCCCTTTGAAGGCGTGCGCGGCAAACCTCGGCCGGCGAGCGAGTGCGCCGGGGAAGAGGCACGCTCTGCAGGGACGAACGGGCGTGCGACTCGCCCCCGTCCCCGTCCCATGTCCCAAGTGCGCGCTCTCGCTCGCCTCCGGAAAATCAATACGGCGCCGGAGTCCTCCCCACTCCCCTCCCAACCTCTCCCTAATAGGCGAGAGCGGCCCCCGTGGCAAATTAATGAAGCTTTGCCCGAGGGGAGAAGACGAATAAACGCCCGTGTTTGAGCGCACACGGTGGTGTGGTCGTGCCCGTGATTATTTTATGTGGCGTGTTCTTTTTGGTGTGGATTATCTGGTTTGCGTGGAATTCAAATGATGCATCTTACAATTTATTTTGAGAAAATCTTTATTTCTTTCTGTAAGACGCGCCTTGGATGCTTAGCCATTAAACATATGCCATCCATTCCTTTTTTATCGTTGAATTCACATACTGAAATTGAAAATTCGACAAACGGGCTCGCTATTTAGTAGTATTGCTGCACATTGCCCTGGTGATAATGCAATATATTCATAATAATAATAATTTAAATCGAATTGGTTCATATGCAATTGTAAATAAAAGCTTATTTTTTTGCTGAACGAAGTGACACCAACATCTAGGTGTCCGGTTGGTGCGCGCGGAAGAGTGAGCAAGATCCCCCTCCCCTCTCTCCCGTCTTCCCCTCACTCTCTTGTTAGTTTCCCTTCGGCGGCGTCCGCGTGCGAGGGTTATGCGGCAAAGCGAGTTTCTCTCATTGAAGCGCTCGTATTTCATAATTGAAAAGGGTACCTTTGGTTTGTCCTTGATTTAAATCTGCCGTTTCGCTCTTCTCCGTGTGACTGATTTTTCTCGTTCGATCGTGGCCTTCCGCATGACCGTTTTCACTTAATATGGGGCGCAATTCATTAAATCTATTGATTTGATAGCTGCATAATATCTATTGCTTGTGCATGCCTGATGATCTATTGCCTGCTGAATTGAATATTGGTAAGTTTTGCCATCAGTTCAATATTCATACAGAGAGGCATGCATTGGAGGTCAAAACCCCCCTATTATTTTTTATCAACGATTTATTATATAAATAACGTTTTCGTGTAGTAATATTCTGGTGGCGTGAATGACCCAAAACCCCGTGATTCGTTTTTTGATAACTAATTCAACCTAACTCGATTCCATCCAAAACGCCTATTATCTTCCTAAATCTACCCCGATTCCCCAGTAGTCTCCCTCCCCGCTATCACGGTCATCGGGATCCCATTGCCTATCAGTATTTCCTGAATCCGATTGTCTTGCCGCCTTCGAATATTTCCCAGCATCCGTCTCTCATCCCCTGCCATGCCCGGAAATGCATCGTTGGTTTTTATTCCGTCCGTTTCATTTTTTTCATTCTTCTCTACTCTCGTAACCGAATCTTCCAAACTACATTTATCCTCCGGCCTCAGCAACCTCGCTCCTGAACCATACATAGGTACATACACTCCATATTAAAGTTTTCAGTAGTCGTCTTTTTACCGATACCTAAGATGGCTGACAAAAGCTCTTGCATGTTTGTGTATACTTATTTGCCAAACGCAATTCTTCTTTTAGTATCCCTATCACTCTGACCTCCCTTATCCAAAACAGCAAAATAGACGCAATCTTTTACCTGTTTTATTTTTTTGTTCCCTTCTTTCGTTCGTGTTTATCTTAACTTCCTATTTCTTGTGAATCTCTTTACCTTCGTATTACAATGAATAATTCCCATTTCATATCATCGCTCTTATACTGCTTTACGCTAAATAACGTTTTTAACCCTTTGGCTGACTGGTTAACTACTTGATCATCCGCAATTCCAACATATTTGAAAAGTTACCAACCTTTCCTTAGCTTCGCTCGCCATTCCCTCCGCATGCATTTTGCGTTCATTGAAAAGAATCGTCCTGCACCACTCGCCCCTCTGTCTCTGTACCTGAGCAGCTTAATACAAGAAAAGCTGAATTTTCATCTCTCAGTTTCATATTAGGCCCTGTCGTCCATAAATAATCAAGTTGATGTCTCCTGGCCTTCCTCAAAGTTGAAATGGCTACAGTGGCGGGGGTCAGACGCCTGCCTCACTGGGCAGGCGTCTGACCTTTCGTCTGGCGCTCGTCGCCCTTCCGCGTATCTGACAGGCATGCTTGACCGATCCAGCACAGTTCAAGATTGAAGTGTTTTGCATTTAAGGAAAAGTACTGAATTAGGAAGGCAGAAAAATTGCTTCAAAGCGCACGTTTTTTTGTTTTCGGTTATGAAGTATAACGAAATAGGAGAGTCATAAGAAGTTCAAATCTGTCTGTACGAAAATTAATTCTTAAATAATCCGTTCACTTGATTGGATTCCGTTACATGTACAACTGCCGTGAAATCTCCGTAAAATGTATGAAATCAGAAGGGGATAAAATTCTCATCTACATCCACATAATACCCAGCAAGCTGCCACAAGGGCGTGTGGCGGGGGGTGTTAGGTCCCCACCCGCAAAAGAGAATATACCGATATACTTCACAGTATGCTCGGACCATTAACCGCTCGTGAGTGCAAAAATTTGGCTTTGGGCAACAGAATAGTGGATTGCTAATGATGGCATTTTCATGTATGTCGTGTTTGCTATGCTTCTGCGCAGTATTGCGATAATTCTTCCCATTCTTTCAACGTATTTCCAATGGATTAGATATGATTAACTAGCGTTATCTTGCGTATTTACGAGATTGTTAGTTTATAATCTTAATTCTTGATGATGAATTGGTATCTCACGCCGACTTAGTTTCACGGGTGGATGAATAAACTGTGTGATTATATGTCTTGGTCATTGCTTGTTTGCGCTTTACTTGAAGAAAATTTTGAAGTTCGCCATTAATTGGTGGGTGTTTAATATCTCATTGCATATACGCAGCAAATGTTATTTAGGCTTCATAAAAAAATAGAAGGTATTTGATACTATCCATCTGGAAACATGGAGACATGAAGGGCGACGTCAGAAGTGTGATGTAATGAAAGGCGTCGTGTTCGATCGGTACTCTACATTTCCGGCCTTAATTATGGCCGTTGTAACCGGTCAGGTGTACGGCCAGTGTGCCTCTCTGCCATCCAGAATCCACGCAGAGGATTTTAGCCGAAGAGATCCACACCGTCTTCGTCTTTCCTTCATGCAGTTACGGTCTTTTTCAATGTTTATATGGATAAATCTGCCCCTGCGAAGCCAGGACACGTAGGCTAAGGTTGATGTTATGGTATCATGGTATCCGAGGAGCTGGGAGGCAGCAGACTTGCCAGGGTGACTGTTAGCTCTTCTAGTGATACCTTCTAATCTTCGTGCATCAGTTATGTCGTTGTACCTAGTATTCCTTTGGGCACCCGTTAGTTCGCGTGTTTTTACAGCCCTCAAGAAGTGAGGATCACAAGACCCTTATTACTGATATGGATGGAGGTCATGAGCCAGTCGAAATTTTTTAGTAAATTATGAGCCAGATGAGGTGAAAACTTAGCAAGGAGTAGTCATAGTGCGTATGTCGTGGGCATTGGCGGTGAAAAATGAGCAGATTTTGATGTCGAGTATCGGATATCATGTCGAGTTGAAATAAAATTTTATGTATTTTCCATTTTTTGTGCCGAATGAATATTTTAAAAGAGGCGATGGGTTGGATCTGCTGACGTGTATGTTGCAGATGGTAGTTTGCCAAGTGGCGGGAGCCCTAATCTCCTTCTTCGATTCTCTGCCGTGGGCCTCCGTGACTAATCCGAGATGTTCTCAACGTTTTCCACTCGAATGTCCTGAGGAAGTGCCAGGCACTTAGGTCCAGTGACATTTATGGGAGCGCCAATCGATCCCCTCAAGTCGACGGTACAAGCTTTTTCCGTAATTGCATGACTTCGAGAAAGGAAATTGCTCCAGCCAGAATGGATATGATGATGGGATAAACAATGCGAATATTGCAAATGGAAATGAGTATATATGGAGGAAATAATTTGATCGATACCTATTACCAACAGGAAGGCATTTGGCTGGGTGATTTCCTCAGATCAGTGTTACTAACCTTAACAAAAAGGGTAATGCAGCAATATATGGTGACTGCTGAACATTGACTTTCATTTTGCACGCAGCTAAGGGGCACGTAAGATCAATAATAAATAATTGAAATACCACCAGCCGGATTGATTAATTGCCCAGAGAACAGGGAAAAAGATTCCTTTAGAGGATGATCAATTTGATTTCAGGAAGGGAAGAGGCACGTGTGATGCCATAGCATTGATGAGTCTGCTAACAGAGGGGAACATAGAGTACCGTTAGGATGTTTTTGCTTGATAGATTTCTGGAAGGCATTCAATAGAGTAAATTGGATAAAAATGAATTTATTATTAATAATAGCATATCGATTGGCGGTGGAATGTTGAAGATTGTGATAGAGGAGAGGACATTAGGTAAACGAGGAAAGGGTATTGAAAGGATAGAGATATTAGACGATGTTAATGGTGATAGAATGTTTGTGGAATTGATTAAGGGTTATATTAGTGGAATAGTAGTATCGGGAGATATGCAAATAGATATGTATGGCGATATGTAAATATATGCAAGTGATGCCATAAAAGTGGAGAGGAATATTGCGGGTATTTAACCAATCTGAGCTTGGGGAAACTTCACATTTTGTAAAATTTCAGGGATTTTATTAATTATTTATCAGTTTTGGTTTCCCTTGTGTAAGACCGATGACCAAAATCACCTTATGTAATCAGTAAATTGTAAACAGGTTGCAGCGGATTAAGCCGGGAGGATATCCATTTCCACGTGTTACGGTTTGCGTTGCGTGGCGTTTAATTGCTTTTTCCTCTCCAACTTCACGGTCAATGAATATCCTCTGGGTCCGAAATTAGATGTTTTAGTTTTTGGACGAGGTGCTTACGGAAGTAATTATGGTGGGACATAATCTATGCGGTCTCTGGATTCGTAAATACATGCGTGGGATTTCTA
The DNA here is from genome assembly GCA_037158775.1 of Hetaerina titia. Taxonomy (NCBI): domain Eukaryota; kingdom Metazoa; phylum Arthropoda; class Insecta; order Odonata; family Calopterygidae; genus Hetaerina; species Hetaerina titia. The sequence goes on along the minus strand of CM073779.1, from coordinate 48,555,506 downwards.
ATGGGAGACGATTTTCTCAGAGAAGAAAAGTGTCAGCTAATAATTTGTAAAAAAAAGGAAGAGAATAGAGTTCGTGGAGACTAGACAGTAAAGTAGCTTAAAAAAAATCAGGAGTAGTGCCAGGTTAGAGTACGCGACTCTTCAAAACAGCCACTGTCCCTGGCTGCTTTACGGCCTGGCAGTTCTTCGAATTTAACGCAGCATGACCCTCGTCGAAGCATAGCCGAGAACGCGGGTTTAGACGCCGGATACGTGTTTTAGAGGTGGAAGGGCGGTTCCTGATCACTGTAAAACGTATCCATGGAGAGCTGAGGAATCAGGGGAGTTATCGAAATATAATAAGCGGAATTGGAAAAACTATCCAATAAAATATTGTTGTTATTATTATGATCGTTGTTATTGTTATTATTTAATTATTGGTCATTTATTTTGAGTGTTATTTCTTTATATTCTGAGCAGTGGGATTAAGTTTTTTTTCCGAATGGATTGCGTTTTCGAAGAGGGGATGAGGAGATCTCTCGGTACAGGATAATGAATTAGTACCTAATGACAGCAATTTTGAATCCTGTTTTTAGTTCACAGCAGATATACAATTACAATGCCATGCAAGCGGATTGATTTAGACTACAAGTATGTACTAAAGTGGGTGATAAGATTCATTGAGTCAGTTCCACGAACGCAAGTTAGAAGTGTAGAACACAATAAAAATTATTGTACCTATTAGATTAGGTAGGCTAATAGTTATTAGTAAGTAATAGTGGTTATTATCTGGTAATGCTCTACCCAGTATCAGTAAAAATTATCCATCCAAAAAAGGCTATTACAACATTGCTCCTCGTCTTAAATAATGAATTTGTATTAGCAGATGGGTTTGTTTTATGATTTCTGCTAACCATTAAAGTCCATTTTAGTTGTTGGTTAAAAAATAATGAATTAAATGCTGAGTAATTGAACGAATTATTTATTGTGAGATTTTTGGTCATTTTCGCAATACTTAATGAACAGGAAATGCTGTCACAGTACCATAGATTCACTCGACGAATACATTTTTCTTTCTTTGTGTTAATTTTAGCTTGATTTAGCTATATTACCTTAACCGAGATTTACGTTCGATTTCAATTCCGTAGGCAACCAATTCAGTGGATTATCACAACAGTTCCAATCAGTTTCAGGAGGAATACTTTTTATTTTCCGAATGGATTCATCTATCGTTCCGCGGGTCAAGGCTTGAGAAATCAAATCCTCTCCGGACGTATTTGTCTGATTGTATTAGTTTTTTGTGACTAGTTATTATCCGCACATTTATTAGAAAGAGTTTGCGTATCCTTTATGGGACAATTCTTTAAGTCCTATAGTAAATATCTTTATCGACTGTGGCACTAGAATAAATTCAAAGGCGAAATAAAACATTCATATCTGTTCTCTTTAGATCCGATCGGCTTGATTATCTTTACTTTTCCTCAGTAACGGTTGTGTTTTACGTTTTCTATACTTCAGTTAAAACAACTATAGAAAAATAAAAACAATCGTACAAGAGATACACAATATCGTGTGGAATAGTACGAGTGTTCTTCTTTTTCAATGGACCTTCATGGAGTGAAATCTTAAGTAGTCAAGATAAATTATGCGGCCCCATTAAATAAATTTTGGGACACCAAATACCTCATTTAAATCCTCATTTCTCCTTAAGTTATGCGGCTCTCAGTTCGATTATTTGTTATTGCGTCATTGCGTATTGTTTTTATATCATCAAATAACTTGGAGTAACATGGAATACTGTTGTACTCTTGGTCCTTATCAAACGATCACGGTTTAGGTCAAATTTAGCTTCGAATACTCTGGTCAAGGTCCAAGTAGCATGCTAAATAATGGAAGTTATTCATTGTGCTGATGTATTTCGTCCCTTCGCGATCAATTTGCCATCCTTACCAATGTGAAGAACTAGGGAAACTTCAAATTGGCGTCTGACAATGTTTTTATATCTTTCTTTCGTGGTTTTAAAGTATTTTGTGATATGGTAGACTGGCTCGCAGGCGCGGTCGTTTATAGAGTAACTAGTGACTCTTTAGGTATTTGAATTTTGACAAATTGAAGGTCACACAGGATTCCTTTAGATTCTAAAAATGTTTCGGCAATATTATTTAAGTTGTATATTTCGTCTCTATTCTATGGGCATTCGGGTGCTAAAACGATGCATTTCCAATACCGATTGAAGGCTGTGATCTGAAAGGCTCCTTATGAATAACTTCTTTTGACTTTCGCAAATAGCCCCTCAGAGCATTCGATTTTTTAACCTTAGGGTCACATTATATACGTTTAGTTGTTCTGTCATCTTCATGTTGCGTGCAGATTTTGTACGAACTTTTGAGGGCATGCCTTAAGAATATAAAATCATTTTTTCCATCGATTGACCCTCAGATAATCGGTGTGTCCAGAAAAACCTGAGATAATGTGATGGAAAAAATCTTCCGGCATCGATTGTCTAATCAGATAAGAAATCTGCAGGCACACAGAGGGTCGACGGATACGCTATAGCAGAGCAGATTATTGAACCAGTGTACCTAAAGACATCCACCCGTATACGCATGTGGAAAATACCTTAGCTGCCTCAACTATAGCTAATGGGTGTAACTGGACACTTCGTAAACGGTGCGTGGGAATTTTAGTTTATGTTTACCGTACCGTTGTACCTAAAAACATCCACCCGTATTATGATACACATACGGAAAATACCTTATCTTCCTCATCAATAGCTGCCCTGACTCATGGGTGTAACTGGGAACTTCGTAAACGGTGCGTGGGAATTTTAGTTTATGTTTACCGACGTGTTGGCTCTATTCCGTTTATTGATGGAAGCTAAACTTTTATTATTTTCCGAAGTTAATATTTGGCCAGTATGGTATATGAAGATAAAATGTTCACTGTTTTACTCTGTTTTGAACTCAAGAACTTGGCGTTCTATAAAGAAACAAAACAGGAAAGGATTTGCATGTTTACCAGTGCTCACATAATAGCTTCAGCAAAATTTCAGTGAGGGTTTTGTTATTAACTATTTTATTCATTCCGTATAAGTATAGAGTTTTTAATATTTCTTACCTTGCATGGTAGTAGTTTGTCATCAATTGACGCAAAATGAAGCGAATGCCGCATCATTGTTTCAGCATTTAAATTGCCGTGGACTTTTTGTTGTTAGGTTTCAGACAGTTAACGCGGCTGTGAATCAAAACGAAGAGGAACGAAACGCCTTGAACTCTTTGCCACGGATGTTTGTATCTTTGATGACATTGGGAGTTTCAAAGAGCACGAGGCGTGCGGTGGTATGAAACTCGTCACTTTGATTGAGCGCTCAATAAAAACATATCCTCGCGGAATTGGCCCCAGTTTGGTACCGTAACAAGCCGTTTGAGTACGCTTGGAGGGAGCCACGTGCCCTCCCCCTACCACGTGCTCCCCCCCCACCCATCCCACGCGTCCCCCTTACCACGTGCAGTTCCCGCGAGGAACGTCACAATCCCGTCCTTGAAATGGGGCCTCGTGGACGCCGTTGGACGCCACTCTTTGAATGGGGAGCTCTGAGTGAGCTTTGGAGAAGTCAACAGAATAAATGTGTTTACTGTCCACGGAGTACATTGGTGATTGCATGAGGGAATGCGTTTTGACTACGATGCGGAGTGTGAAATGATACTCAAGATTGCTCTCATTGAACAATTTCAGTCCAGTGGTGGTTTTTATCTTGAGGGGTCTAGAGGAGTTTTGATGATGATGGGATTTTGATCCCAGGGAATACGCCAAAACCTATCGACGAAGGGACTTTTTTATCTTGTGAAATATGCTGGGAGAGAGTAGTTTCCATCTATTGTCTGGTGTGCAAATTGCGAGAATTCCTTCTCGCGATAACAAATGGAATGTCTCTAATTTGTTGTGTAGCCAATAGTTACTTGATATCTGGTATCTACGTATGGGACTATCCTTTCAGCTCGGAAGGGTATGGGTGAGCAACTTTGGTGTTCAGATGATTGTAGGGTCCTTGCGCGGGTCCTTCGGTTGGTCCATGTATGATGAGTTGACGTCAAGGGTGTATGCTTAGGCTTGGGCGCTTAATCCATCCCTTCGCCCTCGGCCGCCCTTTCGTCGCTGCCGTCTCTAGGAAAACTTCATTTAGGGTTGAAATGATGGCCATAGACTATGCAGTTTTGAGCGTTATGATATTTTGACTTCTCTCTCGTGTACCTCATAGGATCAACTAGGGTGGCTCTGTGCATTACTTTCAGGGCGTAATTGTTGGCAGTAGGGCAGAATTCTAAGAGCAGACAAAATCTCCCCGGCAATCAACCCAGATAGTGTAAATCCTTCGAAATAGTAGGTTTCACAGGTGAAGGCAGAGCTCCCCAGAGAAAAAGCCCTTATACGGTATGTGTGAACTTCACAAATTAGCAGGGGAATGGAAAATACAGCTAATATTATCCATGCATAAGTGATTGTCGTTAGTTACATTTAAAGGCTGGAAAAGAACATTTCAACATGGCGCGTAGGATCACAGGCACCCAAGGACGGCAGCATTGGGGATTGAAAGGACTCAGTGTCGACGGACGGTGTTGAAGGGTTAAGGAATGGCAGGAGGTAATAGTTTTTCAGTGAGTGTGCTGACGAGCGTGCTCTTAGCAGGCATCAGAGGAATGCATCGCCTAGGATCGGCCGTGGGATTGATGCTGCCGGTCGGTGGCAGTTTGGTGCATTTCGCTGAAGATGTATAGAAAGAGCATGATTGTAGTAAAGAGCACATTAATGTTTTAGCAAAGATAAATCACAGCACTTTCACTCATGGCGAACGCTAACTTTATCCTGATGTAATTCGTTGTCTCGGGCGTGACTTCATGGAATCGACTTAACATAATGAAAAGAGAAACTTTATAATTCCACATAGATTTATTAGACGGACGACCCAGGTTTCGACGTGGCACGTCATCATCAGGTACGCCTAATGATTCTTCACCTACCTTACCTCCCCTACCGGCTCTTAATACAGCGTTTTTACGTATACTCGGAATTTCCCCTCTCCCTCCTGACCCACGCGTCCCCTACACTACCACCCCCTTCCTTAGATAACGGAGTTCCTAATCCTTTCCTTTCTTCTAGTCCCTATGCCCTCAGCCCCCTTAACCACCTCTGGGCCAAACCCCCCCACCCCCTGGGGTTTCCCCTCTTCCACCCCCTAACCCTCTCCGCAGACCAGGGAGTTGTCTCTCTCTTCTCGCCTTCTCCCCCTTCCCCGATCTCTCCCCCTCTTTTCCCCCCAATTTTGTGTGACTATATATTCTCTGTCTTCTTTGCAAAAAGTACCTGATGATGACGTGCCACGTCGAAACCTGGGTCGTCTGTCTAATAAATCTATGTGGAATTATAAAGTTTCTCTTTTCATTATTTATCCTGATGCCCAGGATCTGCGGATCGTGGTTGGTTGATTTCTCCAAAGTTGCTCTCCAGTGATTGATTCATAAAATGTCAGTAATACGAGCGTACACCCTCTGATGATGACCTTTTTTATCGATGATTTTTTTCGGTAGCGGATCCAGATTTTGTTTGTTTCCTCATTAAAAAACTGTTGCATTTTCTGACCATATTCCGCCTAAAAGTTACTACTTAACTTACTATTAAAAACTTACTACTTAAACAAGTTTATTATCTCATGAGCAGTTTCTGTCTCATATCGTTGGTAATTAACTCCTCAGTATGGTAGGCGCGTTTCGCAAATTTGCCCTTGCAAAATTATTCACACGTGCCGACTATTTCCAAACGCCGAAGGCCTCAACCAGTGAAAGCGGTGAATTTCAAAAGTTATTATTTTTATTTAAATATTTGAATTCAACGAAGATACGTACAGAGTTGCAGTTAAAAATTCCCATGTCGAAATTACACGATTGCCGGAAAAAATTTCCATGCGGATGGTGGGACGTGTATGTCCATAATTTGGCGGTATTACCGAAGAATGAGGGGGGGGCAATGACGTGGCATAGAGCTACTTACTCGGATTTAATTTTACAAACTTATAAAATTAATGCTGTACCTAATAATATATGAATGAATATTGACATACAAAATCCTAAAATAGAAATGGATGATGTTTTTATATTAGATGTCAATATTTTTTTCATTTCAGAGTATTGTACCTATTATTACGGAAAGCCGACTCTCATTGTCCTCAGGATGCTACTACTTTTTCATATTTCCTCCATCCACTTTGTCTGCCTTTATCAAATTTCCCTCTGCAACTTCCTCTCGAATATTTTTCTGGATAATATCGTAAGCGCCCGCACACGTCTATGTTACAACAGTATTGTCCATAATTGATATGCAAACATTTTTAATTTGCACTGAATTTACGAAAAATACTTTGATGATACAGCAAAGATGGAATTATTTCGATGCAAACAATTAGTATGAAGAAAGGCGAGTTGTTGCATTAAAAGATAAGCAGGTCTCTCGTATATCAACGTTTAGTCATCGTAGAATCCCGGATATTCCTCATCGCTTGGCCAAAGCGCCTCTTCGCTGCCTTGTTTCCGTGTTCTCTAGTGGAATTCTCGAATCCAATTTTAAATGGAATATTGTGCGACAATATTCTCTCTTAAGATGATCCCATGAGAGGTTAGTATCATTTTAACTTTTTATGCGATGCTTATGTTATTATTTGGATAGTATTGCAAATTGTATTAAAGGGAACCATTTTCCATGCCTTTACGACACTCACATAAAACTTAAGGATGAGTACGTGTGCACTCAAAGAGTTCATTGGGAGAGAGGCACTGTATGTATGCGTTAGCAGAGTGGCGACATCCCCGCTAGCCAAACGCATATTAATTTCCTAAGCAGCACCACACGTGAGATGTAGCTAAATGATACGCCACCGATTTATTTCGGAGTTTTTATTGGAAGTAATTTGGACGAAATATTGCGTACTACTGGCTCAAAACCTTGATAATATCGTAATTTGTAACAGCGGCAACCATTTTCTAAGCCTGATGCGGGGAAAAAATGCGTAATTGTACTTTCCTGGCAAACCGGCGCGCGCCTATGGGTCAAAACTATACCCGTGTACCCCCAGCCCATAAGACCGGCTGGTTTTAGAGCGAGTTTTGAAAGTGGGCCGGATGGTATTTTCATTTAATACAAGTTATTTTCTCTCGGTGTTATTCTTATATTCATTAATCGAGTTAAAACTTGTTTTCAATGACACAAATATCGAATTCCTGCAACACTGGCTAACTTATTTATAACTATTAATAGTTTTGGTAAACTTCCGCTCATGTTTCATTTCCTGGAGTGTTTCTTTGTTTGTGGAGTGTTGTCTTAAACTCAATCACGAGGTTGATGCGCATTCCGTCGGTGGGCCGCCATTATATGATAAATATAAAACAGCGTTGCTGAAGGATAATTTCTTCAAAGGAAAATGTGAAGTTCTGCATAGTGCTCTGGTGGGATGCGTTTATTTTAGTCCTCTTAATTTTTAGCGATGTGAAATGAGGAGTTTTCGAAATGGACAATTTATTAACAATACATGAACGTGCACATTTTACAATAGGGCCACTGTACCTGTATGACAGCAGCGAGGTTATTTTTGATCATCTGCCGATAGTTGGTCTCAATGTTCAAAAGATTGGAAATAATTCTTCAGTTTTTTGTTTTTACTTTGAGATTGAAGAGTAATGACATTCTAAAACGACGGCACTATTTTGCAAACTTTTGTTGAGGCACACGATAAATGGCATTGTTGCGGTGCATACCAGATGTTAGGCGTAGCATATCACGAATTCAGGGTCGTGTCATTGTAGAAACTGTAATTAGAGTTAAAGCCGCATTTAAATTAATGGAAACCTCACTAGAGCATATAAATTGTTTGTACTTATCGAAATATTTTTACTTGTACATGGGTAGTCTCATACAAAATGATTGATGAATAATGGCCTTATCAACCATGCATGAAACTTCTTTTTATACTTCCTTTTATATCCCAGTATCACATGTTCACCTCGAATGTTTGCAAACATTGTTATTCTCATTATATCTTTTTGTATATATTATATTTTTTGGTATCCTGTAAGCCACCGCTAGTGTGTGTGGCAAGGGGTGCAAACACCCCAGGCTAATTTTGACCCGAGTATTTTTGCCCCTTCCGCAGTCGGAAAATTTTATTCTGATACCTTGTCGTTCGTGGAAAAAGTGACATCTTAAATCTTATCTATTCCACCCTTAATCTCTCTAGTTTTATTTACGTGATCTCGCCGACCGTAGTACGATGGGGGCAATAATATATTTTCAACATCACTGCTAAAGAGACGTCCTTCCAATTTATGCAAGAGGTTTAATCTGTAATTTAACCTTCGCTCCGTGGGTGAATCCCGGCCTGGCTGTTATAATATTTTGGATACGTTACTAAGTTTGTCATAAAAGCATTTTGCAAATCTAGCTCTACGCTAGGCGCGATCCAATTAGGCATTCAATCCAAATTCGTGAGGATCCCATTTACTAGCAGCATATTCTAAATAGAGCCTAACCAGCGAACGATAACATTTCTTTGACCTTTTCATCTCATTAACCCTTCTAATAAATCTTAATTTTTTGTTGTCTTGTCCACATGTTCTCCGTATGTGTTTCACCCAGGAGTAGTCGTGAGTGAGGGTAAGGCCTAAGTATTTAATCGAGTCTACACGTTCCATTACGGTGTTCCCGATGTAGTAAGCGTTCGGAGGGGAATTTCTCTTTCCCAATAAAATTCATCACTACGCACTTTTTTAAGTTTAAATCTAATCGCTAAGAGTCGCACCAGCGTTCTATAGCATTGTGATCATATGATAAAGCTACTGTGTCCTCAGGATCACAGTAAATCGCTGCAAATAAACGTATTTTACCAGTGACCAGTGTCGTTAACGTAAAGTAGGAACAAAAGAGGTCCGATAACACGTACCTGGGGAACAACTGGAGTTATTTCGAATGCATTTGAGCTAACTCCATCTATAACTACTCTTTGTACGGGACCATTCAAAAAGTCTTTAATCTAACCCCGGATATTTTAATCTATGCCATATGCTTCTGGCTTTGTAAATAGGTTACTATGAGGTACTTTGTCCAAGGATTTCTTAAAATCCAGAAAACCGCGTCCTCTGGAATATCTCTCTCTCCCGAAATAAGAAGATTATGAACAAATAGCGCTAGATGTGTCTCGCTGGATTTACCCTTTGGGAAAACGTGCTAATTTCTCATCAATAACTCCTGACTCTCCAGGTGTTTCACGATCGAACTAGAAAATATATATTCCATGCCCTTGTATGCATTGGATGTGAGGGCATTAGGTCTCTAATTTTTCGGTTCCTCACTGTCACCGTTTTTCACTATTGGTGTAATGTTAGCCGTTTTACAATCTCTGGGACTTCGTTATCTACTGGCGATTTCTTAAATATGATTTCTAGATACGGGGTATATACCGACGCCAGATCCTTAAATATACGAGCGGGTATTTGATTGGGCCCGGAGGATTTATTAGGCTTAATATTTTTCAACAAACGTTCGATATCGTTATATTAGATGTCAATTTTGGGTATCGGATTGCGGGAACGAATTGGTAAGCTTCCGGAGACACTCGGGAAGACTTAGGTGAAGACGTTTTGGAAGAAGGAATTTAATTAGTTGGCCTTTTCCAAACTGCTGGTTACTCTTTCGCCTTCATCGTTTTTGAGTGAATTAACCTTTGATATTTGTATGAACCTCTATGACGTACGACCAAAATGCATTCGGATTCTCTTTCAAATTTTCTGCTTATCTTTTCCTTTTGAATTCGCGTAACGCTTTCCGAAATTCCCTCTTGTCATTCGCCTTAGATGTGTTGTAATCATAAGTGATCTTATTCCTTTTGTAGCTAGAGGTATCATTCCCTAATATGTTTCATCCTGGTGTGATATAGCCATTGACTTCACAATGCTTTTCTAACATCCGCATTGTACCATCTAGGTTCTATTTTATATTTTTTAAAATTACTGGGAATGAACTTGACTTCTAAACACGTGATCTCATGGAAGTGATTCCATGTATCCTCAATAATTTGGTGATTACTATCTTTCTTAAAATATTCAAATTGACTTTGCATTTTAGGCCATTATAGTTCCTTTTTTTAAAAAAGTGAAGTTTTCTTTTAGGCTGCTTATTTCGGACCACATGTAGCGAAAGCTTAGCATTTTCTGCCCTGGGGTCACTAATTAATTTCATAGTTTCTACAATTAAGACTTTCGGGAATGTTCGTTGCTAACAGATCAAGAATATTATCGCCCATAGTTGGTGATGTGACAAGTTGATGCAAGGAGTTTAACATAAAATAATACAAAAGCGATTCGCAGATAGCTTTGTCTTTACCCCCATTTTAAAACTATATGTGCTCCAGTCAATAGATGAAACATTGAAGTCTTCCCCGATTAGAACGTCGCGATCATTGTGTTGGGATAAGGTAAGTTTAATTTGATCTAATTTTAGTAGTGAAATGACTCTGTTGACTGCTGTTGACTCTGTAAATTGCGCATACATAAATTCTGTTGGATTGAGGACTTTTAATCGAGCACCAAACACTTTACAAACCGTTACCTGGTAATTACCTCAGCCCTGCTGACGCAAGAATTTTTAATTGCAATAAAGGTACCTCCCCCGTTTCCATTTGCTCTGTCATTTCTGTAAACGGAAAAGGATTTTGGGAAAATTTCACCGTCGGCGATATCAGTGGATAACCAGCTTTCTGTCCCAATAATTATTTCTGTACCTGTGCTATGATTAAGGTGATGATATCCTGCGACTTTGTTTTTGAAACTTCGGCTATTAACTATCAATACAAATAATATTTCCTAGCCATCACTGTTTTTTTTAGCGAGGATCATGTTCTCATTAATAATGAATTCCTTTTATAATTTTCCGTAATGCTATCTGATTCGTGTTGGATGAACTATTGTGTGTATTTCTAGCACTGATCCTCAATTTAAAGTTAAACAAATAGGAAAAGAAGACTTTAGTGGCCCACTATTAGACGTACTCTTCGATCTAAAAAAGCCCTGCAGTGTCCTATCCTATCCGTTACACACCTGGCGGCCTCGGACGTGAAGTGCACACCAGAACGGTTCAGGGGGTTCCTACACAATTGAATCACCGGCTGAAGGTCGACGAAGGACGCCCCGATATCCCTGCAGAAACCACGCAACCTCAGATTGATGCCTTCCACTCGGCTCCGAACCAGAGGTTCACGATAAATCCTCGGGGAGGCTACTGATCTTAGAGAGGACTAGTAATGATTTTACAGATAATATTGGTCTTAAAACCTTCCTGGGCACATATCAAACACCTATCACTGCCTACGACGAAATTTTAATATTTCTTGTATTTATAAGGTAGTATTCATTGCGGTCAAAGCTTCAAAAACGCTTGCCCACTTATCATTATTTACTCCTTGTGTTTGTAGGTAAGTATTTCCGGTGCCCACTTTACACATTGTATCTAATATCTAAGATTTTCCGTAACAGCCTTGTAAACAGTGGTTCTTCAAACAAAAGGAAATTTATAAGCCAGAGCACCAATCGTCAGTCGAGAAAATCGCCGTTCTTGATTCCTTTTGTTGAAAAATGTCATCGGTCTGGACTCGGGGCCTGTCACTCCACTTTTCTTCATTTTGCACAATTGTACGGCCACTATTAGATGTCTCGACACCATTGTTTAACCATTCCTTCACTTATTACTGTAGCTTGTCCATTAAAACTAGGCACAATTTCCGATGACTTTGAGCAGTTGATGATCCATTCGCATTTCAAATCACAGAACGCATTTTGCAACTGCCGGGGGCAACGATTTTTGCAAATATTTATCTGCATTCACAGACAGACAAACGTGTGCTGAATCAAAACAATAAATTTAGTGACTTCGGAAACACTCAATAGATAGTGCTGCATACGTAAACTTTTATCTGACCCGCAAATGTTTAAATATAAGGTAACGACCAATTTCGAATATGCCTCATTTTATACATTGTTACTCAACAGAACATTTGAAAGCATCAATTATGTCTAAAATGCAATACTAAACCAAATAGGCTGGTTTTCATCAATATTATTATGAACTCTGTACTTCACAACCTAGGTGTCATCTTGGGGCGTCTTCTGAGTGATAGCGTTCCATTCGTCATTGTTCCCTCTTTCAAAGTTTACTCTTGAGTCCACATTCCGCTCGGAGCAGCTCCAGGCAGTTTGCTGTTTGTGTCCTTCGGTCGGTATGCATCTTCATCGCGATTGGCCAGGTTTTAGTTGATTAACTCGAATTAAATACGTCAAATAAAGGTGTCTCAATGTAGAAATAGAGATGATTTTCTTCCCTTAGCATTCAAAATTTGCTCTCAGGGATAGCATAAGCATCGTAACTCTACCAGGACACGACTTCTTGGGATTAAATCGAATCATTAAATGAATAAGTGACCAGTAGAAGGATAGAAGAGCCTTCAGAATGAGACCCAAACGTAACTGGTGGAAGTTGAGTGCATCCCGCTTGCGTAGTGTACCGTGTCGGAGGCAAATGATTGGAGTTGCTGTCAAATGCCGGTGGCCAACCTGGCGAGAGAGACGACGGCGCTACGATAATCGGGAGCGGGTGTACAGATATGCAGCAGCTAATCCTTTGAAGATCCTTTCAACTAGAGCACTGATTTCAACCCAACATATGAATAGATTTACGGGTTCTCACTGAATCAATAGCATCATTAAATCATGAGCCATGCCATCCATTGCTGTCGCTAAATAGAAATAGGGAAAGAAAGTTGGAGTTATTTTTTTAATGGCAACTTTTATCAAATTCAATGCTTTTTGAGAGTTTCAATGTTGGGGCGTCCTATTCAAGGAGGCTGGTTAATGGTAACGAGCGTAGTCCGACAAGGGCGGGGGAGGTTGAAAAGTGGCGCGAAATTGTCACCCTTTCTTGTCGGCCCCAATGTCACAGGTGAAAAATAATTCACCAACTGGAGTGGAACCAATTGGCGGTGGTTCTCAAGTGCTTTAGTTACTAATAGTGCACCAATATGACATCTTTTGACTACCTGACGCACACAAAATAGAGACGGGAAAAATGGATAAGGACCTCGAAATCGGAGGTTAACCGTGAGATCATTGGTAGACAATTGGAAAGGAGAATATTCAAAGTAGCGATTATCTTTGGATGCTTGGTGGATTTGTTAAACACACGAACTACTGGTATCTTGATGATTTATTATTAATATCATTGTTTTATTTATTACTGCATGGTACTCTGCAAGCCACAGCTTGAGTGTGTAGCAGGGAGTGGTTACACACCAGAATACTTTCGACCCAGAATACTCCTATTCTTATTACTCCTTACCGTTCGTGGGAAAAAGACATTTCAAAACTCTCTCCTCTACACTCAATCTTTCATTTCATGATGTTAATTAATTTTATGTGCTGGTGCATTTTATATGCCATCAAATATGGTATATGCCCTTCATGTATGCATTCATGAATAGAAGAAACAAATAATCCGTCTCTGAACTCAAAGGGCACTGCACATTTAAAACAGGATATCATTTTGAGGCTATTACATAGAGCAACAAAATTGTAACCACCAACAATTTAATTTTTATAAATATTTATGTACAGCCAGACCAATACCAAATTTAGTGCAAATTTAATACTTGATGGGAGTATTAAAAAGTGATTCCACTGGCGTAAAAACAATTATTTGACAAAATTTCTAAAAGTTTCCTCTTCCCTGCAATTACACGGAATGAATGTGGAATGGGATGAGTATAAACCGCAATAAAACGAAAGTAAATGAGATTCTCAAGAACAATAAAGCTAAGTTGGATGTAAAAATAGGAGGAAAAAGCTGAGACCACGTGGCTATGGTACTTAATAATATTTTGCGTGTTAGGTGCATGTATATGTATATGGGGACATGCATTTGGGTAGTATTTCAGAGGAAATGGGTGAAGGTAGCGTGGGCCAAAGGAGAATGACGAATTGCGTGACCCATGGAGGGATTCACGAGGAGAAGAGGAGCCATGGTGTGCACTCTGAGTAAAGAAGACTTTGGTATGGAGCGCGGTGCTTAATGGATCATGTGTAGGATTGGAGGCTTTCGAGAAGCGAGTGAGGCGTAGAATGGAGGAAATGAAAAGAGGCAGGGAGGCGCAGGCAAAAGTAGACGTTGTAAGTGGGGTGGGGGAAAGAAAGAAGTCACTGAGGGGGAATCCGGAAAGAGGCAGGGGAGATGTTGAAAGGCGGGGGCCGTGACAGAAGAGAATTCTGGGCAAGGAGAGTAGAGGAGGGAAGGGTGGCAGCCGTCTCTGGAAGGCAGGCAAGAGTCACGTAGAAAGAAATAATTTACGGTGAAGGAAGAGTAAATTGTCGTGATACTTAGCAGTGAAGGGTCATTTTCCACGATGTTTACTTCAGTTACAGATCTCAGCACTGAAATCAGGATGTGCTCAATATTGGATGTGAACATGGTGGAGACGATTAAGCGATCCAACTTCCGTTAAGACTCGATTTTTGAATGAGCCGCATGTCCCTCTGGTCTACTTCTATATTCTACATTAATTACATTAACTTTTCTCTGTGTTTGCAACTGAACGCCTTCTCAACATCCACCAAGCAAACAAAGACATCCTGTTTAGATTCGATGGTTCCTGTCTACTAACGTTCACTCTCTTCTTTGCGACGTCCTTATCGTCTTCCCAGACGGTGTTTGTCTTCTAAGACGTATTGTTGTCGTCTTCGTTCTCTCATGCCGGCTCTGTGGATCGGCGGTATCAGCATCTCCTCGGCCTCTTCATTGCAGCAAAGTCGGACTCAGCTGCTTTTCCGAATAAATTCCCGTTCAACGTTCCCGTCATTGCTATCACGTCATGCGTTCCTCTCCCCTATCCGAAGCTATATTGATATTAGCGAAGGTAGTTGTTTGCGCTGTTTTGTCACTGCCTTATGATGAATAATAATAACAATAACCTTTATTGCGTGTACAATTAGACCGATCGTCTTGTGGTCCTCACGTACGCCCGCTTCCGGGATCAAAACTGAACCAAGTAAATCTTCTGACCGTTTTCCTCCGTCATAAATACTGCTTATTGGTTCAAAGACCCCTTGCTTTCATTTAAACTACATCTAAACTCTCTAAAGTAATTCCGCGGGGATGTTATCGAGGTATGAGTCGCGGTGGTCCAGAGGGTAGAGCATTGGACCACTGACCGGAGGGCCCGAGTTCGATTCACGGGCAATCCTGTCTGGGCACCTGCAGCTCCACCCAAGATATATGATTTTTCGGGTGCCAGATCTTTCTGGGAAACCATAACGGCATAGGGAAAGGAACTGGCCCCCCTACCCTGATGTGTGAATTTCACACGCCGTCAGGCCTAGTATTGGGTGAACTCTACCAAACCGACCTTCGGGTTGAATACTGTGTTTATGGTTTTTTTATTACCTAGGTATACTGCCTTGTTCGATGCCATCTCTCTTAGCGTATTTTTCACTGATCGAATGGCGGGGCTCCTAAGGATGTAAACTTTAACACCACTGTTGTCATTGTGAGAGAAGATCATCGAAGAACCTCAGGAGCAGTATCAGAAAGACTGATAATTTCATTGGGTGCCACACCCACACATTGCTAACAGAAATTTTACGCATGAGACGTTTTGCCCTCTGATATCCACCGCGAAATCGTGATTGACTTTTGGAAACCCGCGTGAAGTGTGTTCCTCGCCATTCCTACGGCCCGGAACTGTAGCCTCGTGTGACTCTTCCTGTTCCTATGAATGTGAAGGAATTTCCACCCACTTGGAAGTCGATTTTCATCATCGTGGTGAGGCGTAGGCGAACTATGCCTTTCAATGTGTAGCGGACTCCACTGACGCAACCCCAGAGTGAAATCAATGAAACGTCTGTTATTTATACTGAATTTATTATTTTGCACGGAATAAATAGATGATGATCAATCTTAATTGAACCTTGTAGTGCGGAATGATAGTTCAGTGAATGAATGGTATGTAATTTGTTTTTGGGTGTGTTTCGAAGACTTTTCCTACATTTCCAAATTAAAAGAGTCAAGATATTCGAAAAAAATTAATAATATCCGTTTTTCTGTTGAGTCTTTCATTTGAGCCTTGAAATGTTGCTGAAGTGATTCTCCACTTGGATGCTGTCTTCCTCCTGTCCTGTCTTGGCGAGGTTTCACCTCTCGGTAGAGGCATATCCCGAATTCTTCGTTCCGTTGGCTTGTTGCGCTTCCAACGGTGATGTGGAAACATCAGATCGCATGGTGAACGTTTATTCTTATATAAATACATGATTGCCTAGGCATGTAACGTATGTCGGGTATGTCGATTGTTGTCCGAAAGGGGAATGTCGAATATTGGCATGAAATTGAGGTAGGATATTGCATCGTAGGAGCACCCACAATTCCAAGTAATCGCCAAATATTCTGAATAAATTGCCCTTTTGGTAACAATCGTAAATTTCAATAGATTTAGTTGTTGATGTTTAAGCAACGAAACTTTGCTGGGCCACAGAATTAAGGTATTTGGTGGAACAACAAAATTTTCCCGCTTTCATATGTTGGACTTCTGTCGTGTGACGCAAAACTCCATTATTTACGACTTATCTTCTTTTTCGTATTATGCCGCACAGGCAGTTTATCACTGATAATTTTATCAATCATATCCAGAGATTAAATGAAAAAAAGTTGCATTACCTATGAAAATTATTAGTAACCGATTTGTTTCGGTGAGTAACACCATCCTTCGTGATGACGTTATGCATATATCGATGGCTTATTGATAATTTTGATGTGGGTTTCTATAATGTCCATTTTAATGTGTCTCATTTTCACAAATTATTGCCCCGCCGGCGCCCAGTAGCGACGGGGTAACGTCCTCACTTGTTAACTCAGAGGTCGCTGGTTCAATTCCCGCCTAGGTGGGTTTTTCTCCATCTAGGTCTTGGGTGTTTGTAATTGGTTCTATTGTCATATCATTGTTAAAAGTCCGTTGTAAATTCCGAAGTCCTGTTTTCGGATTAATGTGAAATCAATTGACTTTAAAAAATAGTCTTTACTCGTCCTGGTGCCTCGGCTCCATAGATCCTCTGGCGTTCCATGAAAAGTGAAGAAGATTGAAGTCACTCAGTGAGTGGCAGAGGAGGCAGTGCGCAGACGCTATGCACCCTTGGTGGCGGCGGGCACCCTTTCCTCCAGTCCAGAATTGGTGACATGGTGCCCTGGGGGGACTCCTCTAGTCGTTCGCAAATATCTTTGGGACGACGGCTCACCCAAGTTATTTGGAGCGTCGGGAATGGATCACGTGACTTGTGGGAACTGGGGTGCAGGCGTTCGGGCCAAGTCTCGTCCTTTGGGGAATCCCGTCGTTCTCGTTTGTGTTGGTCATTTCGTGAAACCGCACGTCACATTGCCAAACCCCCGTTGTCTCTATCTGCTTGGATTCCCGTCGTGCGTTCTTTTCTGTTTTATCCTTTTCCCGTTTCATTCTCTTCCCCCTCATCTCTGGATTTCCATATCTCCTTATGTCCTTCCTTTTCTCCCATCCTTTTCTCTGTATTTCCTTATCTCTTTCATATCTACCTGTCACATTCACCATCATCATTCGTTGCATCCTCTCCTCACGACGGTATTTTACCGAGGCCTTATCCAGGATATTTGACGAATTTACCGGGACAAATTGGTGAAAGACAGTGGATTTGCATACCGTTTAGTGTTACGCCAACCTAGTTATCGCAGGCAACATGCTTATGATATTTTTTATGATTACCCTTTAGCAGTTAAATGTTATAAAATTAGTTTGCAAATAATGACTTGAAAATCATCGAAGTAATTTATCCGGGCAACTTTCCCCAGAAGAAATGAGACAATTTTTAAGATATGCCCCCACATTGAAGAAAGTGACCACAAAAACCATCCTTGTTTTTAAGTGACCGTGGCGTCGACCTTTCTTTCGCGGCCCACTCTTCCTTCATTGGAGCCATTGGTGGGCTGCTTCCTCGGAAGACTTCCCTGGAATGGTACAAGACTCGGACAAGGAGACTTATTTCGAGCGGTGGTCTCCTCCGTCGCGTGCACCGAAAAACATCACGCGTGGCAATTTTGTTTCTCTTTCAAAGGGGCGGTCCGTCGCCACCTCCTCGGTGAGGCGTGCCCTATCGGTGCCGATCATGCACGCCCCTCGGCACACTCCCGAAGATACGCGTTTGAAAATGGTGATGGTGGTGCGATAGTCGAGAGGGTGTGTGAGTTGATGGTGAGCTTGATGGCTCCCAGACATCGTTTGGAAATCGATGTTCATCAAGCCTCCTCAATTTAGTGTGGACCGTTTACTCATAGTACAGTGACGATTGGATTCTAATAATTTGATCATGCCAATAATTTTTTCGGGCAATTTAATATCTTGGCTAGTGGCAGGGGTGCTCTTTGTAGTAATGAGTCTGCTATCTCTCTCTCTCTCTCTCCTCTGCCCCATCCTTTCTTTCACCATTCTCCCCCAGCTCTTCGATGTTTCCTCCACACACCTCTCTCTCTCCCATCTCCTCTCCTTTTTGATCTCTCCTCGATCGCACTTCCTGCTCGCGACTTCACCCCCACCCTAAACACACTTTGCTTATTCTCTGTGGAGTCTCACAATCTGCCGATTCTCCCTCCCTTTCGCTCTCTCCCTCTCTCTGCTGCGCCTATTTTTTTCTCACGCTCTCTTACCTTCCTTTGCTCTTTGCCACTTTACTCTCATCCTCTCTCTTGTGTCTCCAATAACTCTCAGTACTACCTTTTCTTAATCTCGCCCTTTTTCGATGTGTTTTCGGAATAACCTGACCTTTCTTTCCGCTCACCCTTGACGTTGCGACGAAAGTTTATTGACCCACTCTCTGTGGCTCCACCCGCATTAAGGACTCACTTCCCCTGCTACCCCCGACCACCGCGTGGCTGCTTCACATCGCCCGGTCATATTCCGTGTGCATGCAGTGCCTCCGGCCGGGCTCTTCATTTTACACGAAGGCCCCAGACTGCAACAGCTCATCTCCCGGAAAGGTGTGTTCAGTTCATGCCCGCGCTGAAGCAAGAGCAGGGAATGCCAACGAAGAAAAGTAATGAAGCACCCATTCCACCGCTAGTCATATATATATATCTCACTTATGATCGGTCTTGATCTCACCTTCTATGAATTTTATACTCCAGATCAGTGTCCTGCATAACTAATTAATTAGAATCGGAATATACTAATCCCACCGTTACTGAGATACAAATTTTGGAGCGATGAATGTCCTCGACCTTCTTATAAGCTTCGCCGATTGTTTTCCGCTGCAGAACTAACCGGGTTAGTTCTTACAATGATCTTTTCTCCAATGAAAAATCGTGTTATATCTAGTCGCCACTTGCCCGCCCGCCCACCTTAACTTCTCTACTGCTTCTATACCTATATTTGCGTACGTTGTGAAGGTATGGGTAGACTGAGATGGTTCCATTTCCATTCCTCGTCCAGATGATGCCCCTCACGTGGTCAATGAAAACTCTATCTAGACGCCAGTGAGTGGGTGACAATTTTAAAGCGTGAATCCACATCATTTGATTTAAAGTCGGTCAAATTTCACAAATATAAAATGTCTCCGCGTAACCTTTCCCATTAAAAATTCCTCGATATATTGTAGAGGGTGTTCGCAACCCCTAGGTGTCCATCGAACACAGAATCGTGGTGTCATTTAATGATTAACAAACGCAGAAGTTGAGGCGCCATGACCAGTCTTTTTTAGTTTTGGGATTTCATTATTGTCGATTCCAAAATGTTGGACTCTCTCCTTTGCTAACCTTTCTACCAAGGAGCAAAAGTATTGATGTTTTCTGATGTTTCGACAATGTTACAAAATATGCTGGGATTTCACCGTCTTCCTACGTCCATTGTTCTAACCTAAGGTCTTAATCGCTAGTTCTCAGCGAGTTCCACTATTCTTTTCTACTCTCTCAGCGACCGAAATATCATCTAGGTGTGGATTGGATCACCTATACCCGTCAGATCCAATGCTTTGGAACCATCCTAACGGAAAACCAGTCTTGGGGTAAAAAAACTTCCGTAAGTTGTGGGTAGATAATACCACGCCGACCTACGCCGGCCATTACCTTGCCATTAATTCCCGCCCCCAGAATGATGCTTCCGCCTACGGTTCCGCAAACACACCACATATGTGGCAGTGAAGCTACTTAAATTTGAGCTGGGGCAACGGATTAGGATGTTGAGGTCAGGATCCAACGGCCTGTAAAGGGAAGGCAAGTAGTTCGTGGGGCGCTGCACGAAGGAGTCGGGGTCGACGAGAGGACAGGGCACACCGCTCTGTCCACGACCACGAGGCACGGAGCAGCCATGGCTAAAGCTGCTTGCTTCGTGCAATCATTCAGAATATATTACAATGCCTTGATGATCCAATCCATAGAGCATTAACCTGATATTTCGCCGCATTAAGTACTTTCGCGAACGAAAATGGTATTGGGCGAAACTTAAAACTTTCAACAGGAGTCCTTTATGCATTCCAAGAAAATGAATACCTTACAAGTACTAAGTATATATTTAAAAATGTTTTTGAGTCCTGGGCAGGGGAAAAGAGGGGATATTGACGCCCAATCCCGTCTAAGTCAGATAAGTCAATCTGCTCTTCCTCCCTCCTGATGTCTCCATTTCTGCTCTCCTCTGCGCTCTTCTACGCTCCGTTCCGAAACACCCCCCTGCTCCACGCTCCTCCATTCTTCTCTTCCTCTTCTCTCTGGCTCATCCCTTTCTCTGCTCTGTTTCTCATGACATCCACCCTCTTCCTCGCCTCCCTCCTACTTCTCTCCCTCTCTCCCTCCTATTCTCTCCCTCTTACTTCTCTCCCTCCTATTCTCTCCCTCCTACTTTTCTCCCTCCTATTCTCTCCCTCCTACTTTTCTCCCTCCTATTCTCTCCCTCCTACTTTTCTCCCTCTCTCCCTCCTATTTCTCTCCCTCTCTCCCTCCTATTTATCTCTCTCTCTCCCTCCCCCTCCCTCCCTCACTATCTCTCCCTCCATCTCTCTCTATCTCTCCCTCCCTCCCTCTCCCTTCCTCCCTCCCCCTCCCTCCCTCTCCCTCCCTCTCTCCCCCCACTCTTCCTTCCTCTCTCTCCCCCAACTCTTCCTTCCTCTCTCCCTCCCCCTCTCTCCCTCCCCCTCTCTCCCTCCCCCTCTCTCCCTCCCCCTCTCTCCCTCCCTCTCTCCCTCCCTCTCTCTCTCCCTCTCTATCCCTTCCTCTCCCTCCCTATCTCCCTCTCTCCCTATCTCCCTCTCTCCCTATCTCCCTCTCTCCCCTATCTCCCTCTCTCCTTATCTCCCTCTCTCACTATCTCCCTCTCTCACTATCTCCCTCTCTCCCTATCTCCGTCTCTTCTCTCATTCCGTCTATCTCATTTTCTGTCTGCTGTGTCATTACTCTTTGATTCTACTCTGCCCCTCCCATCCCTTCTCAATCTCGTTTTTTCTTTCATTCCCTCTCTCTCTTTTTCACCCACTCATATGTCTCTCATTTCTCTCCTCTCTTCTTAATGCATCTACAATAGGCCCCGTAAGCCTAACTAGTAATACATGCCAGGCTGGCACACCACATGAACGAACAAAGTCACGCTCCGTGGAATTATTCGTGAAACAATAACATCGACGTGAGCCCGAAACGACGGCATGACTAACAATGCATGGTTTTCACTTCTCTGTTTCATGAAAGTTACTGGTAAAAAGTGGAAGGTAACCATTTATATTTACAAAAATTCCCCACGATCCAGCAATAAACTTATATAATAAAAATAATGACAGATTATGTATTAAATATTGGGGCCAAGCATATAAAACAAATTATACCAATGAACATAGACCTCAAGCCATAACTAAAAGTGTAAAATCAAATGGCCTTTTCAAATGAACCTATAAACTTACAATACCCTCAAGGATACCATAAACGAAATGGCATTAGGTGCTGAAAAAGCACCACTATACTACAGCAGTTTCAACAGATGTTATCGAATAGCCAAAAGGTCTATATCTTGTACAGAAAATTTCGTACCCGGGGAATAATGGCTTTGGGTAAGGCCTCTCAGCAAAATCGCAAAATTGCCCTGGTCTTCCTTTGTCTCCTTGTTTCCGCTCTTTCTCTCCCGTATCGCTTTGGATGGCCTTTTGCAGAGCGCGAAACGTTCACGATCGGGCGAAATGTTCCGACGGCGTTTTGATCTGCTGGATGCCTCATCCGAGCGAAAACTCTCTATATGCAATTTAGACAGTCCTGGGAAGGTGTGTCAAAGAGAGACTGAGCAGGATGACGAGAAGTGTATTCAAAATGAATAGGCAGCCCACTGCTGGAAAAGTGTCTCCCATGAAGTGAATGAGTAATTCAGTCGCCTTCTGATGTATTTTCAGTGCGCCATGCACATTCGTTTCCGGCCAAATGTGTTGATTTTTTTAGGCTCTAATGGCTTGGAAATATGCAAATTTGTTTTCTCTACGCTCGGTGTTAATATATAATTTCGGTGTTGCACCTTTATCCCACCGTGTACTTCCTTTTGAGTCAGCACTTCGACGGGTAATTGACGGTGCAATGCGTCATCACGTGCAGAATGGCGAGCAGGACTGCGAAAGTACAATCGCGCGGCCTCTCGGAAGTATTCATAAACAGGTTTGCGGTGCCTTCAAAGTATTCACGAAATTTCGCATGCATATTAATTTAGTTGATAGATATTTATAAATATCACATGTAGGTGGACGGAATGTCTCAATTATGATTTCCTCTCGGTTATTTGAATAATGAGGGACCAATTATAATTATCTCCCCAACGAGCAGAGAATTGGCGAGCGTGCCCCTGCCTCGGGATAGCGTTCATACTCGTGGCCCTTGAGTGTGCGAATGGAATGTCGCCCCACCTTGGAGCATTACCTTTCAGGAGCATCTAGCTCTGTAAAAAGCAATGGAGCTCTGTTAAAGGCAGTGATTGGAGCGGGGCAGATAGTTGAAATTCGAAGTGTGTTCATTCGTGTCGTTCGTTTCGTCGTGGCGATTCCCTTGGTGGAGGCGATCTGCGGCTGAGGTCACGTGCCGGCCCTGCCACACGTGTCAATCGTACAGAGGGCGCTCGCGATGTGTGGCCCTCCGCGCGTTCAGTGCGGGAAGTTGGGGAACATTCCCTCCATATCAGGCTGCAAAATAATGGACTACTGTGTGTTGCAATTTCCTTCTCGTCACCCTACGCTTCCTACTCCTTGCACGATCTAATTATTTTAATAAACCTGTCCCGTAAGGATTCCAAAGACTAACCGCGTTCCCTCCTTTGCATTTCCATTCTAAATCAACAGAAGTATTTGGGATTTTGAATAACTGCCTTGAATTTAATAATTTCTTATCCGCACAAGATGCAGCAATTGGAAAATGGACCATTCTCGTAGTTCATTCCACCATAGTGCAGTGTAATGCGTCACGAATTATCTCCAGCCAACGTATTCGGAATATGAATTTCTTCCATCGCTTTAACATTTTTATCGATTCTTGTAATTGGTAAGAAAGATGCGATACATTTAAAGGGAACCGAGGTTTCAATATCTTTTATGTGTTTAAGTGATATATTATTCATGGAAAATATTAACTAACCATTAATTCATCGTGATGGTCTCAGCACATTTAATTAGATCATGGTTGAGGATATTATTCTTACTCCTTTTCTTTGTTTGTTTTAAAATGGGGCCTGATTATAGGATTTTTTTCTATGAAATGGAGAACACGGTGGTTTTTCAATATGATCCGTATTTATTTCTATTTTAAATAAAACAGTTTCTGGTGTAACTTGGTGGAAAATCTTCATACTGACTTTTAATAATCAAACCACTTTACTTTTCCACATAAACTTTTTAATTTTTACAACCCAGGTTTCGTTATAGCATAACATCATCAGGTGACCTGGGTTGTAAAAATTAAAAAGTTTATGTGGAAAAGTAAAGTGGTTTGATTATTAAAAGTCAGTATTTCTATTTTATTTGCTGGTAAAATATAAGTGGAATAATTTTTACAGAATCGCGGTCCTGATTGGACGATGCTATTGAAAATCCTCGTATAATATTAATAATTGAACTTTAAAACTTTGTATTGTATGTAGTGACTTAAAATATCAAAAATAATTTCACAAATTCTGCACAAACCTCATTGCAATTTTTATGATAAATACATGTGCATGTTTTCTGTTACATATACGTGCGTCTCGAGTATCTTTTTACCATGCATGATCGGTCAAAAGCTGTAGCGTCGTACCGAAGATGATAATTCACTATATTTACCTGCCTGTTGTGTAACGCCTCGCATGAAGGACGTCTGTCCTTTGGACTGTTGTCAGTTGCGGTTCGTAATGCGTGCAGACTTGACTGGTCGAACCGGTAAGGACAACTGTCAAGAGGACATCGACGCCGATAGAGATACATGTGCAGAATCCGGTTGAAGAGTCGTTTCTAGAGATTTGGTACTAGATCTACGAGCTACTCACTCGTAAGCATGCTTTAAGTTTGGCCAATGTGTCAGGAGGACGCATTGACCAAAAATGTCAATAGAGCCGATGTTTGTTCTGTACACACCGAAATTCGGCCCTGACTGTCTTTGACGAAGGCGGCATTAGGTGACTACCAAATTCTATCAGTTGACTCGTTCCCTATAAAGGAGATTTTACGGGAGATCACAATGGAAAAAATATTTCCTTGATTCGAGTGTTAAAAGTCTTACAATTTGGAGAACTGTAAAGAAATAACAGTTGAACTTCATGCCCTCAATTGTCTACCAAACAGCATTCATAGAATAGTTATGACCGGTCTTGAATTTCTTCTTTCTTTGAACGGCAGCAAAGTCGTCGATAGAAAACTGTAAGTTGTTACATAAGTGAATAATGTGAGAAAATGCCAACTCCAAACGCCAGCGTCGCGTCGATGGCATTCGCTTTGCACGGACCAACTTCTGCTCCCATTCTTCGACGTTGAGACTACCACATGATACACCCCCTGCCACACACCTTTTTGGTGGCTCGCAGGGTATTTATGTAGATGTAGTAGATGCTGTCTTTTCCTCTTGGCCTTTTATTTAACCCAGGTTTCCGTAACTGCTTTCCAGTGGACTGTGCTGAAGTAAACATTTGATAATAAAATTATAACCCCAAGATGGAACTCATTTTGAAGAAGTTGAATTATTAATAACATTTATTACACAATAATCATCAACATTATAGGTCATATGCCGTGTTTGGCAGGTCCGTGGAGGCCTCTTCTTCGCCACGTTTTCCTTTCCTCTTCATCCATGTACCATCACCACATGTCCTCTTCCACATCCTCCCTCATTTTCACCCTCCTCCACCCCACCTCTCATGCCTCGCACCCCGCCCGCCACGCCTGTTAGCACAGTACGTATAATACCTGTACACAGTCAAGTACGATACCAGAGTACACACATACCAGCTACAAAATAATACCAGAGTGAAATATGATTACTGCTGTTTCATTACAACTGCACAAAGAAACAAAAACATTATTGCCTTGTGGCTCAGAAGAGGTAACCCACATTATTTGCCCTTGATCAAAGAATTTCATTTCTACTTTCTTCCATACCTTTTCGTGACCGCCGTACTAACAGTGTAGGTCTTATTTAATCTCAAACAGGCTTTGATATCAGATTCATTTCAAGTGTCTGCGACATGAAGTTCGCATCAATAACCCCTGTTTTGGCTGTGGCACGCCAGTTTATATCGTGTTTTATTTGTCCCGACTAGTTCGGCCGGTTTCCGTCGTAAATCGATGAAAATTTAGATAGTATTCTCACGCAAAAGGAAAAAAGATAAGGCAACATAGCCAAATCTCCCTCTAAGAAAAGAGTAGTGGGACTCTTGTCGCCGGATACGGATTTTTAGAAGAAGCAACATTAGTGTTCTTGGAGGGCCAGTGCGTCTACGTTAAGTAGTGTCGTTTCTTACCTCGATGGGATGGTGGGAGAGTATTTCGACTGCCACGGGGAAGCAGGTTAACAATGAAACCCTGTGCCTGGGAATGGAGCGATTAAGGAAAGAAGCACTTCCATCTTGGGCGGTAGTATGTTGTGAAGCGAGATTAGACGCTAGCGGGTAACAGCTGAGTCTCACGAGATCAGAGAAATGTGACCATAATCCCCGGTGGCGGCACTCAGGCCAGGAAATGGTCGAGGGTTGGGGAGAGGGGAGAGTCTGTCCGACACAAAGTGACGAAAAGCAGGGCCGGATTGGGCCGCCTCAATGCTCAGGATCGGGTGTCAAGGTGGTTTGGCATTTTAAACCGGATTTTCAATCCCCGGTTACTAGTGCGGGTATAGAAACAAGAGTTTAAAGCCCGAGTTACGAGTTTAGATAGATATATATATTTTAGTACCCTACAACCACCGTTAGTGTGTGTGGCATGGGGTGCAAACACTCCAGGCTAATTTTGACCCGAATATTTTTACCTCTGCAGCCATCGGACAATGCTATTCTGATCCCTTGTCGTTCGTGGAAAAAATGACATCTTAAATCTATCTATTCCACCCTTAATCTCTCTAGTTTTATTTAAGTGATCTCGCCGACCGTAGTACGATGGGGGCAATAATATATGTTCAACATCACTGCTAAAGAGACGTCCTTCCAATTTATGCAAGAGGTTTAATCTGTAATTTAACATTCGCCCCGTGAGTGATTCCCGGCCTAGCTGTTATAATATTTTGGGTGCGTTGCTAAGATTATCATAAAAAACTTTTGCAAATCTAGCTCTAATCTAGCTCTACCCTAGGCGCGATCCAATTCGGCAAAAAATCCGAATTCGTGAGGATCCCATTTACTAGCAGTATATTCTATAGAGCCTAACCGTCGAACGATAACATTTCTCTTGACCTCTTCATCACATCAACCAAGTCTTAAATTGTATTATTATAAATCTTAATTTTTTGTTGTCTTGTCCACATGTTCTCCGTATGTGTTTCACCCAGGAGTAGTCGTGAGTGAGGGTAAGGCCTAAGTATTTAATCGAGTCTACACGTTCCATTACGGTGTTCCCGATGTAGTAAGCGTTCGGAGGGGAATTTCTCTTTCCCAATAAAATTCATCACTACGCACTTTTTTAAGTTTAACTCTAATCGCTAAGAGTCGCACCAGCGTTCTATAGCATTGTGATCATGTGATAAAGCTACTGTGTCCTCAGGATCACAGTAAATCGCTGCAAATAAACGTATCTTACCAGTGACCATGGAGTCAGTGTCGTTAACGTCAAGTAGGAATAGAAGAGGTCTGATAACACGTACCTGGGGAACACCTGGAGTTATTTCGAATGCATTTGAGCTAACTCCATCTATAACTACTCTTTGTACGGGACCATTCAAAAAGTCTTTAATCCAACCCGGGTAGTTTTATCTATGCCATGTGCTTCTAGCTTTGTAAGGAGTTCACTATGAGGTACTTAGTCGAAGACTTTCTTAAAATCTAGAAAAACCGCGTCCACTGGAATATTGCTCTCTCTCAGTTTATAAAACTCGGTTACACATTGGTGAACACAAGGGCGCCTCATTGACTTGTGCGTGATTCGTTATATCTTAGGACAAACGTAGTTCTGGCATTTTTCATTGCTCACTTAAAACTGAGTGGCCTGGAAAATATTCAAATGAAATCACGCTTCTACAGCTATTAATTAGTAGGTATCCACATTTACTTATTCGTAAAATATTCCTATTTAAGTTATTACCTAAACTTCTTGCGGAAAATCTCACTGCCTGTGACACTATGAACTATCGAATTCAGTTACTAATGCACGTTAGTCATCATTTGCCCTGCTTTATTTGGTGATTGCACGCTGTCGTGGTTTTAAAAATGTTCTCAAGGTTAGATTTAACATAGCAGAAATGATTAGACTAGTTTCACCTTTTCGTTAGACCCTGAATGTAACCTTAGTGCAATTAATGTGACGAGTGTGCAATAATTTATTTTGCGAATCAGCTCTTGCTATAACTGAAGAGAGAAAACCATAATAGTATTGCGTAAATCAACTTTCTTATCTTTTTACGCAGATGTCATGTAATATAGATGATGTGATAGTAAGTGCTCAACTTAGGCCACGGCACTTCATATTTGTCAATTGAGCCGTGCAATTGGGCAAATAGCTTATATTTCGCTGTTTGATGGACGTTGGGTTGAAAATATTTTAACTTTAAACCCTTGATGTCCAAATAAACGTAGGGAAACATGTTTTTTAAGGTGCGTATAGGTTCCCTATCTGAACTCGGCATAGCAGGCTAGGCAGGCTATTGTATGAATTGTATGGGTTTCAACCTCTGCACATCTCTCAGCTTATGGCAGAAGATGTGTAAAAACACACATCTGACACTTTTTTATTCTAATGGTTGTAATATGAAAAAGATCAACTGACGTAACAAGGGTATATTTGAATGACCGGACATGTTTAAAAATGCATAAAAAATTCCGTGACTATGATTTTGGATAAAGTAAATCCTTTGCAGTAGAATTGAGAAATTTCTGTTATTCGGTTTGGATTGTCTTGTGCGTTAATCGTTTACGACTTTGGGAGGATGCTGAATTAATTTAAGAGAAGGATTAGTTGAAAATTTCCAGTGACTTTATTTGATGAGTGTGTTTGGTTCAGCTGAAGTATTACATACAAGTATTCAAATGTAGCAGTCATAGCATTACGTACTTGTATGTCATCTTATGATTACTTGAGTGAGATTTGGAAGCTCGTGGGTGTTACGGCGAATGGTGGAGCGCTAGCTGAGTGAAAAAACTTAGGGGATGGTTCGAAGAGGAGTATTTTACAGTAGTCATTCATGACGTAAGAGCATTGTTTCAGTTGGCAAATTGGCCCATCAAACGATATATGCGCTTTGGCAAACGAGTACGCACGCCATCGAATTGTCGTGGCATTGCACTTTGTTCAAAGAGAAATTGTATATCTCTTGGTTCCGTTTCAGAGAGGTAGCATCGAGTTATCGGTGTTTTCAATGAGGGAATGACGGGAAACATTTCAGGAAGAAAACGTTTCATTGAGGGCCAGCATTATGAGCCTTTAAAAGATTCATTATCCCATCGTCGTTAGAAAATTGTAGAAGAAGGAAATGGGCATAGAAATTATTGTGGATCTGTTGTTTTATTCCGTCGGGACTGTAGAGGGGTTAGGAAATCGTCGCGATGCCGTTGCAGGTCTTCGCAAGAAGGGGCACTCGACTCTGCTCTTGGCCGTCGGTCAAGACCATCGGGACGAGTTTAGCGCAGATCTTTCGCATCGCCAAATTTTAGCGATAATGATGTGCACTGTTATATTACCAATGCCAATAGGATCTGCGATTATGCGCACACTTAATCGGCGATCTGAATTCAGCACTTCACGCACACGTATGGAAATAATTGTTACCGATACTTTTTTATATTAATCTTTTATATTCCACGTAAAAGTACAATATTCAGTTTTATCCTCTCGGGAGAAAATGATTTAGTGTGTTGCTCGCTTCTGCCTAAGAAATTGGATTTTTTGCGTGGAAAATGCGTCATGTGTGAGTAGAAGTCAGTGGTGCTTGTGGCAATCTGCATGGTTTGCAGGTAAAACATAGGTGACTCCCAACCACAGCAGTCTCGGCAAAAAATGTGGGTGAAACGTTATTAGAGAGTTAAATGTCGTTAGAAACACTCTCCCCTCCGTAGGATGACGAACTTGCGCTACTTTTCTTTTGGATCACAGCCTACCCTCTTGCTATATTCCGGTAATGTTAAGGAACTTTTACTCTCGTTTGCCAAGAATGCCTTCGTATCATGTAAAGAGAAATGCCTGAAGGGTATTATTCTGTGAGAAAGACAAGTACATATGTGTTGCACATGCGCAGTCTTTGTCGGAGAATAGCGGCAGCAAAGGCTGAACATGTCCAGTCTGAGGAAGCCGATGAGTTGCTCACAATTTTAAGGAAGAAGTTATACGAATCACCGCGTTCGAGTAAAAAAATCGAATACATAGCTGTCATTGCAAAATGTCAAGCATCATTTGTGTAGAATTTTCATGTGTATAATATTTCATCTGATCATTTGATCATCTGATGATATAGTTCAATTGAATTTTTAGCTGAAAATGCTATAAAATCAAATTCAAACACAAACCAAAGCTCAAGGAGGTTGCAGTTATTGACATAAATTGAAGAAAAACAGCTTAATAATGATTTATAGGGCAATACGAGGATCATCCATTAAGTAAAGAGACAAATGGTACAACTCATAAACGGTGAATGGGACTCTTAAAATTTTTGACCATTTTTCAACATTTATCGCCCCCAACATTCTTGCACTTGTCTTATCTTTCTTGTAGCTTCCTATTTTCTTTGGCAAAGAATTCTTTCGGTTGGCCCCGAAGCAACTTTAGCGACGCTTCCTTGACTTAATCGTTGTTGGCTAATCTTTATCCACGTAAGGTGTCGTTGACTGGCCCATGCAGGTAAAAATCAGACGGGCCAAGATCCGATCTGTATGCGGGATGAGGTAAGACCTCCCAACTCAATTCTTGAAGCTTGTCGCGGGTCAGCGGGGATGTACATGAGGCCGAGCGTAGTGCTGAAAAATGACTCCTTTTGGTAAGAGTCCACGGCGTTTGCTCCTGATGGCCGGTTTAAGTTTGTATTCCAGCGCCTCAGAGTAGTCCTGGCTATTGATAGTTCGCTCATCTTTAAGGAAATCCCAGTAGACTGTATCCTGTGAGTTCCAAAAATGGTCAGCATCACATTACCCGGGGAAGGTTGAACCTTGAATTATTTACGAATGGGAGAACTGGTGTGTGTTCACTCCATACTCTTGTGTTGTGGTCTCCGTATCGTAGTGATGGATCCAGACCTCGTCGCAAGTCACTATTCTTTCAAAAAAGCGTCTCCTTCAATGAAACTTCGTTGCTTTACGTTATGACTATTGGAAAATCTCGATTCTTTATGGGCATCAGTGGGCTGCCTGGGAACACTTCTCGCACACGTTTTTCTGTGATTTAAATGGTTGTGAATGTTATTGTGAACAGTTCTAATACATACTTGAACTTTCTTAGCTATCATTTCAATAGTAATTCATCTGTTATCGCGAATAAGTACATCGATCCTCGGTTCCATGGAGGGACCAGAAACATCGACTGGACCTTGGGATTCATCACCCACACTTGTTCGGGCACTTTTAAACCGATCCAACCCACTTGTAAACATTCGCACGGTTCATATAACCTTTCCCGTGTTGTATCAATATTCTAGAAGGTATTTCATTGGTTCATTCACCTCCTGCGACTAAAAATCTAATGACAGAGTGCTGCTCTTCTAGGGTGCAATATTCTCGTGGACTAGTCATGGTGAATTGAAGATTTGTTGGTTTTGTTGGCGTATAATAATCGAACAGGTGATCAGAGCGGACCCCCAAGGTTTCCAACTAACACACTTGAACAAATGGTAAAAAGTAATTGAATATTTTCAAAATGAGAGCATTTGTCTCTTTACTTATTGAATGACCCTCGTAATATGGCCTATTCTCATCAGTCAGATTTTAGCACCTAATAAATTAATAAATTTCAATAAAACAAATATTTAGTTAATGGGGAATGATGGTAAATGATGAGCTAATTGTAATTGCTTTGAGTTGTAACTCTGAAAGAGCGTATGAAAGTGTAAATGTAGATATTTTGGCAAAATAAGGCAAATTTGTGGATAAAGAGGTATTGTTGCATAGAATGGCTCCGAGATACTTTAACTGTAAGAGTTCAAGTTTAGAAATAAATCGAAGTCGCAAAATTTAGGAAGCAATGTAGATGTCCCCCAA
The DNA here is from genome assembly GCA_037158775.1 of Hetaerina titia. Lineage (NCBI taxonomy): Eukaryota > Metazoa > Arthropoda > Insecta > Odonata > Calopterygidae > Hetaerina > Hetaerina titia. The sequence goes on along the minus strand of CM073779.1, from coordinate 48,523,588 downwards.
GGAAATGCTAGCAGAACTTTTATTTATAATATGCATGTATAGTATATGTACATGAATGATAAATGCTGTACTATTTTCTTTTAGATTGTGCCGTAAAATGTATGTATCAATATATTTGTAAGTGATGCATTGGTGTATGCATCATCAAAAAGTATTTGGTTTTTGTAGCGCACTAAGTAAGGACTAAAGGAGTTGAAAAAATGATTTAAAATACATTAATGAAAACTGTATCTCTTCTGTTTGAATTTCAAATAGGAAGCTGAAAGTGGGGTTAAAAAACATCCCCGACGAATAGAACTGTAAGGCCAAATATTAGAATACCGAATGGAAGTAAAGTACTAAGTCATGAAAACTGATTCTCTCCAAAGTTTAAAAATGTCAATCAGGAATGTAAAAAGAATTGGTAAAATGATTTCACTGTTATTCAAAATAATATTTAATCAATTTGGACGAGACTCGTGGTATCAGAAACGATGATAGCACCTCACCCTCATTACATGCTCAATTCTATTTCACGAAAGCAAGGCAAATATTAACCATTGCAGAACTTAAAACCTGGGGTTATGAGCATTGTACTTACTTCCTGTAAGTACCGTAATCAACCCGAAGGTCTGTTTTGTGGGTGAAGGTAGAGTACCAGTACCAAGCCCTTCACGACGTGTAAAATGTGCATATTAGAAGGGAAGAGGGGACCAGTTTTTCTCCCTGTGCCGGTTATGGTTCCCGGGAAGTTCTGGTGCAGAAAAATCACACAGATTGGGGGGAGCTGAGGGCACCCATAGAGGCTACTCCGGGATTCGAACCCGGACCCTCCGGTCTGTAGCTAAGACTAGGGCTCTACCCATTGGATTACCGAGTTCCCGAGGGTTGGCGTCGAAGAACACCAAATGATATGCTAAATCCCCTTCGTTTCAAATGTATAGAAAAAGAATTATTTGAAGGACCATTTTTGGACATATAGTAACTCGGTCTCACCTAAATGTTACGGTAGAAATAATTCTTTTAATATGTTCTGGTAAAAAAACAGTGACAATCGCGACATGAAACCAGAAACAAAAGGAAATTCTTTTTAAACACGCTGTGTTGTACAAGTGATCAGAAAGCCTTTGTCCGCGGAGTGGGTTATAATTATTTAATGAATTAATGGATGAAATAAATTATTAAAATAGGTCCCAAAGTTAAAAATGCCTTACGAATATGTTTAGATAAACTGACGACTAGGGCGAAAGAATGTTTACCTAAAATTAAATGTTGTATTCTAAACCCATAAGATCTGTGCGGAATGGTAAAGAGACTGGTAGTTTATTGAGATCTGTCCTCATGATCTCCTAAATTCGTTTTTTTAAGTGCTTTTAATATGCAAATGCAAAAATAGTTTATTTTAAGCCGAGATGTGTTTTTATACCCATTGCATTTGAAACTTGGCTCGAATGACTACGGTACAACAAATTATCGCTTAGTGCGTTGATAAAGATGTATTAAAATGAATTTGAAAATATTTAAATCCTTTTACGGCCCTCTATCCTTAAATAATTCGGGTAATAATAGAAAAATAACTCTTTTACGAATATAAATACGATGCATACGAATTCAATACGAATATAAAAGGTAAATGCCGATGAAAAGTGTTCACAATAAAACAATCCTGGGCAATATCGTATCTTTCATTCAGTATTTATAATTCTATTTCCAATGGAATATTGAATTCTTATGGACGACATTTTCTTCAGAATACCTTTGAAATCGACATT